>CM038472.1:7061054-7089537 GCA_021464305.1 Kandelia obovata
AATGGTGTAGCTCTTGTCACAAAGCGAGCATTGAATGTGCAAGTAAAGGAAGAAAATGAGGTGCAACGAGATAACATCTTTCAGACAAGGTGTCTGATCAAGGATAAGGTATGTAGTATGATTATTGATGGTGGGAGTTGCACTAATATTGCTAGTAAAACTATGGTTGAGAAACTGAATTTACATACTATGAAGCATCCTAGGTCATATAAACTTCAGTGGTTGAATGAGAATGGTGAAGTCAAGGTGAATGAGCAAGTTCTTATATCATTTTCTATCGGAAGGTACCACGATGAAGTTTTATGTGACGTTGTACCTATGCATGTGGGTCATATTCTACTAGGGTGACCATGGCAATTTGACAGACGAGTTATGCATGACGGCTTCAAAAATCGATACTTTTTTGTAATGAATGAAAGACCCGTCACTCTTGTACCCTTATCACCTCCTGTCTCTTATACACATCTAGATGTGTATAAGAGACAGACCTAATAGAGGAATTGAGCATCAAATTGATTTTATCCCGGGTGCATCCATCCCTAATAGGTCAGCCTATAAGAGTAATCCTGAGGAGCTCAAGGAGCTTCAAAGGCAAGTTGAGGAGCTTATTTGCAAAGGACATGTGAGGGAAAGCATGAGTCCATGTGCTGTTCCTGTCCTACTTGTACCCAAAAAGGATGGGACTTGGAGGATGTGCGTTGATTATCAAGCAATCAACAAAATCACTGTAAAGTATCGTCACCCCATACCTAGATTAGATGACATGTTGGATGAATTGCATGGTTCATGTGTCTTTTCTAAGATTGATTTGAAAAGTGGATATCATCAAATTAGGATGAGAGAGGGAGATGAGTGGAAAACAGCTTTCAAAACTAAGTACGGTTTGTATGAATGGCTTGTTATGCCATTTGGTCTTACCAATGCACCGAGTACTTTTATGCGACTAATGAATCATATTTTGCGTCCATTCATTGGTAAATTTGTAGTTGTGTATTTTGATGATATTCTGGTCTATAGTAGAACCCTAGAAGAGCATCTGCATCATTTACGTTCCATTGTAAGTGTTTTACGTTCTGAGAAATTGTATGCTAACTTACAGAAATGTTCCTTTTGTACTAATCAAATCACATTTCTTGGCTATATTGTCAGTGCTAAAGGTGTTGAGGTTGATGAGGAAAAAGTTAAGGCAATTCGTGATTGGCCTACACCTAAGTCAGTTAGTGATGTGCGTAGCTTTCATGGTTTAGCTAGTTTCTATAGACGCTTTGTTAAGGACTTTAGCACCATTGCTGCACCACTCACAGAGCTTATAAAAAAGAACATAAGTTTTAGGTGGGGTACTGACCAAGACAAGGCTTTTAATTGCATCAAGGAAAAATTAAGTTCTGCACCCTTACTTGCTTTACCTAACTTTGCAAATGCTTTTGAGATTGAGTGTGATGCTTCAGGTATTGGCATTGGAGTTGTTTTGATGCAGGAAAAGCGCCCAATTGCTTATTTTAGTGAAAAGTTAAGTAGAGCAAGCCTTAATTATCCTACCTATGATAAGGAGCTGTATGCATTGGTGCGAGCTTTGGAGACATGACAACATTACCTTTGGCCCAAGGAGTTTGCCATCCATACTGACCATGAATCTTTGAAGCACTTGAAGGAACAAGGAAAGTTGAACAAAAGACATGCCAGGTGGATTGAATTCATTGAGACCTTCCCCTACATCATCAAATATAAACAAGGTGAGGAAAATGTGGTAGCTGATGCATTATCTCGCAGGTATGCCCTTATCTCTACACTTACTGCAAACTTATTAGGATTTGAACATATTAAGGATTTGTATGTGAATGATCCTGACTTTGCTAACGTGTATGGAGCATGTGAGACCTCAGGCTTTGAGAAGTTTTATAGGCATAAGGGTTTCTTATTTAGGGAAAATCGTTTATGCATGCCTATGAGTTCTTTGAGGGAGTTGGTTGTAAGGGAAGCTCATGAGGGAGGTCTAATGGGTCATTTCGGTATGCATAACATGCAAACAAGCGAAATCTAGAGTTTTGCCCTATGGCTTGTATACCCCCTTGCCCATACCTAGTCATCCTTGGGTTGATTTATTTATGGACTTTGTACTAGGATTGCCACGAACAAAAAAGGGTAGAGATTCTGTATTTGTTGTTGTTGATAGATTTTCAAAAATGGCACACCTCATCCCATGTCATAAAACTGATGACGCAAACAATGTGGCTGACTTATTATTTAGAGAAGTAGTATGTTTGCATGGCATGCCACGAAGCATTGTTTTAGATCGAGATACAAAGTTTTTAAGCTACTTCTGAAAGACTTTGTGGGGAAAGTTAGGTACTAAGCTATTGTTTTCAACAACTTGTCATCCACAAACTGAGGTGGTTAATCGAACTCTTTCTACTCTTTTGCGGGCTATTATTTGAACAAATTTGAAAACATGGGAAGATTGTTTACCACATGTCGAATTTGCATATAATAGGAGCTGTCTCTTATACACATCTAGATGTGTATAAGAGACAGATACGCATCCCAAGTTAACAAGGGATGAAAGAGCTGTCTCTTATACACATCTAGATGTGTATAAGAGACAGCTCTTTCATCCCTTGTTAACTTGGGATGCGTATTGCTCAGTTCGATTTTCAATTTGTTGCCGCACCTTTTCATGCAATTTTTTAACCATGTCTGCCTTGCGTTCACCATCTAAGCTGGCATACTCATTGACAGGTATAGGTACCAAATCCAAAGGCGTCAACAGATTAAAACCATATACAATTTTAAATGGAGAATAACTAGTAGCAGAATGAACACTCCTATTATATGCCTGTCTCTTATACACATCTAGATGTGTATAAGAGACAGAAGCAATAGCACTCACTCCTAAACAAGAGCGTATTTTCTGTTGTGGAATTTTTCCATTGTTAGTAATTTCTTAAAATAAGGATTTGTCCTAAGTAGGAATTTGTTCCTCTTTAGGATTGTTATCTTTGCCTATAAATAAGCACCCTTTATAAGCTCTGAAAGATATACAACTTTGAGTGAAATAGAAAGTAAGGGTTTTCTCCCTCGATTTTTTTGAGAACTAAAGAACTTATCAAGAGGTACTTCTTCTTGTGGCATTCCAATCGACTTATCACTCCCAATCCCTTTCTGTTCTAGAGTGTGGCGTCCATATCCTTCTTGAATACCCTGGGTTCGTGTTCCTTCACATGTTGGGTCTAGGGTTTGTGTTATTTAACTCTGCTTTAGCTTTCCTGGTTCATCTTTGATTCCTTGTGTGCGTTGGTTCCTTTGGGGTTTTCCGCATCATATATGCACATATGTATACACATACCACACATTATAAAAATAAAATATAAAAAAAAAAGCTAGTTGAAATTAATTGGTGGCAAACATACAATTGTAATTAGACATAAACATACATTTAACATCATAAAATTGTTCCAACATACATAATTAAACAAGTAACAATTACAAACCCCTATCTTAACAATATGAGACTCTAAATACGTGATATCTCATTAATAAAATGGTTAAATTCTGATATATATTTTTCCTTTTAATGGACATATAAGCAAATTTGCAAAAAAGTTTAAATCATTTTTAAAGCAAGATATTCAATAAAAAATATTTTGTTTTGACTATTTAGATTGACATCCAGAGGATAAAGTGAGTCTGGCAATGGATTTGTCTACTACTATCTACATGCACTATTAATGTTGTTTGCACTCGTTGTTGCTGCTGCCTGTTGTCCGCACAAGTTGTGTCTTCTGTCCACACACATTATGGTTGTTATTCACACGCGTTGTTCCTACTATTCAAGTATGCTACTATTATCTGCTCACGCCACTACTGTTATTCTTCCGCACTGTTACTATTTGCTCGCGTTGCTACTGCTATCCTTGCTCCCTTTCGTTGTCTGTTGGTGCACCACTTGCTGCTATGTATTAGTTACTGGTGTAGGACCCTTGTACTACTGCTCCACCTCCTTTTGGATTGTCTTCCTTGGCTATTTTGTTGGTTCACTGGTGCGGCTACTACCTTGGTGATGTTTGCTAGTGCAACTGTTTCCTTGGTGGTATTTGCTAATGCAGGTATATCGTCCTGGACGTGTTATTGGTGTAAGGAAAGTTCCTATACCTACAGGGGCGTCTGTTGTTGTTGGTATACCCTTTTGAATGTACTGGGATGTGCTGCTAGTCTATTAGAAAACCTCTTGGACGTGTGGTGGTCGGCTGCAGTTATCACCTTTTTGAGAGCTTGCTGGTGCAGTGGCTGTCTTGGTAAGAGTTTGCTGATGTGGGTGGACAACTACCTTGCTCTCTTTCTTTCTTTCCTCCTTAGCCAGCTACACCTTGTTACTTCTTCTTGGTTGATTTTCTTGTTGTCTCTCCTTGGTGGCTACTACACTCTCCTTGACCGGGTACCTTGCTACCTCTCCTTCGGTAGTTGCTACACTCTCCTTGGCTGCCTTGCTGCCTCTCCTTGGTGGTTGTTGCACTCTCCTTAGTCGATTGTCTTGCCCTCTTTCTTTCTTTCCTTGACTAGCTGTCTTGCCTTTGTCATTTACTCAATTTTCTGTAGCTCACATTCTTCTTGCATTATACATAAAGTATTTATAGAGTCTTGAAATTAGGGCTACACAATTATCAACGGTCATTGTTGATTCTCAAAAGTTATCCAACAATTAACAGTCAAATTTGAGTCCTAAAATTTAGGATCAATGGTAAACATTAACTTCCTAAAATTTAGAATCAATAGTCAACGGTTAATGGTCAATTTTCACTCCTAAAATTTAGGATCTCAATCAACATTAACTCCTTAATATAAGGGTTAACGTGTCATCCATTCACTACACATATTTGTTATTAGTAGCGGTCACATAAAAAGGTTGATGATTTGCACATGTATAATAAACAAACTTACCAAAAACATAATTATTAGTTAACACAAAATTGATTAAAATAAAAATCTAATGAGTTCCTCGATGTTGTTCTTTAGCTGTCTGCATTTTTTTTGTAGTGTGCCCATGATCATTGTCAAAACAGAAAAATCTATATTGGTCCCACATCTTGGGATAGGATTTTGGTCATGTGGCCACTTCACCAAGTTTTTGTCCTTGATTTCCATCAAGTTATTTGACTTAGAGATCATTAGAGGGATGTAATAGTTGTATTTAGGACAGAGGCTTAACACTTTTCCTCCTGCGGGTGTTACGGAGAGAGTTTTGCTTCTTTTGTGTTTTGGCTTTCTATTAGTGTTTTCTCCAATCTGCTTTTCTTCGCAGTAATAATCAATGCCCTTCTTAACACTGATCACATCTTCAATGGGGATAAACCATTTTGCTCATTATATAACCTCAGGAAGGTCTGCTAGTGAACTTTTATACAAGGAGAAGGTCAGGCGCGACTTGCTTAAACTGACAATGATGGTAAACAACATGAAGTCAACTTGTAACCTTTAGGCATCCAATGTTTCCATCTTTAAACAAGCTACGAAGTCTCGCAACAATTTGTCATTCTTATGCCCTTCAATCGGATAAGAACAGCTTGCAAATTGTTTGCTGAATTGCTTTTAGCTCGAGATAGAACATGGGTGAAGTTTTGTATACCATCTTTAAGCTCCGTCTTTTAGTGTAGTTGTAAAGGCTTTGCACATTGTGGTGTCTAATGCCCATATAAGGAAATCAAGGTTTGGAATCTATTACAGCGATCTATTGGATCTATTGTTTCATTGTAAACTTCCCAGTAAGGCAACTTAAACTTTTCTTAGATTGGTGCGTTTTAGGATATCTTTCGATAGGTGGGCGGTCCCTTTAGCATTTTGCAACAAGGCTACTTGATGCATTATTTACTTAGGCGGTAGAGGTGCAATGGTGTTATGAAGACCGAAAGAGAGAGAGAGAGAGAGAGCACAAGTCAAATAGAAAGAGGATTTGCAACTAAGGTTTGCAAGAGGGTTTCCAAAAACAAAGTCTAGTCATGTTGGTGTTTTGACGGAAAGAAAAATTATTTATAAAATCCATTTGTAATCTTTCGTGGAAATATAGTCACAAAAATTAAATCATTTTATTTTTCATTTGCAATTATTAGAGAGAAAATAGTTGCCAATTGTAGATATTTTGAAAGAACTATTTATGACTATTGAAAAAAAAAAAGTTGCTGAATGTAATCCCATTAACTTTAGTGACTAAAATAATTGTTTAGTTAAAAAAAATTGTTAATCTAGAAGTTCTAGTGGCTTTTTTTATTAATTAGCGGCAAAAAAGTCTGACTTGTTGCCCCACCAAAATGAAAATCAGACGGGAGCGGCTTTGAGAGAATATGCAACTACCTTTAAAATAGTCATAAAGGTTGTGTGCGTTTAGCAACTCTTTGGAAATTAGTCACAAGTCATGAATTTCCTCATTGTAGTGCCCATAACCTAGAAGTTCCAGGATGTCATAAATTCTACACCTCTTATGTCAACTTATGTTGATTTTATTGGAGCAAAAAGTCTTGCAAAGAAAAATTTCAGTTTGTTTTACCGGCTGGTTGGCACTAATGATTACAAAATAATTCACAAAAGATTGGATTATGTCCAACACTTTAATTAGCTAAAAGTATTTATTTCTTTGGTATGCGAGATATCAATTCCCTGTTGTTAAAGAATTATATCCTAATTTGGAAGACTGGAGTCGAGGACAAATCCTTCTCAATAGGGAGAGTTTGATACATTTCAATAAAATGCTTTTTGTTATTCGAAAACTGGCAAGCACTAATCTAGAGTTAAAAAATCACATGAAACTTTTCTTCTAGTTATTGGGAGCTTGAATCTACCAAATAGTTTATGGTAATTATAAAATCAATCTGAATAATAATTTTGCATTTAATAAGTGTAATTTTTCTAGATAGTGAGTTTTTAATAAATTTTAATGTTTGTAATTTTTAGAATTTATTGTGATCCTTTAAATGGAGTTAAACTTTTAATATGGAGGGTAGTATGATTTATATTATGAAAATTAAAGTATTTTTACCATATGCTTTGTTTATATATCTTCCTGTGAATTTAAGAGTTGGTGAATGAAAACTAGATGATGAGAGGAAAACAAAAAAAAAAAAAAAGGAGAAAAGCTAAAAGACGAGTTTGTAAAGAGAAACACGTAAGGCATTAATCCTTAGATAGAGGAAGATTAGGAGAAATAATGTTATGCCAACTGAATAAGAATTAGAATGAACCATTCAAATGTTTTCAAACGATCCGCAAATGAGAGATAAATACACAACTCTAGTGTCAATGCCAAGGTAGAACTTTTGGGGGGAGTTACAAGGATGGCATATATCACCAGGGGCCTCAACCCCACACTTTTATTATAAGTGCAATTGGGCTAGGACTAGGCAACCACGGCTAAGACTTAGGCAACTTGTCATGGGAACTCTCTAAATAGCCTACCTAGATAGTCCCTTTGCCAGAGAGCGCTCTCCAACAATCTGGACATGTCGTCGCTAGTGACACTCCTACATTCATACAACGAGTACGTACCCTCAACGCCTACAACACCCAACTGACCAGGTAATGCCCCGCTACATCTACTGCCATATATACATGTTAGGAGGACACACCAATACCACTCTTGAAAAAAAAATGTAATTGTTTCAATTGGTCAATTTGAGTGGGTCGGCAATAGCTTCGACATAACCAGACCTTTTTAGGTTCATACGTGTAAATTGCACTAGTTGCTGAAATGGTGTTGTGGCCAAGGCCAACGCGCCTAAGTCTTCAAAAGACATTGAGCCTCCAAGATTATACTGCCCTCCTGGAATCATGTGTTCGGTCAAAATCTGTGTCCCATGCCAAGCTTATACATCAACATTTTCTTAAAACCATCCACCTCCCAGCTGCTGAAAATAAGCATGCCTTCAACTTTAATTTGATTGCCCTGTTAGAAAAACTCACGCTATTTTACGTTGGGTGTCACGAGATCGAACACGCGCGCTGCGTGTTCGATGAAATTCCCCTGAAGCCCAAAGGCGCCAGAATTTGGAATCTATTGATCAGAGAATATGCTTGGAACGGACCCTTAAGCGAAGCCATTGATTTGTACTACAAAATGGTGGGATTCAGTATCGTACCGAACAAATTCACGTTCCCTTTTGTCCTCAAAGCGTGTGCTGCTCTTCAAGCAATACAAGAGGGCAGAAAAATTCATGCGCATGCCACAGAGCTCGGGCTGGACTCCGATGTTTATGTCTCTACTGCCCTAGTTGATATGTATGCGAAATGTGGGTGCTTAATGGAAGCGCAGAAAGTTTTTCATAAAATGCCTACACGAGATGTTGTTGCTTGGAATTCCATGATTGCTGGGTTTTCTCTTCAAGGGGGAGCATATTACGATGAAGCAATAGGATTGCTTTTGCAAATGCAAAATTATGTTGCTCCCAATTCTTCCACGATCATGGCTATCCTTCCAGTGGTCGCTCAAGCCAATTCATTGAGGCAAGGCAAGGAAATTCATGGTTTCTGTTTAAGGAGGAATTATACTGTTAATGTGGTGGTTGAAACCGGCATTCTAGATATGTATGGGAAATGTAAGTGCATATCTTATGCCAAGAGAATTTTTGATATGATGAGTGTGGTAATGAATGAGGTCACCTGGAGCGCTATGATTGGTGCTTACATTGCATGTGGTTTTATGAGGGAGGCATTGGAACTTTTTCGCAAGATGGTCATGCTCAAAGATGGTGCAATGCTGACTTCAACTGAAATAATTCTTGCTGCTGTACTTCAAGCATGTGCAAAGTTGACTGACTCAGGCACAGGGAGATGCTTGCATTGTTATGCAATTAAGTTGGGCTTTCTTTTGGATTTGATGCTGGGCAATACTTTACTTTCTATGTATGCAAAGTGTGGGTTGAGTGATGAGGCAGTGTTGTTTTTTAGTGAAATGGAACTAAAAGATACTGTTTCATTTAATGCCATAATTTCTGGGTGTGTGCAGAATGGTAATGCAGAAGAAGCTTTGCAAATGTTCCACAAGATGCAATTGTTGGGGACAGATCCTGATTTGGCAACCATGTTGGGTATCGTGCCCGCTTGTTCTCATTTGGCTGCTCGACAGCTCGGGTCTTGTAGCCATGCTTATGCAGTTATTCATGGTTTTACTGCTGATACCCGTGTCTGTAATGCTCTTATTGACATGTATGCCAAATGCGGGAGGATTGACACTGCTAAGGTGGTTTTTGATAGGATGCCCAAGCAGGATATTGTTTCATGGAATACAATGATACTTGCATATGGAATTCATGGTCTAGGCATAGAAGCACTTTCTTTGTTCAATAAAATGAAGGTACAAGATTTAGAGCCAGATGATGTGACTTTCATTTGTCTCCTGTCTGCTTGTAGCCATTCAGGACTTGTTACAGAAGGTACATATTTGTTCAATGCTATGACTGAAGATTTTGAAATCATCCCCAGGATGGAGCATTATATATGCATGTCTGATCTTTTAAGCCGGGCAGGACTTTTTGAAGAGGTGCACAATCTCATAAAAAAGATGCCATTTGAACCTGATGTTCAAGTATGGGGTTCCCTGCTTGCTGCTTGCAGGGTCCATAAGAACATTGAACTTGGGGAAGAAATATCAAAGAAAATCCAGAGTCTAGGACCTGAATCTACTGGAAACTTTGTTCTTTTGTCCAATATGTACAGTACTGTTGGGAGATGGGATGATGCGGCACGGGTTAGAATTAAACAATGGAATCAAGGGTTCTTGAAAAGTCCAGGATGCAGCTGGATTGAAATCAGTGGGGTTGTTCATGCATTTATTGGTGGAGATAGGTCCCACACACAATCATTGCAGATAAATGAAAAACTTGGTGAACTGCTGACAGATATAAAAAGTTTGGGTTATCACTCCGAGTCCAGTTATGTTCTCTAAGATGTTGAAGAGGAGAAGGAAGGAATCCTCCTTTTTCATAGTGAGAAATTGGCTGTTGCATTTGGAATTCTTTGTCTGGGTCCCAACAAGCCAATCTTAATAACTAAAAATTTGCGAGTTTGTGGGGACTGCCATACTGCTATAAAATTTATCTCTCTTGTTACAAAGAGATATATAACACTAAGAGATGCTAGTCGATTCCATTGCAATTGTGCTGATATCTGGTGAGGATGATGGAGATAATTCTGCAGTTCTGAAGTCACCTACGGTTTGTTTGTAACAATTTGCTTGCTGCTAGCTGGCTACATAGCGACTCTTTTGCACCAGGTAATACTTGTGTATTCTTGGATCAGCACTTTATTTGTGTTCTCTCTAATTTATGGTCAGTTTGAAAGAATAGACCGTGCTTCAGTGTTCAATAATTAGTTCCAAAATTTGGTTATTCGATATTTTATCATTGTTTGTGCTTGTCTAACTCTTGCCCAAATCCAATAGTATGGGAGCCTCGTTCACTAAAACCTCATGCAAGCTAATGATGCTACTGCTTATTTTTCAAATCATTTTGTGATTATTACTAATTTTTTAAAAAAATATATGAAGATGTTTTTTGTAGAAACTCTGGATACACATACCTTTGAATGACTGCTTAATTTTTACTCTTCCCTTTTTGTTTTTTCTATTTTTGAATTTCCATTTTCAATTGTTTATTTACATTGACATAATTTAACTTTAAAAACTTTCACGTAAGCCATTCACAATTGAACAGATTTGTGTCTTGAAAGAAACACAAATTGGAGCAATGCCTTACCATGTCGTAATTCTGTTTCTGATCTTTCAGAACAAATTTTATATGCTTCCATTGGCAGAAAAGAGGTATCCATATCCAAGCAAAGGCATGTTTGGTTTTTGTTAGAATTTAATATATAATTTATTATTGGACCTCACTCAATAGATTAAGCTTTTAGGTTGTGTGGTTTTTTGACACCATATGAGAACTTTATAATTGAGAGATCTTGTGTTTAAACCATTCTGTCCTCACATTTAATTATAAATTTCAAGTATAGTAGCCCAATGGGTTTTCATGTGAGAAGGCATGTCAAAGTCTAATATATGATTCGTTATTGGGCCATACAACATTACTAGAATGAATCAAAAAGCCCATCAAAGTCTTCTGTTGCTTGGCCTACCCATAAAAAGTTTATGCAGAAGGGGCAATTTATTTCTTGGTGTAAATTACTGTAAAATTGTGCATATCTCTGATTTGATTTAGTTTTCTGTTAGTCAGAAAAAAATGATTTTGTATCTCTCTGGTAACATTTTCAGTTTCATTCTGTCCTATGTTCGGCATCAAACTAGGCTTAGTGCTTATTTTGATTAGTACACTTATCTTTGGATAGACCCTTCTCTAACTGGAATAAGGAGGATTTCTGGACAGAGACTTCATGCCCGAAACTCCCTTGTGACAATTCTATCCATAAGGCAGGAAAAGGAATATGTGCAGTCAAGTCACTCTCTAAGGCTTAACGCCACATCATCTCACCTTTCTCATTATACAGGTTAATATTTTTCTCTTCTTCCCTTTTTTTTCAGTCAAAAACATCAAAGAGATTTGTGTTTGAAAATGCTTTTGTCTTTTTAGCCACATGAATTTCTTGTCCTTTAATCAAAATGGGGTAAACGAGAGAGATTTGTGGAGAAAGTATCACATAACAGAATGATCGTATCTATAAGCTACATCATGTACTTATCTTAAAGAGTTATTGCTTCTTTCAAATTTTATAATTGGAATTTTCTTTTTGGTTGACAGATGCCAACATCCTGCACATCCAAAATTTCGGGAATGATGCATTGAGGGCACTAAACCTAGCTTTGTTACCCATTTTGTGTCTCTCCCTTTGCCAAAGGAAAGAAATCTATCAACTGTCATCAATTTCCTGGCTCTATGATATCTGAAGACTGATATGATGTATCAGAAGTCCTAGTTACTGACCACAGGTAAAGAGTTTATAAGCTTTCTTGGAAAAATTCACTTCAGGCATACTCTGCTAACTCCGTGATGTGTGGAGACCTGGCAAAGCCATCCTCATCATCCAATTTCAACCCTGTAAAACTTTAGACATACTGGAAAATGCATTGCCCCTCCTTCAATTAACCAGTAACTTATCCCTTAAAAGACTGTTGTTTTGAAAGACATTATTATGTTTACGGATGAACAATTAATCAAAAAATCTTCGCATCATGGTTATTAAAACTTCCTATTTTACACACAATTAGAAAAAAAAGAAGTAAAAATACTTTGACCTATTTAGAAATTAAAGAATCTTTAGATGTAGAAAATTAATGGAGTAGGCTTTCTCGTTCTTAATGCTCATGTTTGATGATGGAAAGAACACAAACACTTTGTTTTATTTTAATCATTATTTTATTATTTATATTTTATTAGTGGAGGTAAAGAGAAGATCAAAACTCTTAATAACTTTTAAATATCCTCTCCCATCAATACTTGATGTTAAGACACATGAAAAGTTTAATTTAAAAGTTATGTTTCTTAGCCAACCAATATGATTTAATTATTTAAAATATTTATTAAATTATTTACAATTTTATCAAACGAATTAATATTTTGATAAAAAAGCACTTAAGTATCATGTGCACTATTATTATTTGTCTTACATTTTGTTGTCAGAGACTCATCCTTTTTGGAATTGAGTTTATATGAATTCTGTTTATATGTATACGAACCTAACACTAATATTGGTATAAGATTATTCTAACAAAAGTTAAGGATTTGAAGTTTTGATTTAATGATTATAAATAACAAAGAACCAGAACTATAAGATTTAGATATTACTCCTACTAACAACAACGCTGAAAAAGATAAGTCCAATGAATCAACACACGCAAATATGAAAGTTCAGAATTAGTTCTCAAAAAATCAGAGAAAATAACTCATAAACTCAAAAAAATGGGTTTACTTCGTCCAACTACCCTTTTATTCTTTTTATATGCTAACTCTTAGAAACTTTTACTAATAAGTTGTGTTTAATAAGAAAATTTGTTCAACCCACTAAATAATAATAAAAATTCATAGAAATAATTTATTTAAATGATCAATTATGGGCTCCTAAATCTAACTTTCCTCTCAAGGTCATGGTTCTCAGATTTCTTAACTTGTACTTGGCAACTTCTTAATAATAAATGTCGCACGACAAGTTGTTGAGAGTTTCTTTTATGTTTTTTTTACCTTGCTTTTGTTATCGATCCTCTAAAGTTTTATAAATTATCAACTCCCTTATTGATTTGAGTTGATATAATGTGACTTCTATCATGGTATTTCCATAAGAAGAGAGGATCCATTACCTAGTCCATGGTATCTTGTCATTGCAATGTAAGGGACATATTACTTGTGATGTTAGTCAATATCAATTAAATAGTTATCTTATGTATATGTTTCAAATATCCCTACATTTAAAGAACGAGCATGTTTGTTACTTAAGAGATGTATTATGTGTTAAAACATTTTAAAAAATAAAAAATAGACATGTCCTTGGCTTATTTGGTTATTATAGAAAGATATCCTTTTATAAAATTATATAGAAAAATGTTAAAAAAAATTAATTATACACAAATTTCTTAAAAGCTTGTTTCAATTGTGCAAAATGTTTTAAAATGTATTTCATTTTATACTATGAGAACATTTATTGTAACCTAATTACATCATCGTGAGACCAAACTTTATTTTAAGAAAAGTGGTATTGAATATATGACTAGAAGTAATTCTTTTATTTTAAGAATAACTCTATTTTCGATTTAACAATTTTAAGAAAAAATCATCATGGATAGGAATTTCAAAAGAATTTGCTTCCAACTTCATGACACTTGAGAGTATTTTTTAAATTTTAAATAAATTATAGTATATTTTCTTTCTAATTATATAAAAAATATTAAGTTTAAAACCTATAATATAAACATATCACATTTGTCTCATTGTCCTTGCATAAATATAAGGATTATATTTAAGAAATCATTTTTTGAATGTTTAGAAATTCATATTTTGCCATTAAAAATTAATTTTTTATGAGAACTAATTGTTTCTTGTAAGTATTTCTAGCGTGTTTCCAAACATCAAATGAATTAAGGAAATAAGGGTCATATGCTTGGTTACTAAAGAGTTAAGATTTCCAATCACTAAAATTAATTTTATTTGGCATGTTTAATAGTCATGGCCTTTCAATATGACTCATGTATGTTTACATGAAAAAGGAACTGTTAAGGAAATAACCATGAATTTGTAAAGGAATTGTGTCCTTAGGTAAATCCCAAGGAATTGGTTTTCTTAGGCAAACCAATGGTCATATAAAATTGTTAATTCCTTTCTTGCCATATAATTGTTTTTGTTTTACCAAGTCATGGCAAAGGAATTTTTAATTCTTTTTACTAAGAAGAGGCGATTGAGTTTGTGGTAAAGAAGCAATGGCTAAGCAGTGGCAATGCCAAAGGAATTCTTCAATTACTTTCAATATGGCATTCTGCTTTATGTGTTAATTAAAAAGAAAAAAAAAACAAATCAAGGGTCGTGTCTTCCAAATGAAACCACTTGTGCGTAGCGGTCGTGTCCAAATACCGCTCATTAGGCAACTTTTGGTTCATATTTAAAATATAATACAATTTAAGGTCATGCATGAAAAGTCATGCAAGCATCTCTTTGTGGCGAGCAGAAAGGAATGACAATGTTAATTCCTTTACGTGGAAGGAAGTGACCACCCGATGACTATATATAAAAAAAAAAGTTTGTCCTGAACCCATTTAATATTTTTGCTTTTTATTTATTTAACTTATCATGATTGTTCCACGACTTTAAATGATTTTAGTTCTTGTATTATATGAACATAAACAATGATTATTTATAAATACACGCCACTTTTTAGTTTGTACGTTAGTTACTTGGATATGTATATATGACTTTTATCTTAGTCTATTATGTGTATATATATCATGAGTAAATTTTTAGTTACAACTTGATCGTTACGTCAAATAAGAAGAGAGTGATATTAAATTATATAAACGTAAATATTGTATATCAGGTTATAAGACTGCGTTTAAAAAGATCATGAAAATCACCAAATCTTTTGTGAGTTTATTATGAAAATAACTAACTCTTTGTTGGTCTAGCAAAGGGACATAAAAGGACATGTAACCGTTTGTTCTTAACAATTTTGTATCCAAACATTGTTTATCAAGCAACTTTTATTTTATTTTATTTTATAAAAAAAAGGCCTTGTAGGGAGGCAGCACCTCCTATGAAATTATAAATTCTAATGAATGGCACTATTTGATTAGAAAAAAAGAAAACTTAAGCTTAAAGTCGAGACCAAGGAAATAATTCCTTATCGAAAAGGCGTGTCTTTTAACGACGAAGAAAAGAATTAAAGTCACTTATGTCTTACCAATCAAGGTTTGTTGTAAATATAGTTACCATTAATAAACATTTCTTGAAAAAGACACAGAAGTGAAATTAATCAGTTTCAAACCCAAGACCGACAATTAAAATAACCATTCAACCAATAATAATCCTAAACTTAGTGAAAGGAAAAGGCAAAGAAACTTTATTGTCATTGGAGCAATTCGTAGATACTTGCTATTTACGGTTATGGTTATTATCAATCTGTTATCATAATAAAATATGAACTTTTATAAATGTTCTTTGGAAAATGAATGAAGATGACATTTATGGATTTTGAACTTACATGAAAACAAACACCAATAAATAATTAATATGAAAAAGGGTTGTATGTAAGGACAAAAAAAAAAGATTTGTTTAAATTTTTCTAAAAAATTAATTGATGAGTAAAGAGTAGTAAAAAAAAGATAATTTTTTGTATATTTATTTAATTATATTTATATTTTTAAATTTTTAATTTAATATCACGTGATATGATATATAATTAATTTCATCATTTTATTTTTGTATATGTAAAAAAGTTTTAAATATTAATTTTACTTATCATAAAATTTAATTATTTTTATTTAATAAATTTAAAAATATATTTATTATTAAAATAATTATGTGATTATAAAATTATTAATTTTTAAAAATTAGACTAAATTTATTAAAATAAAAAAATTATAAATTTATTTATATATTAACTGTTTAATATACCTCAAGCTCATTTTCACTTTTAATCTTACAGCCCAACGAGAGAACAGTCATTGCTTGCAGCCCCACTTAAGGGAACGATCTCCCCCAAGCGAGCACAAAACTTGACTACCGCGACTTTTCAAACTGGACGGGCCGAAGTCCAAAGGCCACCATAGCTGCCCATGAAACCCACCCAGCAGCTCTAGACCATTCTAGAATCCATCCAATTGTCATCGCCTAACCCTCATATCTCTCACAAAAACCCTTGCCTTCCCTCGAATTCTTCATCTTGTTCTTTTTCCTTTCGGAGGCCACAAAGAGCACACAAGCTACAAACTTAGAGAGAGAGTGTTTGGGGGTTTTATTATCTCAAAGTCTCTTGCTCCAGTCATTTTGTTTGCTTCTAATAAAAGCTTTTTTTTAATATATATATATTTCTCCGATTTTTTCCTTCAATTTTGACTGTAGTTCCCGTCGCGGGAGAAGTTGAGAATGGCTTCCTCCACGGCCCAGATTCATGTTCTAGGTGGTGGTGCTGGTGCTGGTCGCCTCTCGTCTTCCTCTAAAAAACCCAATTTTTCATTTGCCCCAAAAAAGGTTTTCTTTGGTCGAAATGTTTTGGGAAGCAGCAAAACGGCGGCGTTTTTGAGGCATAATAGTGCAGGAGCAAGGAGGAGGGGTTACAGCAGCGCAGGACCCGTGATGGTAGTGAACGAGAAAGTGGTGGGAATCGATCTGGGGACCACCAATTCGGCGGTGGCGGCGATGGAAGGAGGGAAGCCAACTATAGTGACGAATGTGGAGGGGCAGAGGACGACGCCGTCTGTGGTGGCTTACACGAAGAACGGGGATAGACTGGTGGGGCAAATTGCCAAGAGGCAGGCAGTGGTGAACCCGGAGAATACGTTCTTTTCAGTGAAAAGGTTCATTGGGAGGAAGATGTCGGAGGTGGACGAGGAGTCGAAGCAGGTTTCTTATAAGGTGGTGAGGGATGACAATGGAAATGTCAAGTTGGAGTGTCCTGCTATTGGCAAGCAGTTTGCTGCCGAAGAGATTTCTGCTCAGGTATTCTTTTTTTTTTTTTCTTGTGTCTTTTATTTCAGCTCACAAGTTTGTCCTTTGTGTTGGTTAGTACTTTCGGTATTGTTTTCATTTGTTTATTTATTTTGGGTGAATTATGGCTATCTTGATGTTTAATGGACTTTGAATTGTGGCGGGGATTGCTTGTTTCCCTTAATTTAATATTTGTCTCACTTTGGGTTATGGGCTGAAATTGAATTTTTCTGACATACTTCCTCCGTTATGCATTATTTTCTGGCGATTTTGATTGACACGATATTGCAATAATGGGGAACCAATGTAAAGCATTTGAAGTCACGAAAATAGTTCTATTAAACCCTTTCCCCTTATTGTAAGGTCTAGGATGGTAAGACAATGTTCTTTTGGAGTTTTCATACAACCTGTGTTATAGAAGTTCCTACAAATTGGATGCTGTTGTTGTTACCACATCTCACAAAATAGTTTTGGAACAATAAAATTAAAGGTATTCAAACTTCAATTCAGCCCTTTTTTTTTTTTTTATCTCAAGGCACCTTATTTTTTGTGTCCTATTATTAGTTAGTGTGTTGTGGCACTGCCGTGATTTGCTACATAACATAGGCTGTAGGAATTTTCTCTTTCTCTTGCAGAAAACAATTACTTGGTCATTGTATGTGCATGCTATGGTGCCTCTTTCATCTTCTCTTTGTTGGATAACTACATTCGGAGTATTTGTGCTTAAAAAGTGCAGCATATTTGATGAGAAATCATGATTAGAATATCTCCCTAATGACGATTCATCTCTTTCTGTATTCAGGTCTTGAGAAAGCTTGTGGATGATGCTTCCAAATTTTTGAATGATAAAGTGACTAAGGCCGTTGTCACGGTGCCTGCATACTTTAATGATTCTCAAAGAACAGCAACAAAGGATGCTGGCCGTATTGCTGGGCTGGAAGTTCTTCGAATCATCAATGAGCCTACAGCTGCATCATTGGCATATGGCTTTGAGAAGAAGAACAATGAAACAATCCTGGTTTTTGACCTTGGTGGTGGCACTTTTGATGTTTCAGGTATTGTGGCTGTTGTCCAAGTAACTGTGCTTACAGCTTTACCTTATTATAGTTGGGCTTTGGAGATTAAATATTCGTAGAACAGATCTTATTCCCTGAAAATTTTCCCTGGAAAAGTTCAATGTTCTGTCAGTTCTATGAACTGAAAACCTATGAAGATGTTTTCCTTTCCATTCTACAATGGAAAGTTAAAAATAGGTGTCATATTAGCTTTTTTTCCTTTTTTTATCACCTTATTTTCTTTTTGTTTCAGTGCTTGAGGTTGGTGATGGAGTATTTGAAGTGCTTTCTACTTCAGGTGATACGCATTTGGGTGGCGATGACTTTGACAAGGTCGGGTTTGTGTGTTGCTTTATTTTAAGATAAGTTCACTTTTTCCTTTTGTTTTGGTCAATGGAGTGAGTAACACTAGCACTTTTCCCTTTGTGTGCAATTTTTGTTCAGAGAATTGTTGATTGGCTTGCATCTAACTTTAAAAGAGATGAAGGCATTGATCTTTTGAAAGACAAGCAAGCACTTCAGCGGCTAACTGAGACAGCCGAGAAAGCCAAAATGGAGCTGTCTTCACTGACACAGACCAACATCAGGTATACAACATAAGTCATTATCTGTGCCACATAGCTTCACCCATGTGGCTTCACACATGTGCATGCATGTGCATACTTGCACAGACATTGCCACGGATCAAATTTATCTCCCAGTTTTCAATTGATTGAGAAGGTTTCTGTTCTTGGCCAGCTTGCCTTTCATCACTGCCACTGCTGATGGCCCAAAGCACATTGAAACCACCATTACAAGGGTCAAGTTTGAGGAATTGTGCTCTGACCTTCTTGATAGGTATGTAGTGTAGATATGGCAAAGCTGTCAACTGTTTTCTGTAAAATTTCTATGGATTACTATTCCTAGTTACTGCTTTGCATATGCATCTGCACCATCTATTTTCCTTTTCCAGCTAGTGATTGGAATTTGATGCTTACATCCTAAACTAAGTTGCTTTGTTATATTTTCCTAGGCTTAAAACCCCAGTTGAGAATGCCTTGAGGGATGCAAAGCTTTCCTTTAAGGACATAGATGAAGTGATACTTGTTGGTGGGTCAACACGTGTACCTGCTGTCCAGGAGCTTGTAAAGAAGATGACAAGAAAAGATCCCAATGTCACAGTTAATCCAGATGAGGTAGTTGCTCTAGGGGCTGCAGTTCAGGTATAGTTGGCTCTTCCGTACATCAATAACATATATTCTGGCAATGATTTTGAAAATAACATTGATAAAGATTTGTGTACTTTGATTGAAATGGGCCAATTCCTTTCCAAATTTATGCTTTGACTTGATTGCTAATAAAAGCTCTCCTTGCATGTTCTTGTTTGGCTGTAGGCTGGTGTTTTGGGCGGAGAAGTCAGTGACATTGTACTGTTGGATGTGATACCATTGTCTCTTGGGCTGGAGACTCTTGGAGGGGTTATGACTAAGATCATCCCAAGAAATACTACCTTGCCCACCTCCAAATCAGAGGTATTCTCAACTGCTGCAGATGGACAGACAAGTGTAGAAATTAATGTCCTCCAAGGTGAGAGAGAGTTTGTGAGGGACAACAAGTCTCTTGGCAGCTTCCGCCTGGATGGCATTCCACCAGCACCACGTGGGGTCCCTCAAATTGAGGTCAAGTTTGACATTGATGCTAACGGCATCCTCTCTGTCTCTGCCGTTGACAAAGGAACTGGGAAGAAACAAGATATCACCATCACTGGTGCTAGCACCTTGCCCAGTGATGAGGTATGCCATCCGTTTATTTCTGAAATGCTGATTTGAATTAGTTTTAAATTATTGTACCTCAAATAGCAAGCTTGCCTAAAAAGAGACACTCAAGAAATTTTCTTTAAACGGGCTACACTTTTAAGGTCCTGGGGTCAAAATTTTGAGTTTATTCTATTTATTAATAATTTTAAAGAGACTGGCATAATATCAGGAGTACCCTCCTTTTGTTATGTTAATGGTCCATAAACATCTGAGTGAACTTGTATAGGTTGATAGAATGGTCATGGAAGCTGAGAAGTTTGCAAAAGAGGACAAGGAGAAGAGAGATGCTATTGACACAAAGAACCAGGCAGATTCTGTTGTCTACCAGACTGAGAAGCAGCTGAAGGAGCTGGGAGACAAGGTTCCTGGCCCAGTCAAAGAAAAGGTTGAAGGAGAACTCAAAAGGCTCAAGGATGCAATTGCAGGTGGATCAATCCAGGCAATTAAGGATGCCATGGCTGCCCTAAATCAAGAAGTCATGCAACTTGGGCAGTCCCTTTACAGCCAACCTGGAGCACCTGCTCCTGGCAGTGATACCGGATCAACAGATTCATCAAGCAAAGGACCGGAGGGAGATGTTATTGATGCAGATTTTACTGACAGCAAGTGAGACAAAAGTGATTGGATAGTTTTTTGCACCATTTATTCATCCTAAAATTGTGTTTTACCATATGTTGCGGGACTTGGAAGTGGGAATTTTTGGCAGTGAGGTGAGAAAGTACCGGTGGTAAATAGGGAATGAAGCACTTAAGGGCGCTTTGGAAGTATATTAATGTAGGACTAGCAAGAAGGACTAGCAACGGCCTTGATTTAGATACTACCGTGGACCTCAAATTATATGGGAACAGGGCCGCTGGCGCCCAAGAAAAAGAAAATGGAAAAAGGAAAGAGAACGGACAAAGATCTGGAAACTTATTATTGATAGAAATATTCCCTTGGATGGTAACGGCTAAGGCGTATTTACAAGTAACAGCGGCAAAGGGGCGAGCATATACTGCAGCCTTAAAAAAATGCACTAAAAAAAAAAGAAATGTACAGCTCTTCACGACCATGCACAAGCAACAATATATTTATGCGCAAGCATAAGGAATAATTTTCTTTTAACAACTTTGGCTGTTCAACTGGACTGAAAAAAACCATGAGCCGGAAGCCAATTATTTCATGCTTTACTCCAGAATCCTGCTCCTGGGACTCTGAGGAACACTAACTGATCTATCCATTGTCTTGCGCACATAATCAGAGTGGTCATCTTGTTGCCCATACAGATAGGTTCCACTCCCCATATTATGTCTACTTGAGTAATTCTGGTTTTGGATATGCGGAATAGGAGTCCTTGCAAAGTCAGACCGCATGAAAGATAAAGTTGATGCCAGTCTGTGAGTATCCTGAGGTGGCCTAGAAGGTTGATACCCAGTGGGATGATGTTGCTGTAGGTGTTGGGAATAATAGTAATGTTGCCGATACAGATGCTGATTGCTAAGGTTCACACTTTGATGGGGAGCAATATTTAGACAGCATAGGTTAGGAGAGCTACGTACTTTATGCATAGGAAGCCTGCTATTATGATAATCATTGATCAGAATAGGATCATGAGGCATAGAGTCAACCTTGTTGCTCTCTGGGGAAGTTGATTTTGGGGAAGAACAAGCTGAAAGACTGAAGGAGGGAAGCTTTGCATTGATTTGAGGAAGTCGAAAAGTGGTTGCTGTGTGAATTGTACCATTGATGGCTTCAATATAACGTTGCTCTATCGCATGCGGATCCATTGACATAGTTTGATTCTCAACTAACAGAGGATTGGAAGGGAAAAGGAAGGTTCGGAGCTTTGGATTTCCTTCACTTCCTTGACGATCATATTCATCAAGCATGTGCCTCAAATCCTCATCTGTTCTTACAGTCACCAGCACATCAAGATCTTCAGGCATGACCTGATACTTCAAGATCATGTCCTCCTCAAACTCCCCACTGATCTTTTTCATTAGCTCTGCATATGTTCCAAAACAGAGAAGGTACTATTTGAGAGAACAGATTATGCCAAAACTGTTGTACTTGGAAAGACATATTACTAAAATGTTGCACTCTATAGCTTGTTTCTCCACCTAAAATAAACCAAGCATAACAGAACTCAGGCATCTTGGGACTTTGCTTCATTACATGCCCAACCACAGCATGTCAAATACAATAGTCAGTCCTCTGCTTTGAACTCCCATGCTCCCACTAATTCTATTGTGTGCACATGTTCCGCATCAATTTTTTTCAAGGGAAAATCATAATGCTAATAAGAAAGAATAGTAAGTAACTGTGCAAATTATGGGCTGGCTTTTCTTCCTTGTTTTACCCATCTGTTTCCTTTTCAATAATATGCGAAAGATATTTCAAGCATGTCTAAAAATCATTTCTTTAATAAGGTAAAAAGTCTAAATCAGCTAAAGAATCTCCTCATTTTTAAATTTCACCTGAACAAGAAGGAATGAATGTTGTGGCTAAATAAATAAAATCACAATAAACTTAATGTACAAAGAATGAACTTGCAATGAACTAACCCGAAAGGCTGATGTCGCGACCAACGGCAATGACTCGCGTCTCACCGCCGACGTACTTGAGAACGCCATCCACGGGTCTCAGCAATATTTTCCCGCCATAGGTACACAGAAACTTCACCCTATCCTTCGGCGACGAACTTTCCAAAAGTGACCCCGCTACCTCGACCCCGCCCTCGCCACCGCCGGCGCTGCAACCACCAGCAGCTTCATTGGCCATTTTACTCGTTCTATATCTACCACTCGTCCCCGTTCGCTACTTGGTTACCACAACTCAGCAGCTGCTTTTGTTGTTATCATCCAGAAAAAGAAGAAAAGAAAAATCAAAAACCAAAACAAAAGACGACAACAGACAAAATCAAATCAAAATTATAAAATATTTCTTTTTCTTTTGTTTTTTTTTTTTTTTTTGGAATTTGAGGGATTAATTGAAATAAGAAAAATATAAAGAAAATAACAGCATAAAGAGTGATTATAAACAAGGCAAAACAGATATAGGAAAATGCAGGAATTATGAAGACAGGAATCGAAAATGGCAAAAAATAAAAATAAGAAACGCAGACACACAGAGAAATTCCGTTATTCACCTCCTCCTGTAAGCGCTGTTGGATTTTGGATAATGAATACATATGCAGAACAAGAGTTTTTGTTAGGGTGAATTTTCCTTTCTTTCCTTATATTAATTTTGTTCTTTTTTTTTTCTTCCCTTTCTCTCCGTGTCTCCGGTTTATTTTATTTTTCTTGATTTTTGCTTCTTAATTTTGATTGATGGTGGAGAGGTGGTGGCTTGCATTGTTTTTCTGCCTCGGCAAGTTCTGGGCCACCGTATTTTCGAGTGGATTTATTTGTTCCCTTCCTCCTTGGTTGCCGTTTTTCTTGGGTCTTTTTGGAGGAAATTTGGTGAAATTACATCTATATCCAGTTACTACCTTGTTTTTATTCAGACTTTTTAATTTATTATTGAATTTATATTTGCAGTGTTCTGAAATTCCGGATGTGACAAACAAAATTCCCCTAAAAAAAAATAGAGAGAGGAGGTGACAAACAAAAAACAAAAGGAAAATCAGGCTAAAGAGGTCATCTTAGGCAATTCAAAATTAAGTAGAACCGTGATTAGTTAGTTTTTTTGTTAGGAGATGAATGGCTGTGTAAAGATGGCTGAGGAGAAGACCAAACAATGTCCGCTCAACCCATCCAGCATTTGTCGGAGTGACTGACTTCAAAGAGTTATATGGGCTCCACACGATATGTTATGGCCATGTTATTGGGTCCCACACTGGACCCGTTGTAGCCGAATTGGCTCTCCCTAATCCTATTATAAGAAAGTTTTGGTTGTTTGCAAAAGAAAATGAGAAAATAGGAAGGCCAAAAAAAAAAAAAAGGATTTGATTCCTAATATTTATAATTTTTATGATTTTTATTTATATTATTATTTCTTAAAAAATCATTCATCATATTTTTTATATTTCTTTTTTATTTACTTTTTAAAATCATCATTTTATTGTCATTTTTTATACTTGTTAGCCCAATCAACACCACGTAAACTTTACATTATATAATAAAATATTATGAAAATAAATTTGTAATGATTTAATAATAATTATTATTTTTTAATATTTTTTGAAAGTTCGTATTAAATTTTTCTTAATTTTAAATTTCAAAAAGAAAAAATAAATTAAACTAAAATATATCATCATTTCATACAAATCAAAGGCATCCCAAATCAAATACCATCAGATCATACAAATCCAATCAAAATTCAAATCAGAAAAACCCACAAAATGCACCAGAAGCATATTTTTTATGTATTTGAAACTTTACTATAAAACAAGTCAAACCAAGAATCCGTTAAAGTTAAACGAACAATCATTTCGAGGCTTTTACGCGAATGGGATAAGTTTATATTTAGGTTACCAAAAGTTTAATTATGTAGATCTAAGTCAATAATTTTAAAATCATCCCATTAAGAGAAGTACTGTGAAAAAAATTGCAAATAAATCAGAATCGTTTGTATTTTTAAATATTAGCATTAACTATTATGGTGGAGCCCACGAGAAACAAATTTTATTTATTTGAGGCAGAGAAAATAGTCAACGTGTACAAAAATATATTTTCCTCTCCTAGTATGTCATTTTTCGTTTCCTGTTCCCCTCTCTCTCCATCTTCTCCAACACCACCACCCCTTCCTCCACATCTAGTGCCATTGCCAAGGTCATCGCCAGTGACACTCTAATCCCACATCCGTTGTCTTCTCATGTCTTAGGCAAGCCAAACACACCCAATAATAGCAAAACCCAGAAATCCCTACCACCGCCACAGCCGCCATCCATATCTCCATCCACCGCACTTACGACGGCGAATCCACCGGTCTTACTCTCCACCACCAAAAACAACCAGCCTAGTTTCACAAACACCCTAAAAATTGGAAATGCCAAAACAGATTGCAATTTGCAATCGTGTACAAAGAGAAAAAACGACCCAACAGTAAAATATAGGTAAGTAAATTAGTGGACAACAGTAACATAAACGGGAGAAGTTGAAAGGCCCTAAACCACCTAAGGCTTCCTATTAGTATCTAATGCGCATGAAACAAAAAGTGAAACATAACTGTTTAAAAAGGGTCTATTTTCACATTTTAAGATATTTGGACTATAAACTCGAATGAATTTTAATTTAATTTTACTTTGATCATCTGTTAATCATAAATCTTGAATTATGAGACAAATTTATATTTTTTAATAAATTTTATATAAAAATTAAGCTTTTAACTTTTAACAATAGTTTAATTACATGTACTTTGGTAAAGAAAAATATGTTTTTGTGAAAACAAGATCTTAAGCCCGTTAATAACAACTCTTTATATAAAGGAAACCGAGGTCCAAAAATTTGTATGAACATGGTAGAAAATATTACAAAATTTGGAGGCTTAAGTCTGTTAAATTAAGAGAATTTGATTAAACTAAAAATTTTGACCCTAATTATTTTTGACATATTAAGTTTTATGAAAAGATAATTATAAAGGCTTGTATAGCCTATTATAAGCTTTCCAACACTATATTGTATGCATCATTCTGACTTACGGGGAGGGAAATCGAATTTCTAAAATTTTTGATAAAAAAATTGAAATTCTCCGAATAAGAAAATTGCGTTCATAATTATTGAGGAAGACGGGTGGGCATCACTCGCAATCAAGTGCGTGAGCGTTAAAGTGACAAAAAAAAAAACCTGTTTGTCTGTTTGTGCATAAATCTGCCTATGGCAGTGCCGTAATGCCACGTATGTGCCGTAATATTATTATTGCTTGTCGTATAAAAACGAGGAAAAGTTCGCCGAGAGAACACTAGCAATCTAATCTGAAAGGGAACTAGCTATCTCACTCTCTCTTCCCTGTCTCTTATACACATCTAGATGTGTATAAGAGACAGTATAAAAACGAGGAAAAGTTCGCCGAGAGAACACTAGCAATCTACTCTGAAAGGGAACTAGCTATCTCACTCTCCCTTCCTTTCTTTGCTTTGAAGAGAGGGTATCAAACTATTGAAGAAGCTTTCCTCCAACAGATTCTTTCTTAACTTAACTAGCAAAAACGAGTAGCGGAGTTGGCCAGAGTACGACAACAATTTGTAGTGCGACATTTATTATTAAAAAGGCAAGTTGAATTTTGAATCTCATAATTGGGCATTTAAATGAGTTATTTTTATAAATTTTTATTATTATTTAGTGAGTTAGATGAATTTTCTTATTAAGCCTAACTTATTAGTTAGGGTTTCTAAGAGTTAGCATATAAAAAGGGCAAAATAATGGCGGGAGGAAGTAGACTCGTTTTTTTGAGTTTATGAGTTATTTTCTCTAGTTTTTTGAGAACTAATTTTGAATTTTTATACTTTCGTATATTGGTTCACTAGACTTATCTTCTTCAATATTGTTGTTGTTAGGAGTGACGTCTGAATCTCATAGTTTTGGTTCTTGGTTATTTATAATCATTAGGTCAGAATTCCAAATTCCTTAACTTTTGTTAGAATGATCTTATACCAACATTGGTGTTGAGTTCCGTTTATATATAAACAGAGTTTGTATCAATACATGTCATATACCTATAAATGTACTTATTATCATAGTAAGGAGAAAAAAAAGAAGAAAAATCCCAAAATTCAATCTCTCTCTTTCTCTTGATTCATTTTAAATCTCCAATCTTCTTAACCATTCTCTCAATCAATACTCCCAAACCTTAACATTCTTGTATCAAAATGATATGATTCCTGTGAACTTTTAGTTATCTCAAACTAGTGAAAAAGGTGAAAACCATGACCATGAATAAAGCTACTTGTTTAATGACAATTGACGATGTTTTAAGGAAAATTGAAAAACGTAAGAGAATCAAACAATGCAACTATAAATGGTTTAAGAGGCGAAGTTCTCTTAACGCGACACTCAATTATTTTAGTTAATGGAGTTTTTGATGAAAACCATAGAGGTGATGACTGTAAAGTTCCAATGGATGCAAGAGATCCAATAACACAAGCTAATGATGAGAACCGTAGAGATGATGACTAGAAGGCTCCAATGGATGCAAAATGTCCAATAACACAAGCTAGAGCTTCAGTGGATGCAAGAGGTCCATTTCACATTCCAGAAGGCCCAATAACACAAGCTAGAGTAGACGCCTAATTAATATCATTGGAGTACTTGATGGCCCGTAATAAGCAATAGCACTCATTCCTAAACAGGAGTATATTCTCTGTTATGGAATTTTTACATTGTTAGAAATTTCTCAAAATAAGGATTTGTCCTAAGTAGGAATTTGTGCCTTTTTAGGATTGTTATCTTTGCCTATAAATAGACACCCTTTGTAAGCTCTGAAAGATATACAACTTAGAGAGGTACTTCTTCTTGTGGCGTTCCAGTCGACTCATCACTGTCAATTCCTTTCTATTATGGAGTGTGACCTCTATATCATTCTTAAATACCTTAGGTTTGTATTCCTTCGAATGTTGGGTATAGGGTTTGTGTTATTTAACTCTGTTTTAACTTTCCTGGTTCATCTTTAATTCTTTGCGTGCATTGGGTCCCTAAGCCACGTCTTTTTGGGGTTTTCCGCATCAGTTGGTATCAGAGCCTGTTTCTAAATCAGGTTGAATCCATTCACTCTTCAATTTTCTACCTTGTGATTTATTTATTTCAATTGAGTTTGTGCATTACCATTCAAATACACAAATCTATTTGTTTGTAATCCTTCTCCCTTTGTTTGTTTGTTAAGCTCATAAATGTGCCAATTTCAATTCCAATTATGACATATAAGTATTTTACTATTATTTCATGTTAATAAAAAAAAAAGGATCAACGAAAAAAAAAACAAAGAAAGAAAAAAAAGAAGAAGAAGCAAGGTTTAACTACTCAAGTCTTGACTTTTGTGAGTTTAGTTCATTAAATTCGTTTGCCTTGATATCCTTTTTCGTTTTTAATTGCTTGTTCTCTAAATTGTTCAATTCTACGTCATTTGTCATATTTTGTTTAGAATCAATACTCTTGATTTATATTGTTTAGTTCTTTATAGAGCTGAAAGGGAAAATATGAGTGGTAAAAGGTAAGAGAGAAAGGTCATATTGAGGAAAAACCATCAAGAGTGTAAACACGAAGGAGTGTGACACCATCTTTTGAGTGAAACATATGAGGGAAAGTATGAGTCCATGTGTTGTACCTAAAAAAGATGGGACTTGGAGGATGTGCGTTGATTGTCAAGCAATTAACAAAATCACTGTAAAGTATCGTCACCCCATACCTAGATTACATGACATGTTGGATGAATTGCATGGTTCATGTGTCTTTTCTAAGATTGATTTGAAAAGTAGATATCATCAAATTAGGATGAGAGAGGGAGATGAGTGGAAAACAGCTTTCAAAACTAAGTACGGTTTGTATGAATGACTTGTTATGCCATTTGATCTCACCAATGCAACAAGTACTTTTATGCGACT
>CM038472.1:7089562-7211033 GCA_021464305.1 Kandelia obovata
CC
Source organism: Kandelia obovata (assembly GCA_021464305.1). Classification (NCBI taxonomy): domain Eukaryota; kingdom Viridiplantae; phylum Streptophyta; class Magnoliopsida; order Malpighiales; family Rhizophoraceae; genus Kandelia; species Kandelia obovata. The sequence goes on from CM038472.1 coordinate 7,089,565, forward strand.
AAAAATTTGTATGAACATGGTAGAAAATATTACAAAAATTTGGAGGCTTAAGTCTGTTAAATTAGAGAAATTTGATTAAACTAAAAATTTTGACCCTAATTATTTTTGACATATTTAAGTTTTATGAAAAGATAATTATAAAGGCTTGTATAGCCTATTATAAGCTTTCCAACACTATATTGTATGCATCATTCTGACTTACGGGAGGAAATCGAATTTCTAAAATTTTTGATAAAAAAATTGAAATTCTCCGAATAAGAAAATTGCGTTCATAATTATTGAGAAGACGGGTGGGCATCACTCGCAATCAAGTGCTGTGAGCGTTAAAGTGACAAAAAAAAAAAACCTGTTTGTCTGTTTGTGCATAAATCTGCCTATGGCAGTGCCGTAATGCCACGTATGTGCCGTAATATTATTATTGCTTGTCGTATAAAAACGAGGAAAAGTTTCGCCGAGAGAACACTAGCAATCTAATCTGAAAGGGAACTAGCTATCTCACTCTCTCTTCCTTTCTTTGCTTTGAAGCGAGGGTATCAAACTATTGAAGCAGCTTTCCTCCAACAGATTCTTTCTTAACTTAACTAGCAAAAACGAGTAGCGGAGTTGGCCAGAGTACGACAACAATTTGTAGTGCGACATTTATTATTAAAAGGCAAGTTGAATTTTGAATCTCATAATTGGGCATTTAAATGAGTTATTTTTATAAATTTTTATTATTATTTAGTGAGTTAGATGAATTTTCTTATTAAGCCTAACTTATTAGTTAGGGTTTCTAAGAGTTAGCATATAAAAAGGGCAAAATATGGCGGGAGGAAGTAGACTCGTTTTTTTGAGTTTATGAGTATTTTTCTCTAGTTTTTTGAGAACTAATTTTAATTTTTATACTTTCGTATATTGGTTCACTAGACTTATCTTCTTCAATATTGTTGTTGTTAGGAGTGACGTCTAATCTCATAGTTTTGGTTCTTGTTATTTATAATCATTAGGTCAGAATTCCAATTCCTTAACTTTTGTTAGAATGATCTTATACCAACATTGGTGTTGAGTTCCGTTTATATATAAACAGAGTTTGTATCAATACATGTCATATACCTATAAATGTACTTATTATCATAGTAAGGAGAAAAAAAAGAAGAAAAATCCCAAAATTCAATCTCTCTCTTTCTCTTGATTCATTTTAAATCTCCAATCTTCTTAACCATTCTCTCAATCAATACTCCCAAACCTTAACATTCTTGTATCAAAATGATATGATTCCTGTGAACTTTTAGTTATCTCAAACTAGTGAAAAAGGTGAAAACCATGACCATGAATAAAGCTACTTGTTTAATGACAATTGACGATGTTTTAAGGAAAATTGAAAAACGTAAGAGAATCAAACAATGCAACTATAAATGGTTTAAGAGGCGAAGTTCTCTTAACGCGACACTCAATTATTTTAGTTAATGGAGTTTTTGATGAAAACCATAGAGGTGATGACTGTAAAGTTCCAATGGATGCAAGAGATCCAATAACACAAGCTAATGATGAGAACCGTAGAGATGATGACTAGAAGGCTCCAATGATGCAAAATGTCCAATAACACAAGCTAGAGCTTCAGTGGATGCAAGAGGTCCATTTCACATTCCAGAAGGCCCAATAACACAAGCTAGAGTAGACGCCTAATTAATATCATTGGAGTACTTGATGGCCCGTAATAAGCAATAGCACTCATTCCTAAACAGGAGTATATTCTCTGTTATGGAATTTTTACATTGTTAGAAATTTCTCAAAATAAGGATTTGTCCTAAGTAGGAATTTGTGCCTTTTTAGGATTGTTATCTTTGCCTATAAATAGACACCCTTTGTAAGCTCTGAAAGATATACAACTTAGAGAGGTACTTCTTCTTGTGGCGTTCCAGTCGACTCATCACTGTCAATTCCTTTCTATTATGGAGTGTGACCTCTATATCATTCTTAAATACCTTAGGTTTGTATTCCTTCGAATGTTGGGTATAGGGTTTGTGTTATTTAACTCTGTTTTAACTTTCCTGGTTCATCTTTAATTCTTTGCGTGCATTGGGTCCCTAAGCCACGTCTTTTTGGGGTTTTCCGCATCAGTTGGTATCAGAGCAGAGCCTGTTTCTAAATCAGGTTGAATCCATTCACTCTTCAATTTTCTACCTTGTGATTTATTTATTTCAATTGAGTTTGTGCATTACCATTCAAATACACAAATCTATTTGTTTGCAATCCTTCTCCCTTTGTTTGTTTGTTAAGCTCATAAATGTGCCAATTTCAATTCCAATTATGACATATAAGTATTTTACTATTATTTCATGTTAATAAAAAAAAAAGGATCAACGAAAAAAAAAACAAAGAAAGAAAAAAAAGAAGAAGAAGCAAGGTTTAACTACTCAAGTCTTGACTTTTGTGAGTTTAGTTCATTAAATTCGTTTGCCTTGATATCCTTTTTCGTTTTTAATTGCTTGTTCTCTAAATTGTTCAATTCTACGTCATTTGTCATATTTTGTTTAGAATCAATACTCTTGATTTATATTGTTTAGTTCTTTATAGAGCTGAAAGGGAAAATATGAGTGGTAAAAGGTAAGAGAGAAAGGTCATATTGAGGAAAAACCATCAAGAGTGTAAACACGAAGGAGTGTGACACCATCTTTTGAGTGAAACATATGAGGGAAAGTATGAGTCCATGTGTTGTACCTAAAAAAGATGGGACTTGGAGGATGTGCGTTGATTGTCAAGCAATTAACAAAATCACTGTAAAGTATCGTCACCCCATACCTAGATTACATGACATGTTGGATGAATTGCATGGTTCATGTGTCTTTTCTAAGATTGATTTGAAAAGTAGATATCATCAAATTAGGATGAGAGAGGGAGATGAGTGGAAAACAGCTTTCAAAACTAAGTACGGTTTGTATGAATGACTTGTTATGCCATTTGATCTCACCAATGCAACAAGTACTTTTATGCGACTAGAATCAATGTCCACTTAAAAGTTGAGACCACATATGATGAGAACCATAACGATGATGACTAGAAAACTCCAATGGATACAAGAGGTCCAATAACACAAACTAATGATGTCAACCGTAGAGATGATGGCTGGAAGGCTCCAATGGATGCAAAAGGTCCATTTCACATTCCAGAAGGCCCAATAACACGAGCTAGAGCCAAAACAATTAAAGAAGCACTAAATGGGATGATTAAGGACATTCAGGCCAACCAGGCTTCAAATGGTGCGAATTCAAGTTTGACAAAGAGTAGAGACCTAATTAATATCATTGGAGTACTTGATGACCCGTAATAAGCAATAGCACTCACTCCTAAACAGGAGTGTATTCTCTGTTGTGGAATTTTTACATTGTTAGAAATTTCTCAAAATAATAATTTGTCCTAAGTAGGAATTTGTGACTCTTTAGGATTGCTATCTTTGCCTATAAATAGGCACCCCTTGTAAGCTCTGAAGGATATACAACTTTGAGTGAAATAGACAGTAAGGGTTTTCTCACTCAGTTCTTTTGAGAACTCAAGAACTTATCAAGAGGTACTTCTTCTTGTGGCATTCCAATCGACTTATCACTCTCAATTCCTTTCTGTTCTGGAGTGTGACATCCATATCTTTCTTAAATACCCTAGGTTCGTGTTGCTTCAAATATTGGGTCTAGGGTTTGTGTTATTTAACTCTGGTTTAACTTTCCTGGTTCATCTTTGATTCCTTGTGTGCGTTGGGTTCCTTGGGGTTTTCCGCATCAGTTGGTATCAGAGCCTGTTTCTAAATCAGGTTGAACTCATTCACCCTTCAATTTTCTACCTTGTGATTTATTTATTTCGATTGAGTTTGTGCATTACCATTCAAACACACAAATATGTTTGGTTGCAATCCTTCTCCCTTTGTTTGTTCGTTAAAATCATAAACGTGCCAATTCCAATTCCAATTGTGGCATGTAAGTTAGGAGTTCTGCAAGTTATTTTGGATTAATAACAAGATATATTTGCTAAACCTAAAGGGTTTCCTTTAGTTGTACATCATTATCATGGAATACCATTGAAACCAAAAGGTCAACTTGTGAATGTGAAGCCTTATAGGTATCGCTATTATCATAAAACTAAGATTAAAAGATTAGTAAAGGAGATGTTTGGACACCACCAAATTAGCATAAAAGGAAGAGGACATTTTTATAACAACCTTTAGAATTCACCATGGCCGCTATGAGTGATGAAGATCAAGGTGTTGGTTAAATGAACAAAGCTTCCATGAAAGGAACACAAGGTATTAATCAAGTGTAACAAATCAAGTATTCCCAAGATCCTTTGCAAGGAATTGATGTTCCAATGACTAGCACAAGGACAAAGAGGATGAAAAAAGCTTTACAAGGTTTAATCATATCGATGCATGACAAAGAGGTTGCTTTAAAAGACTCTAAGTGATGCAGAAACCCCCAAAAAGATGTGGCTTAGGGACCCAATGCACACAAGGAATCAAAGATGAATCAGGAAAGCTAAACCAGAGTTAAATAACATAAACCATAGACCCAACATTCAAAGGAACATGAACCTAGGGTATTTAGGAAGGATATGGACGCCACACTCCAGAAACGAAAGGAATTGGGAGTGATGAGTCGATTGGAATGCCACAAGAAGAAGTACCTCTTGATAAGTTCTTTAATCCTCGAAAGAATTGAGGGAGAAAACTCTTACTTTCTATTTCACTCAAAGTTGTGTCTGTTTCAGAGCTTACAAGGGGTGCCTATTTATAGGCAACGATAACAATCATAAAGAGGCACAAATTCCTACTTCGGACAAATCCTTATTTGGAGAAATTTCTAACAATGGAAAAATTCCACAACAGAAAATAAACTCCTATTTAAGAGTGAGTGCTATTACTTATTATGAGCCATGAAGTACTTCAATCATATTAAGTAGGTGTCTACTATTTGTCAAACTTGAATTCGCACAATTTGAGGTTTGGTTGGCCTGAATATCCTCAATAAACCCATTTAGTGCTTCTTTAATTGTTATGACTCTAGCTAGTGTTATTGGGTCTTCTGGAATGTGAAATGGACCTCTTGCATCCACTGAAGCTCTAGCTTATATTATTGGACCTCTTGCATCCATTGGAGCCTTCCAACCATCATCTCTACGGTTCTCATCATTAGCTTGTGTTATTGGACCTCTTGCATCCATTGGAGCCTTCCAACCATCATCTCTACGGTTCTCATCATTAGCTTGTGCTATTGGACCTCTTGCATCTGTTGGAGCCTTCCAGCCATCATCTCTACGGTTCCTATCATTAGCTTGTGTTATTGGACCTCTTGCATCTATTGGAGCCTTTCAGCAATCATCTCTATGGTTCTCATCATTCTCCCTCTCCTCAAAAGGATTCAACCTTGAATCATCACCAACATGAAAATGGAAAAAGTTAGAAACGTTAAATATTGCACTCACATTATACTCACCACGAAGGTCCAACTTATAAGCATTGTCATTAATTCGTGCTACAACTTACAAGGGACCATCTCTTCTAGGTTGCAACTTTGAACGCCTCTGAGCTGGAAACTGTTCCTTGCGCATATGCACCCAAACCCAATCACTAGGTTCAAACACCACTCTCTTTCGTACCTCGTTGACATGGGATGCGTATTGATTAGTTCGTTTTTCAATTTATTGTCGTACCTTTTAATGCAATTTCAAATTGAGAATAACTAGTAGCAGAATGAACACTCTTATTATATGTAAACTTGACATATTTTCAAATTTGTTTGAATAATAGTACGCAAAAGAGTAGAAAGAGTTCGATTAACTACCTCAGTTTGCCCATCAGTTTGTGAATGACTAGTAGTTAAAAACAATAGCTTAGTATCTAACTTACCCCCACAAAGTTTTCCAGAAGTAGCTTAAGAACTTTGTATCCCAATCTGAAACAATGCTTCGTGGCATGCCATGCAAACGTACTACTTCTCTAAAGAATAAGTCAGCCACATTGTTTGCATCATTAGTTTTATGACATGGGATGAAGTGTGCTATGTCTCCAAAGCTCGCACCAATGCATACAACTCCTTATCATAGGTAGGATAATTAAGCCTTGCTTCACTTAACTTTTCACTAAAGTAAGCAATTGGACGCTTTTCTTGCATCAAAACAGCTCTAATGCCAATACCTGAAGCATCACACTCAATCTCGAAAATGTTTGCAAATTTAGGTAAAGCAAGTAAGGGTGCAGAACTTAATTTTTTCTTGATGCAATTAAAAGTCTTGTCTTGGTCAGTACCCCACCTAAAACTCATGTTCTTTTTGATAAGCTCCGTGAGTGGTGCAACAATGGTACTAAAGTCCTTAACACCTCTATAGAAACTAGCTAGACCATAAAAGCTATACACATCACTAACTGACTTAGGTGTAGGCCAATCACCAATTACCTTAACTTTTTCCTCATGAACCTCGACTCCTTTAGCACTAACAATATAGCCAAGAAATGTAATTTGATTAGTACAAAAGGAAAATTTATTTAAGTTAGCATACAATTTCTCAGAACGTAAAACACTTATAATGGAACGTAAATGATGTGTCCCACATTGGTTATGAGGGAAGTCTTTGGCCCTTTATAAGGGTTGGGTCAACCCTTCACTTAAGAGCTAGCTTTTGTGGTGAAGTTAGGGTTCAATCGCTTATCAGGTGGTATCAGAGCCTAACCTCAAAGGGTCGGTGGGTGCATGTACAAAGGTTCCCTGCCACCGTGCTGATCGCCGACTAAGGCAGCACGGGGATCCGCAGTTTAAAGGGGTTGGGAATGATGTGTCCCACATCAGTTTTGAGGGAAGTCTTTGGCCCTTTATAAGGGTTGGGTCAACCCTCCACTTAAAAGCTAGCTTTTGTGGTGGAGTTAGGGTTCAATCCCTTATTAGTAAATGATGAAAATACTCTTTTAGGATTTTATTATAGAACAAAATATCATCAAAATACACAACTACAAATTTACCAATGAATGGATGCAAAACATGATTTGCTAGTCGCATAAAAGTACTGGGTGCATTGGTGAGACCAAATGACATAGCAAGTCATTCATACAAACCGTACTTAGTTTTGAAAGCTATTTTTCACTCATCTCCCTCTCTCATCCTAATTTGATGATATCCACTTTTTAAATCAATCTTAGAAAAGACACATGAACCATGCAATTCATCGAACATGTCATCTAATCTAGGTATGAGGTGACAATACTTTACAATGATTTTGTTGATTGCTCGACAATTAACACATATCCTCCAAGTCTCATCTTTTTTGGGTATGAGTAGGATAGGAATAGCACATGGATTCATACTTTCCCTCACATATCCTTTGAAAATAAACTCCTCAACCTGCCTTTGAAGCTCCTTTCTCTCCTCAAGATTACTCTTATATGCTAGCCTGTTAGGGATGGATGCACTCGGGATGAAATCAATTTGATACTCAATTCCTCTATTAGGTGGCAATTCACTTGGAACATCGTTAGGGAATATATCTTCAAATTCCTAAAATAGAGCAACAACAACATTAGGCAAAGACGGATCAAACTTGTTAGTGTTAAAATAAGCCTCCTTGTACAAAAGTAGGATCATAAACTGATTGGTATAGAATGCTCTTTTGACATCACTTTCTTTTCCATAGAAACTCTCTCTTTTCTTCTCTTTTTCTTGTGTCCCCACATTTTCTTCTCTCTTTTCTCTTTTATCAATCTCTTTTTTCTGTTCAATCTCATTTTTAATCCTTAATTGATCCTCATAAGCTTGTTGAGGTGATAATGGTACAAGAGTGACTGGTTTTCCATTCATTACAAAGGAATATCGATTCTTGAAGCCCTTATGCATAACTTACCTGTCAAATAGCCATGGTCTTCGTAATAGAATATGACCCACATGCCTAGGTACAACATCATATAAAACTTCATCGTGGTACCTTTTGATAGAAAATGATAGAAGCACTTGCTTATTTACCTTGACTTCACCACTCTCATTCAACCACTGAAGTTTATATGACCTAAGATGCTTCATAGTAGTTAAATTTAGTTTCTCAATCATAGTTTTGCAATATTAGTGTAACTCCCACCATCAATAATCATACTACATACCTTATCTTTGATCAGAAATCTTCTCTGAAAAATGTTATCTCGTTGCACCTCATTTTCTTCCTTTACTTGCACATTTAATGTTGGCCTTATAACAAGAGCTATACCATTAACTGGATACTCCTCTCCATCACTTTCGGCTTTTGATGATGGCATAGAATCATCATCTAATTGACTTTCAATTTCCACATCTCCATTACTTCTCAAGATCATTGCACGCTTACTTGGACATTGAGATGCAATGTAACCCCTGCTCAAACACTTAAAACATTTAACATCTTTATTTCTACTTGGCTGGGGTTCAAAATTACCTGCCTCCTTTGATAGCTCAGCTTCGGACTTGTAATTGGCCATATCGTCCCTTTTACTCTGATTTGGTTTCCAAGATGAGGTAGAAACCAAATTCTGAACAAATTGTGTGGAACCTTTTCATTTAAGTTGTCGTTCAACTTTCATTGTCATGTGCACCATGTCTTCTAATTCCACATAATGTTGCAACTCAACCACGTTTGCTATGTCCCTATTTAGCCCTTGCAGAAAGTGAGTCATAGTTGTCTCTCTATCTTCTTCTACATTCGCCTTAATCATGGTAATCTCCATCTCCTTGTGGTAGTCCTCCACACTTATGGTGCCCTGAGTGAGCCCTTGCAGCCTTCGGTACAACTCCCTGTAATAGTGATTAGGGACAAACCTCCTCCTCATAATAGCCTTCATCTCCTCCCATGTATCAATAGGCCATTCGGGATTCCTTCTCCTAGTGCAAACAAGTTGATCCCACCAAATCATAGCATAATTAGTAAATTCAACTACAGAAAGTTTTACCTTTTTCTCCTTGGAATAGTTGTGGCAGTCAAAAACTAATTCAACCTTCTTCTTTCATTCTAGGTATACATCATGATCATTCTTACCTTGGAATGGAAGAATTGTCATTTTAATACTACCCAAATTATGGTCATAGGTGTCTTGGCTCCCAAATTCTCTTCGATCCCTTTTATTATTGAGAGTTCTAAGTACAATAGTTTGATCGTCAAATTCATCATTGTCTACATCATCTTCATGCTCATAGGCACGTCTCAACTGCCTTCTTGCTTTAGGAGCCTTATATTCCCCATGCCTCATTTGCAACTCTGCTATTGTATTAACTTGCTCCTCCATCCTCTCCCTCATATCATCAAATCTCGTATTCATGCTCTCAAATTGTTGTTGCATAGCTTTGATCATGAAAGACACGTCACCACCTCCCTCCTGAGCTGCATCTTTGTCTTTAGAAGTCATAGTATTACTTTTACACAAAATAATTAAGATACCTCACAGAACACTCCCCTCATATGTTTTACTCAAAAGATGGTGTCACACTCCCTCGTGTTTACACTCTTGATTTGATGGCTTTTTCTTTGTATGAACTTTCACTCTTGCCTTTTACCACTCAGATTTCCCCTTTCAACTCTATAAAGAACTAAACAACATAAATCAAGAGTATTGATTCTGAACAAAATATGATAAATGACGTAGAATTGAACAATTTGGAGAACAAGCAATTAATAACGAAAAAAGGATTTAATGAACTAAACTCACAAAATTCAGGACATGAGTAGTTAAACCTTCATTCTTATTTTTTATTTTTATTTTTTTTTGTTGATCCTTTTTTTTTTATTAACACGAAACAACAGTAAAATACTTATATGCCGTAATTGGAATTGAAATTGGCATGTTTATGAGCTTAACAAACAAACAAAGGGAGAAGGATTGCAAAAGGCAATTCAAGAATGACCTACACCTAAGAGTGTGAGAGTGATGTGAGAAGTTTCCATGGTTTGACTAACTTTTATAAGAGGTTCATTAAAGATTTAAGTACCATAGCTGCACCATTGATTGAGGTGGTCAAAAAGAGTATGGGTTTCAAGTGGAACAAGGACCAACAAGATGCCTTTGATTTGCTTAAGTCTAAGTTATGTAATGCACCACTTCTTGCTTTGTCTCATTTTTCTAAGATCTTTGAATTGAATGTGATGCATTGGACATTAGGATTGGGGGAGTTCTCATGCAAGAGAAACAACTTATTGCATTATGTAGTGAGAAGTTGAATGGGGCAACATTGAATTATCTAACTTATAATAAAGAAATATATGCACTTGTTAGGACTTTAGAAATGTGACAGCATTACCTTTGGCCTAAGGAGTTTGTAATTCATACTGATCATGAGTCTTTAAAATACTTGAAGGGGCAAAGTAAGTTGAATAGGAGACATGCAAAATGGGTTGAATTTATTGAAACTTTTCTTTATGTAATTCAATACAAATCAAGTAAGAAAAATATTGTTGCTGATGCATTGTTACATAGGTACACATTGATTAGCACTTTGAGCGTTAAGTTGCTGGAGTTTGAACACATTATTGAATTGTATGCTAATGATGCTGACTTTAGTAACATGTATGCTGCAAGTGAGAAAACTGCCTTTGGTAAGTTCTATAGACATGAGGCGTATTTGTTTAGAGTAAATAAGTTTTGTATTCCTTAAGGGTCTATAAGAGCATTATTTGTGAGAGAAGCTCATAGGGGTGGCTTAATGGGACACTTTGGTATTCAAAAGACTTTTGAAGTTTTAAATGAACATTTCTTCTGGCCACATATGAAAAGAGATGTTGAAAGAGTCTATACCATTACCTGTAGACAAGCTAAGTGTAGAGTTTTGCCTCATGGTAAGTATATGTCCTTAGAAATTCCTTGTGAACCTTGGACCAACATTTCTACGAATTTTATTCTTGGCTTACCAAGGTCCATGAAGGGCTGAGATTGTATTCTTGTTGTAGTTGACAGGTTCTCAAAGATGGTGCATTTCATTGCTTGCACCAAAATGGACGATGCCACACACGTTGTAGACTTATTTTTTAGAGAGATTGTTTGCCTACATTGAGTGCCAAAAAGTATTGTGTCAGACTGTGATACAAAATTTTTGAGCCGTTTTTGGAAAACATTGTGGGGTAAGCTTGGAACAAAGTTGTTGTTTTCTACAATTTGTCATCTACAAACCGATGGACAAATTAAGGTGGTAAATCAAACTCTTGGTACATTGTTACGTGCTGTTATTGGTAAGAACTCTAGAACGTGGGAAGAATGTTTGCCTTTTGTAGAGTTTGCCTATAATCGTGTTGTTCATAGTGCTATAGGTTATTCTCCTTTCGAGCTTATTTATGGTTTTAATCCATTATTGCCTTTGGATTTAGTACCATTGCCTATACAGGACAGGGTTAATTTAGATAGGAAAAGAAAAAGGCAGAAGTGGTTAGGCAACTTCATGAGAAAGCTAGGTTAACACTGAGAGAAAAACCAAACAATATGAAACACAAGCCAACAAAGGTCGTAGGCATATCACTTTTAAACCTGGTGATTGGGTTTGACTACATTTGCGAAAGGATAGATTTCGTATGCAAAGGAAATCAAAGTTGTAACTAAGGGGAAATGGTCCTTTTGAAGTGGTGGCAAGAGTCAACGATAATGCATATAATATGAATGTAACATTTAATGTTTCTGACCTTTCTCCTTTTCTCTTTGATGACGTAGGTGCTAATTTGAGGGCAAATCACTTTGAGGAGAACAGGATTGATGGAAGTCATATATTGTACCAACTCAAATCAACAAGGGAATTGATGCTTTGCAAAACCTTAGAGGACCAATGACAAGGGCAAGGTCAAAGAAAATAAAGGAAGCTCTCAACAACTTGTTGTGCAACATTTACTATCATGAAGTTGCCAAGTATGAGTTAAGGATGATGGAGGCTTCACCAGGACTTATGAATGTGTCATCTATGGAGGAATTTGAGAACCATGGCCTTGGGAGGGAAGTTGAATTTGGGAGCCTATGATTGGGTATTTAAATGGGTCATTTCAATGGATTTTTATTATTATTTAGTGGGTTGGACGAATTTCCTTATTAAGCCTAGCTTATTAGCTAGGGTTTTTGGGGGTTAGCATATAAAAAGGGCAAAAGGGTAGCTAGAGGAGGCATACCCTTTTTCTTGAGTTTATGAGCTATTTTCTTTGGTTCTTCGAGAACCAATTCTGAACTTTCATACTTGCGTGTGTTGGTTCACTAGACTTATCTTCTTCAACGTTGTTGTTATTAGGAGTGACGTCTGAATCTTATAGTTTTGGTTCTTGGTTGTTTATAATCATTGGGTCAGAACTCTAAATCCCTTAACCTTTGTTAGAACTATCTTATACCAACATTGTTGTTGGGTTTTGTTTACATATAAATGGAGTTCGTATCACAACTCGTAATAAAGAAGTCCTAAAAATAATTCACACTAAAATAAGTGATCCTTTTAAGAACACTTTATATGACAACAAATGCTTCATCACCTTTATAGATGACTTCTTTTGTTATGTTTGTCTACCTCATCAGTGATAAGTCACAATCACTTGAGAAATATAAAATCTTTAAGGTTAAGGTAGAAAAGTAACATGACAAAAAGATTAAAATTGTAAGGTCTAACCATGGTGGTGAGTACTATGGTAGAACTAGCAAAACATGTCAATTCATAGGACCTTTTGCCAAGTGCTTGTAGGATGGTGGGATTGTTTCTCAATTTACTATGCCTAAGACTCTAAAGCAACATGGGGTGGCTGAGACACAAAATCTCACTTTGTTGGACATGGTTAGATCCATGATGAAGAGAACAAATTTACCAATCTTTCTTTAAGGTGAAGCTTTGAAAATAGCCATGTATAATCTAAATAGAGTTTCTATTGAATCAATGCCTAAAACACCTTTTAAACCATTTAAGGATTAGAAGCCTAGCATAAACCATCTTAAGGTATATAGATGCCCTATTGAGGTGAAAATTTATGATCTAATAGCATTCAAATTTGATACTAAAACTACCAAGTTTTATCTTATTAGATATCTCAATAAGTCTAAGATCTATAGGTTATATTGTTCTATTTGAGGGATAAAGATTATTAGGGCATTGATCGTGAAATTTGTTGAGGATAATATCTATGATTATGATAGGTAGCAGTATGGAATTGTTTGTGAAGAGACACTTAACATTTTTCCTATACATGTTGTGCATGAGAAAGGAGTATATTAACTTATTGGTAAAGTGCTTGATATGAAATATTATAAAAATGTTATAAATCATTCACTTAAGCTAGTAGAGTTTATTGTACTACTATTCCTATTAGGCATTCTAATAAGGTAAGAGGTCTTGCAATTTCAAAAAATTGTTAAGCCATTAATAGTGAAATTCCTTGAGGATAATGTCTATGATTATAACGGGTAACAAAATAGTGGAATGGTTTTGGAAAATGCACCTAACATTTTTCCATACATGTTGTGCATGAGAAAATAGTATATTGACTAGTTGATAGAGTGTTTGATATGCAATATTATAAGAACGTTGCAAATTGTTCACTTAAGCTAGTGGAGTTTGTTATATCTACTCTTATTCTTATTAGACGTTCTAATAAGGTGAGGTGTCCTACAATTTCAAATGATTAGGCAAGTTATTGATCCACCAAGTTATAATGATTTAGTATCCCGCGAACAATCTGGTTAATGCATAAGGAAATTCAATCCATGTATTCTAATGGTAAGTGGGAGCTTGTAAAGATTTCAAAATTTTTTAAACCAATAAGTTGTAAATGAGTGTTTAAAATCAAAAGTGATTATAAAGGGAAATATAAAATAGTTCAAGGCTAGGTTGGTAACGAAAGAATTCATACAATAAAAGGGAATATATTTTAAGGAAACTTTCTTGCTAGTATCTTCAAAGGATTCCTTTAAGATCATTGTGACTTTAAAAGTTCATTATGATTTAGAACTTTATTAGATGAATCTCAAAATAGCTTTCTTAAATAAAGATGTTTATAAGGAAGTCTACACACAACAATTTGAGGGTTTTATCACAAATGGAAATAAGCGTTTAATGTATAGGTTGAACAAGTCCATTAATTGTCTTAAATTGCCATTTAGACAGTGGTATTTGAAATTTGATAAAGTTATATCCGCTTTAGGTTTTGTTAAGAATAGTGTAGACAAGAGCATATATCTTAAGTATATGCAATTTTATTATTCTTGTTCTATATATAAATGTTATATTATTTATTAATAGTGATATCAATCTACTTCAAAAGATTTAAATTTGCTTTGTCTAGTCATTTTGACATAAAGGACCTTGGCAGTGCTTCCTATCTCTTGGAATTGAAATTCATAGAGACAGATTTAGACACTTGTTGAGTCTTTCATAGATAAGCTATATAAATTGTGTACTTAAGAGTTTTAGTATGGATAAATGCATACTTAGAGATGTTCTTATGACTAAAGGTGATAGTTTTAGCAAAGCTCAATACCCTCAAAATGAAATTTAGAAAAGTTGATAAAAGATAAATTTTATTCTAGTTATGTTGGAAATCTAATGTATGCTTAGGTTTGCATTAAGTTTGATTTGTCTTTTGTTGTGAGTGTGCTTAGTAGATACCTTTTTAATCCAAGTGATAAGCATTGGATTGTTGTTAAAAAGGTGATGCAATATCTATTGAAAATTAAAGATTAGATATTTGTGTACAAGAGATTCAATGATCTTGAGGTGGTTAAGTACACAGATTCTAATTTTGCTGGTTGTATAGACAACATGAAATCTATATTGGAATATGTGTTTCTTATGGTTAGTGGAGTGATTTTTTTGGAAAAGTATGAAACATACATTTATTACTTCTTTTACCATGCAAGTAGAGTTTGTTACTTATTATGGTTATGACACACATGCATTATGGCTCAAAAACTTTATTTCTAGGTTAAAGATAATGGATTCTATCTTAAGATCTTTGAGAATTTACTATGACAATTTAGCTACAATGATGTTCTCAATGAATAATAAAACATTCAATAGTTCCAAGCATATTAAGATTAAGCATCTTGGAATTAGAGATTGGGTTAAGAATGGTGACATTCTTGTTGAATATATTAGCATTGAATTGATGATAACAGGTCCATTAACCAAGTTGGTTATACTTATTATGTTCAAATAACATGTTAAAGATATAAGTGTTTTAAGTCCTTTTAATGTAATTGATTAGTAAGAGTGGTTCTATTATAATTTTATTTTGATGTAATTGATTTTGTCATGCAAATTATGAAATTTAATCTTTTTATGGATCCATGAAATGTCATTTCATTTCTAAATATGATTTTTTTTCATTTTTTTTTTGGGTGAAAACAATTCTTGCATTTGCATAATTTTGAGCTATAATTGTCTTCTTAGGGTGATGTTTTCATTCATAATGGTTCTTTTATAAGAAACCATAATAAGGACTTTTTACACGTTAGTATAAATGGATCACTTGATAATATTATAAGTGCAACTACACATACATATTTTTGTGATCATGTCAATGTGTTTAGTTCACTTTATTAATTATGGATATACTAAAGAGAAATAATATATCATCATCCATAATTTGAAGTTAAATGTCACATTGAACCCAATCATGTTTTAAGGAAAATTTTTAAAGTTATAATTTGTTTTGTGGCCACTAAAATGTTTATTTGACGAAGAGTCATTTTCTTAACTTATTCTTCAAATTGACAAAAATAAATAAATTAATATTATTTAATCAGACAATGCGAAAATATTTTTTTATTTTAGGTTGTAATTAATTAGATTTTTTATTTTGATTAAAATGAATCAAAGGTGTAGTTTAATTATAAACCTAGATATCATAAAGTGGTTGAATAAGTTATATTTTACTCAAATTTTTATATTTATTATATAAAATAAGAATATTCTTGAATTTTAATTTTGAAACTTAAAAGAGTTATTTGGTGTAGAAATTGTCATTAAACCTATGATAGATGAACTCAATTAGAGTTTTATTATATATATATATATATAAAGTTAGGTCCCTCTCAACACAAGAAAGTATATTTTGTTCTCGCCATTATAATGAATTGTTGATGCATATAATATTGTAATCTATATTAATTATTCTTTTTTGTGATAGAATAACAAGAGGTATGCCTAAACTTGTATTTATATTTATTTTGTATTTGTGATTCTAATTTTAATACAAGATTTTAGTGTTTGAAAATTCTTGCACACATCGTGACAATGAACGCGTAAATTTTTGAAATTTCGATGTTTTAAGTGGAGGCAGAGTTCCTCTGTGAAGAAAACGCTTCTCTTTACTCTTTCAATGCAATAGCCACCCCGCATCATTGCTTAGGAAACACAAAAAGAAAGGAAAAAAAAAAACCTAACTACTTCACATCCTCGTTTTTCAATAATGTGATGATCTCGTTTAGTTTCTTTGATGGTTTTTGCAAGACTTAGGGAGCGACTCACCTTCAATTTTTTATTTGAGAATATACAAGGAAAAAAAGAATTTATTTAGATTTGTTTGCAAATTAATTGTTAAGAAGAAAGCAGGAAGAGATGAAAAGGAGGGAATCTAATATTTTGTTATATTTTTATTTAATTATATTTATATTTTACATTTTATATTTTAAATTTAATATCATAACATGATATATAATTAATTTTAATACCTTTTTTTTTGGTTGTACACATAAATGAGATTTATATATCAACTTCTTATATCATAGACTATTTCCGTTTAATACAATTAGAGGCAAGATTTGTTATTAAAATATTAATTTTTAAAAGCCAAACTAAATTCATTAAAAGACACAAAACTATACATTTATTTGTATATTTATTATTTAATTTACCTCAAGTCCATTTTCGCCTTTTAAGTTTATAGTCTAAAAGAGGAAACAGTCATTACTTAGCGACCGACGATTGGTGGTATTTTATTGGCAGCCCACCGAAAACGACTGCCCACGAGCAAGCACAAAAAAACTTGACGACCTTGCTTTTTCAAACTATATTGGCCGAAATCCAAAAGGCCACCGTGGCTGCTTCGGAACCAAGTTTTGAAAATCGGACCGGATTGACCGGTTCGACGAGTATAATTGGGAATCAGCTCAATATTTGGTCCGGTTAAGAAACTAAAACCGAAGGAATGAAAACCGATCGAAATCTAGTGAATTGGACCGGTTGGACCGCAAATCGTTAAACGGATCCCCATTTTTTCAGTTTGGCAAGTAAATTTCTTAAAAACTTGGCACATATGGAGAACGTCACGTCGTCAACTTTATTTCAACAAAAAGTTAAGCTTCCGCAAAACGCTAAACTCGTTCCTCAGCTTTTGTGAAAAAGTTGCAAAACCACCGCCCGAATTAGTACACTCTTTATTCATAATTATATTAGCATATAGATTCTACGCTCTTCTTTTGCAAAGATTTTAATTGTTTATACTTTAAACTCACCAATTTCAAATGTTTGGAATTTAAGGCTTTATAACCGCCTATATATCGTTGTTTCTTTTTTTTTTTAAGAGTAATTATTCAAAATATAGCCATTTACTTTAAGAAAACACATCAATTATTCTAAATTAAAAATATATAAATATAATATATTTTGTGTAATTTATTAATTATATACTTTTTAATTATTATATGAATTATAATACTCATTTATTTAAATCAAATTTCTTATTTCTATCAAAATATTATATTAATCAATTTTAACATATATTAAATTACTTTTCCTTATTACTTACTCCTATATAATATATCAATTAATTTTTTAATATTATCATATAATTAAATTATTTAAATATAATAATATAATATATATATTATTTATATTTTTTATATCATTACATTTTATTTATTAATATTAATATATAATGTATATAAATATTAAAATTTTTAATATATTTCATATTAAATAATACTTTTTTCAATTTAATTTTAATTACATTTTTAAATTTTAATATTTTTTAATTTAATAATCAGTTCGACTCTCAACATTTTGCTGTGAATTCCATACGGGCAGCTTCCGTGTCACCTCCCAAGCCTCACCTCTTCCACAAAAACGCACTCCCTCTCTCTCTCTCTCTCCTGTTTATCCTGTAAGTCCAAAACCCTTCGCTTCTCTCGTCTTCTTCTTCTTCCTCTACGACGTCACAAAGAACACCCAAACTGCGAATTTAAAAAGAGAGTGTTTGGGGGGTTTTATTATCTCTAAGTCTCTTGCTCCACTCCTAATAAAAGTTTTTAAATATATATATTTCTCCACTTTTTTACTTCATTTTTGACTGTAGTTCCCGTCGCGGGAGATCTTGAAAATGGCGTCCTCCACGGCCCAGATTCATATTCTAGGTGGTGGTGGTGCTGCTGGTCTCCCCTCTTCTTCCTCTAAAAAACCTAACTTTTCATTTTCCCCTAAAACAGTTTTCTTTGGTCGAAATGTTTTGGGGAGCAGCAAAACGGAAGCGTTTTTGAGGCATAATAGTACAGAAGCAGCGAGGAGGAGGGGTTACAGTGGCACGGGACCCGTGAGGGTAGTGAACGAGAAAGTGGTGGGAATCGATCTGGGGACCACCAATTCGGCGGTGGCAGCGATGGAAGGAGGGAAGCCGACTATAGTGACGAACGCCGAGGGGCAGAGGACGACGCCTTCTGTAGTGGCTTACACGAAGAATGGGGATAGATTGGTGGGGCAAATTGCCAAGAGGCAGGCAGTAGTGAACCCGGAGAATACGTTCTTTTCAGTGAAGAGGTTCATTGGGAGGAAGATGTCGGAGGTGGATGAAGAGTCGAAGCAGGTCTCTTATAAGGTGTTGAGGGATGACAATGGAAATGTCAAGTTGGAGTGTCCTGCTATTGGCAAGCAGTTTGCTGCCGAAGAGATTTCTGCTCAGGTACTCTTTTTTTTTTCTAATCTTTTATTTCAGCTAACAGGCTGGTCCTTTGTGTCTGTTAGTACTTTCAATATTGTTTTATTATTTGTTTATTTATTTATTTGTTATTATTACTATTAGTATTATTATTATTCTGGTGAATTATGGCTATCTTGATGTTTAATGGACTTTGGATTGTGGCGGAGATTTGCATGTTTCCCTTAGTTTAATATTTGTCACCTTGGGTTATGGGTTGAAATTGAATTTTTGTAACATTCTTCCTCGGTTATGCATTATTTTGCTGGTGATTTCGATTGACATAGTATTGCAACAACAGGGAACTAATGCAAAGCAATTGAAGTCACTAAAATGGTACTGTTGAACCCTTTTCCCTTATTGTAAGGACTAGGATGGTAAGACAAGGTTCTTTGGGAGTTTTCATACAACCTATGTTATAGAAGTTCCTACAAGCTGGATTGCTACATCTCATAGTTTTGGGACAATAAAATTAGATGATTCAAACTTCAATTCAGCCTTTTTTTTTAAGTCCTATTATTTGTTAGTGTGTTGTAGCAATACCGTAATTTGCTACCTACTATGGGCTCTAGGAATTTTCTTCCTCTTGTATAAAATGATTGCTTGGTCATTGTTTGTGCATGCTATAGTGCCTCTCCCATCTTCTCTTTGTTGGATAACTACCTTTGGAGTATTTTTGCTTACAAAGTGCAGCATATTTGATGAGAAATCATGATTGGACTATCTCCCTTGTGATGATTCATCTCTTCTGTATTCAGGTCTTGAGAAAGCTTGTGGATGATGCTTCCAAATTTTTGAATGATAAAGTGACTAGGGCTGTTGTCACAGTGCCTGCTTACTTTAATGATTCTCAAAGAACAGCAACAAAGGATGCTGGTCGTATTGCTGGGCTGGAAGTTCTTCGAATCATCAATGAGCCTACAGCTGCATCATTGGCATATGGCTTTGAGAAGAAGAACAATGAAACCATTCTGGTTTTTGACCTTGGTGGTGGCACTTTTGATGTTTCAGGTATTGTGGCCGTTCTTCAGGTAACTGTGCCCACAGTTTAGCCTTATTATGTTTGGGATCTGGAGATTAAATCTCTGCAGAACAGATCCTATTCTCTGAAAATTTTCTGTGGACAAGTTCAATGTTCCGTCAGTTCTATGAACTGAAGGCCTTTGGAGATGTTTTCCTTAGAATGTTAAAAATGAGTGCCATATTAGCTTTTTCTCTGTTTCAATATCACCTTATTCTATCTTTTTGTTGCAGTGCTGGAGGTTGGTGATGGGGTGTTTGAAGTTCTTTCTACTTCAGGTGATACGCATTTGGGTGGTGACGACTTTGACAAGGTGGGATTTGTGTGTTGCTTTATTGCAAGATTTATGTTCTGTTTTTCCTCTTGGTCAATGGAGAAAGTAACTCTTCCCTTTTTGTGCAATTTTTGTTCAGAGAATCGTTGATTGGCTCGCTGCTAACTTTAAGAGAGATGAGGGCATTGATCTTTTGAAAGACAAGCAAGCACTTCAGCGGCTAACTGAGACAGCCGAGAAAGCCAAAATGGAGCTGTCTTCTCTGACTCAGACCAATATCAGGTATACAATATAAGCCCCCGTCTGTGCCACACAGGTTCTTTCACATCTGTGCCACACAGGTTCTTTCACATCTGTGCCACACAGGTTCTTTCACAACTGTGCCACACAGTTTCTTTCACATCTGTCCACTCATTTATGCATGCACGTGCATACTTGCATAGACATTGCCATGGCACAAATGTATCTCCCAGTTTTCAATTGATTGAAAAGGTTTCTGTTCTTGGCCAGCTTGCCTTTCATCACTGCCACTGCTGATGGCCCAAAGCACATTGAAACCATCCTTACAAGGGCCAAGTTTGAGGAATTGTGCTCTGACCTTCTTGACAGGTATGTATGTAGTGCAGATACAGCAAAGCTGTCAACTGTTGTTTTCTCTAAAATTTCTATGGATTACTGTCCCTGTTACTGCTTTGCATATGCATTTGCACCATCTATTTTATTCAAGGTTTGTGTTTTCCAGCTACTGATTGGAATTTGATGCTTGCATCCAGAACTAAATTGCTCTGTTATATTTTCCTAGGCTTAAAACCCCAGTTGAGAATGCCTTGAGGGATGCAAAGCTCTCCTTTAAGGACATAGATGAAGTGATATTTGTTGGTGGTTCAACACGTATACCTGCTGTCCAGGAGCTTGTAAAGAAGATGACAAGAAAAGATCCCAATGTCACTGTTAATCCAGATGAAGTAGTTGCTCTAGGTGCTGCAGTTCAGGTATAGTTGGCCCTTCTATAAATCAATAAAATATATTGACATTACTCTTGAAGGTTTTGTAGATAAAGATTTGTGTGCTTTGATTGAAATAGGTTAATTCCTTCCCAAATTTATGCTATGACTTGATTGCAAATAAATGCTTTCCTGGCATGTTCTTGTTTGGCTGTAGGCTGGTGTTTTGGGTGGAGAAGTCAGTGACATTGTACTGTTGGATGTGATACCATTGTCTCTTGGGCTGGAGACTCTTGGAGGGGTTATGACTAAGATCATCCCAAGAAATACTACCTTGCCCACCTCCAAATCAGAGGTATTCTCAACTGCTGCAGATGGACAGACAAGTGTAGAAATTAATGTCCTCCAAGGTGAGAGAGAGTTTGTGAGGGACAACAAGTCTCTTGGCAGCTTCCGCCTGGATGGCATTCCACCAGCACCACGTGGGGTCCCTCAAATTGAGGTCAAGTTTGACATTGATGCCAACGGCATCCTCTCTGTCACTGCTGTTGACAAAGGAACTGGGAAGAAACAAGATATTGCCATCACCGGTGCTAGCACCTTGCCCAGTGATGAGGTATGCTGTCTGTATTTTTGAAATGCTGATTTGAATTAGCTTTTATTTATTGTAGCTCGGAATAGCAAGCTTCCCCAAAAAGAGACTCAAGAAATTTTCTTTAAAGGGGACTACACTTTTAAGGCCCTTTGGAGGCTTTGGGTCAAAATTTTGAGGTTCCATTTATTAATAATCTGTAAGAGACTGGCATGATCTGAGTACCCTCCTTTTGTTAGTTCTGGATCAAACTTATTATTGGAGGTCAATGTCAATAAACATCTGAGTGAACTTGTATAGGTTGATAGAATGGTCATGGAAGCTGAGAAGTTTGCAAAAGAGGACAAGGAGAAGAGAGATGCTATTGACACAAAGAACCAGGCAGATTCTGTCGTATACCAGACTGAGAAGCAGCTGAAGGAGCTGGGAGACAAGGTTCCTGGCCCAGTCAAAGAAAAGGTTGAAGGAGAACTCAAAAAGCTCAAGGACGCAATTGCAGGTGGATCAACCCATGCTATTAAGGATGCCATGGCTGCCCTAAATCAGGAGGTCATGCAACTTGGGCAGTCCCTTTACAATCAACCTGGACCACCTGGTACTGGCCCTGCTCCTGGCAATGATAGCGGATCCACAGATTCATCGAGCAAAGGACCGGAAGGAGATGTCATTGATGCAGATTTCACTGACGGCAAGTGATACAAAAGTGATTGGATGGTTTTTGGCGCCAGTTAAATTAATCTTTTCTACTGGTCAGTGCTGTTGGTGTTGGGGAAATAATCAGACCAAGGTTCAACAGTGGCATGCCTCCTCCATCTAGATACTACTGTAGCATTCAGGAATTCTAAAGATCCACGGATCTCAAAATATGAGGGAACAGAGAATCTACCAAAAAAAAGAACAGTGAAAAAAGGAAGAGAACAGATAAAGATCTGGAAACTTATGATTGATAGAAATATTCCCTTGAACGGTAATGGCTATGACCTAATGTCTATGAGCCTGTTGGAGCGTATTCACAGGAAACATGAGCAAATTTATATCTAACACTAGAATAATGTTTTAAAGCAAAGAGGTGAGCACATATGGTAGCCCTAAAAAATGCAGGAAGAATGATGTATGGCTTTTCCCATCACCCACAACCAATTTGTGAGCGACGATGAGGAATAATTTTCTCTAACAACTGCGGCTCCTCAATTCAACTGGCGAAAAATCATGAACTAAGCCATCCCTTGTGCCTACGCACTTAACTGGGGTGGTCGTCTTGTCGTCCATACAGGTAGTTTCAACTCCCCATGTTATTACGTCTACTTGAGTTACTGGCATGCGGAGTTAGGAGCCCTTGTAAAGTCGGATTGTATGAAGGATAAAGTTGATGCCAGCCTGTGAGTATCCTGAGATGGCCTTCTATTTCTCTGTTTTTTTTTTTCTTTTTGACCTTCTCGTGTTTGAGGCTATGTCATTAGAATTGAATTTGTTCCTAAACCCTTGGTAGCACCAGGCTAAAGGCGGATTAATTGTCTAATCTCATAAATCACCAGGTAACTTGTTCATTTTTGTCTTTTTGTTTGTTCTGCAAACCACCAAATATAAATATGAGCTCATAAACAATACAAAGGAATTTGCTTCCACGGCCTCACTAGTTCTATGCTCACATGTACAGAATGTTCAACATCATTTCTTTTCAAGAAAAAGTCATATGTTAATAAAAAAAGGACGATAAGTAAGTGCCCAACTTATGGGTTGAGTTTCACTTACTTGTTTTACCCTTGTATTTCCCTAATATGGGATAGATTTTTCAAGAAGAGTATCTCATTTGTCCACAATCAATTCTTTCACAACTGAAGTAAACCTACCATAGAGTAAAATGGAGAAATTTTTTTGGGATTTAATGTGTTCAGCTAATTTGGGTGATTTGCGCTCGGTAGAAAGGTTTTTTTTGGGTGTGTTGTGAGAGGATATTATAGCTACTTGAAACCAAGTTAGTCTGAATATTGATGTCGTGGAAGCTGCAATGTTGCTCAAGAAAACATCCTGTCTTTCTAGGACCTATTATTCCTTTGCTGGATGCAAAACAACATACTCAATCAGGTCTACTATAGTTTTGATGCGGAAAAACCCAAGGGAACCAACGCACACAAGGAATTAAAAATGAACCAGGAAAGCTAAATCAGAGTTAAATAACACAAACCCTAGACCCAACATGTGAAGGAACACGAACCTAGTGTATTTAAGAAAGATATGGATGTCACACTCCAGAATAGAAAGGAATTGAGAGTGATAAGTCGATTGGAATGCCACAAGAAGAAGTACCTCTTTATAAGTTCTTTAGTTCTCAAAAGAACCGAGGGAGAAAACTCTTACTTTCTATTTTACTCAAAGTTGTATATCCTTCAGAGCTTACAAGGGGTGCCTATTTATAGGCAAAGATAGCAATCCTAAAGAGGAACAAATTCCTACTTAGGACAAATCCTTATTTTGAGAAATTTCTAACAATAGAAAAATTCCACAACAGAAAATACGCTCTTGTTTAGGAGTGAGTGCTATTGCTTAATACGGGCTATCAAGTACTCCAATGATATTAATTAGACCTCTACTCTTTGTCAAACTTGAATTCGCACCATTTGAAGCCTGGTGGGCCTGAATGTCCTTAATCAACCCATTTAGTGCTTCTTTAATTGTTTTGGCTCTAGCTCGTGTTATTGGGCCTTGTGGAATCTGAAATGGACCTTTTGCATCCATTGGAGCCTTTCAGCCATCATCTCTACGGTTCACATCATTAGCTTGTGTTATTGGACCTTTTGTATCCATTGGAGCTTTCCAGTCATCATCGTTATGGTTCTCATCATTCCCCCTCTCCTCAAAAGGATTCGACCTCGAATCATCACCTACATTAAAATGGGAAAGATCAGAAACATTAAATGTTGCACTCACATTATACTCACCAGGAAGGTCCAACTTATAAGCATTGTCATTAATTCGTGCTACAACTTGAAAGGGACCATCTCCTCTAGGTATGTAGATTTTGAACGCTTTGAGCGGAAACCGTTCCTTGCGCATATGCACCCAAACCCAGTCACCAGGTTCAAAACACCACTCTTTTTGTCCCTTGTTAACTTGGGATGCGTATTGCTCAGTTCGTTTTTCAATTGTTGCCGCATCTTTCATGCAATTTTTTAACCATGTCTGCCTTGCGTTCACCATCTAAGCTGACATACTCATTTACAGGTATAGGTACCAAATCCAAAAGAGTCAACGGATTAAAACCATATACAATTTCAAATGGAGAATAACTAGTAGCAGAATGAACACTCTATTATATGCAAACTCGACATGTGGTAAACAATCTTCCCATGTTTTCAAATTTGTTCGAATAATAGCTCGCAAAAGAGTAGAAGAGATTCGATTAACCACCTTAGTTTGCCCATCAGTTTGTGGATGACAAGTTGTTGAAAACAGTAGCTTAGTACCTAACTTACCCACAAAGTTTCCAGAAGTAGTAAGAAACTTTGTATCTCGATCTGAAACAATGCTTCGTGGCATGCCATGCAAACGTACTACTTCTCTAAAGAATAAGTCAGCCACATTGTTTGCGTCATTAGTTTTATGGCATGGGATGAAGTGTGCCATTTTTGAAAATCTATCAACAACAACAAATACAGAATCTCTACCCCTTTTTGTTCGTGGCAATCCTAGTACAAGTCCATAGATAAATCAACCTAAGGATGACTAGGTATGGGCAAGGGGTATACAAGCCATGGGGCAAAACTCTAGATTTCGCCTGTTTGCATGTTATGCATTTCTCACATATCCTCTCAAACATCTCGTTTCATGCGTGGCCAAAAGAAATGTTCATTGAGAACATCTAGGGTTTTCCTAACACCGAAATGACCCATTAGACCTCCCTCATGAGCTTCCCTTACAACCAACTCCCTCAAAGAACTCATAGGCATACATAAACGATTTTCCCTAAATAAGAAACCCTTATGCCTATAAAACTTCTCAAAGCCTGACGTCTTACATGCTCCATACACGTTAGCAAAGTCAGGGTCATTCACATACAAATCCTTAATATGTTCAAATCCCAATAAGTTTGCAGTAAGTTAGAAGATAAGGCATACCTGCGGAAATGCGATAATGCATCAGCTACCACATTTTCCTCACCTTGTTTATATTTGATGATGTAGGGGAAGGTCTCAATGAATTCAATCCACCTGGCATGTCTTTTGTTCAACTTTCCTTGTTCCTTCAAGTGCTTCAAAGATTCATGGTCAGTATGGATGACAAACTCCTTGGGCCAAAGGTAATGTTGCCATGTCTCCAAAGCTCGCACCAATGCATACAGCTCCTTATCATAGGAGGATAATTAAGGCTTGCTCTACTTAACTTTTCACTAAAATAAGCAATTGGGCGCTTTTCCTGCATCAAAACAACTCCAATGCCAATACCTGAAGCATACACAAATCTCAAAAGCATTTGCAAAGTTAGGTAAAGCAAGTAAAGGTGCAGAACTTAATTTTTCCTTAATGCAATTAAAAGCCTTGTCTTGGTCAGTACCCCACCTAAAACTTATGTTCTTTTTTATAAGCTCCGTGAGTGGTGCAGCAATGGTGCTAAAGTCCTCAAAGCGTCTATAGAAAGCTAACCATGAAATATGAAAGCTACGCACATCACTAACTGACTTAGGTGTAGGCAATCACGAATTGCCTTAATTTTTCCTCATCAACCGCAACACCTTTTAGCACTGACAATATAGCCAAGAAATGTGATTTGATTAGTACAAAAGGAACATTATGTAAGTTAGCATACAATTTCTCAGAACGTAAAACACTTACAATAGAACGTAAATGATGCAGATGCTCTTCTAGGGTTCTACTATAGACCAGAATATCATCAAAATACACAACTAACAAAATTTACCAATGAATGGACGCAAAATATGATTCATTAGTCGCATAAATGTACTCAGTGCATTGGTAAGACCAAATGGCATAACAGACATTCACTACACGTACTTAGTTTTGAAAGTTGTTTCCACTCATCTCCCTCTCTCATCGTAATTTGATGATATCCACTTTTCAAATCAATCTTAGAAAAGCACATGAACCATGCAATTCATCCAACATGTCATCTAATCTAGGTATGGGTGACGATACTTTACAGTGATTTGTTGATTGCTCGACAATCAACGCACATCCTCCAAGTCCCATCCTTTTTGGGTCAAGTAGGACAGGAACAACACAATGAACTTCATGCTTTCCCTCACATGTCCTTTGGAAATAAGCTCCTCAACTTGCCTTTGAAGCTCCTTTGTCTCCTCAGGATTACTCTTATAGGCTGGCCTGTTAGGGATGGATGCACCCGGGATGAAATCAATTTAATGCTCAATTCTCTATTAGGTGGCAATCCACTTGGAACATCGTCAGGGAATACATCTTCAAATTCCTGCAATAGAGCAACACAACACTAGGCAAAGATGAGTCAAATTTGTTAGTGTTAAAATAAGCCTCCTTGTACAAAAATAGGATCACAAAACTGATTGGTATAGAATGCTCTTTTGACATCGCTTTCTTTGCATAAAAACTCTCTCTTTCTTCTCCTTTTCTTGTGTACCCACATTTTTTTCTCTCTTTTCTCTTTTATCAATCTCTTTTTTCGGTTCACTCTCATTTTTAATCCTTAATTGATCCTCATAAGCTTGTTGAGGTGATAAGGTACAAGAGTGACGGGTTTTTCATTCATTACAAAAGAGTATCGATTCTTAAAGCTCATGCATAACTCTCTGTCAAATTTCCATGGTCTCCCTAGTAGAATATGACCGCATGCATAGGTACAACTCACATAAAACTTAATCGTGGTACCTTCCGATAGAAAATGATATAAGAACTCGCTCATTCACCTTGACTTCCCCATTCTCATTCAGCCACTGAAGTTTATATGGCTTAGGATGCTCATAGTATGTAAATCAGTTTCTCAACCATAGTTTTGCTAGCAACATTAGTGCAACTCCCACCATCAATAATCATACTACATACCTTATCCTTGATCAGACACCTTGTCTGAAAGATGTTATCTCGTTGCACCTCATTTTCTTCCTTTACTTGCACATTCAATGCTCGCCTTGTGACAAGAGCTACACCATTAACTGGATACTCCTCTCCATCACTTTCAGCCTTTGATGATGGCAAAGAATCATCATCTGATTCACTTTTAGTTTCCACATCTCCATTACTTCGCAAGATCATTGCACGCTTATTTGGACATTGAGATGCAATGTGACCCCTGCCCAAACACTTAAAGCATTTAACATCTTTATTTCTACTTGCTTGGAGTTCGAAATTACCTGCCTCCTTGCTAGAACCCATATTCTTTTGCTTGGATAGCTCAGCTTTGGACTTGTAATTGGCCATATCGTCCATTTTACTCTGATTTGGCTTCCAAGACGAGAGTAGAGACAGAATTCTGAACAAACTGTGTGGAACCTTTCGTTTAAGTTGCCTTTCAACTTTCATTGTCATGTGCACCATGTCTTCTAATTCCACATAATGTTGCAACTCAACCACGTTTGCTATGTCCTTATTTAGCCCTAGTAGAAATCGAGTCATAGTCGCCTCTCTATATTCTTCTACATTGGCTCTAATCATGGTAATCTCATCTTACTTGTGGTAGTCCTCCACACTTTTGGTGCCCTGAGTGAGCCCTTGCAGCCTTCGGTACAACTCCCTGTAATAGTGATTAGGGACAAATCTCCTCTCATAATAGCCTTCATGTCCTCCCATGTATCAATAGGCCGCTCACGATTCCTTCTCCTAGTCAAAACAAGTTGATCCCACCAAATAATAGCATAATCAGTAAATTCAACTGCAGCAAGTTTTACCTTTTTCTCCTCGGAATAGTTGTGACAGTCAAAAACCAATTCAACCTTCTTCTCCCATTCTAGGTATATCAGGATCATTTTTACCTTGGAATGGAGGAATTGTCAATTTAATAGTCCCAAATTATGGTCATAGGTGCCTCGTCTCCCAATTCTCTTCGATCCCTTCTATCGTTAAAATTTCAACCACAGTAGTTTGGTCATGAAATTCATCATCGTCTAATCATCTTTCATGCTCATGGGCACGTCTCAATTGCTTCTTGCTCTGGGAGCCACATATTCCCCATGCCTCCTTTGAAACTCTGCTATTGTATTAGCTTGCTCATCATCCTCTCCTGCATATCATCAAATCTGGTATTCATGCGCTCAAATTGTTGTTGCATAGATCATGAAGGACACATCACCAGCTCCCTCCTGAGCTGCACCTTTGTCTTTGTACGTCATAGTATTAGTTTTAGACAAAATAATTAAGGTACCTCAGAGAACGCTCCCTCACGTGTTGCACTCAAAAGATGTTGTCACACTCCCTCGTGTTTACACTCCTGATGGCTTTTCCTTTATATGAACTTTCTCTCTTGCCTTTTACCACTCAGATTTCCCCTTTCAGCTCTATAAAGAACTAAACAACATAAATCAAGAGTATTGATTCTGAACAAAATATGAAAAATGGCATAGAGTTGAACAATTTGGAGAACAAGCAATTAAAAGGGAAAAAGGATATCAAGGCAAACGAATTTAATGAACTAAACTCACAAAAGTCAGGACTTGAGTAGTTAATCCTTGCTTCTTCTTTCTTTTCTTTTTTTTCTTTTTTTTTTCGTTGATCCTTTTTTTTTTTGATTAACACGAAATAACTATAAAATACTTACATGCCACAATTGGAATTGGAATTGACACGTTTATGAGCTTAACAAACAAACAAACGGAGAAGGATTGCAAACAAACTGTTTTGTGTGCTTGAATAGTAATGCACAAATTCAATCGAAATAACTAAATCACAAGGTAGAAAATTGAAGGGTCAATGAGTTCAACCTGATTTAGAAATAGGCTCTGATACCAACTGATGCGGAAAACCCTAAGGGAACCAACGCACACAAGGAATGAAAGATGAACCAGGAAAGCTAAATCCTGTCTCTTATACACATCTAGATGTGTATAAGAGACAGGATTTAGCTTTCCTGGTTCATCTTTCATTCCTTTCTCTTATACACATCTAGATGTGTATAAGAGACAGGATTTAGCTTTCCTGGTTCATCTTTCATTCCTTTCTCTTATACACATCTAGATGTGTATAAGAGACAGCCTTAGGGTTTTCCGCATCAGTTGGTATCAGAGCCGATTTCTAAATCAGGTTGAACTCATTGACCCTTCGATTGGCTACCTGGTGATTTAGTTATTTCGATTGAATTTGTGCCTGTCTCTTATACACATCTTCTTGTTTAGGAGTGAGTGCTATTGCTTAATACGGGCTATCAAGTGCTCCAATGATATTAATTAGGCCTCTACTCTTTGTCAAACTTGAATTCGCACCATTTAAAGCCTGGTGGGCCTGAATGTCCTTAATCAACCCATTTAGTGCTTCTTTACTTGTTTTGGCTCTCGCTCGTGTTATTGGGCCTTGTGGCATCTGAAATGGACCTGTTGCATCCATTGGAACCTTCCAGCCATCAGCTCTACGGTTCACATCATTAGCTTGTGTTGTTGGACCTCTTGTATCCATTGGAGCTTTCCAGTCATCATCGTTATGGTTCTCATCAAGTTTCTTCTGATACATGGAAGTCAAATGTGGAAAAATAGTAACTTGAGTTAAATTTCTAACTCAGAGCAAGTGCTTGATGTTGCATGCACTTGTAGTAACAGTAGCTACAACTGTTGTTTTGATTTCTGAAATAGATGTCCTTGTGTCTCTTTCCTTGACCTAAATGAGAATCATTTTTTCGATTCTACTAGCTCGCAATTATAATTTTTCAATGGGTTTCATTAGATGGACAGAGGATTGAATGATGATAGAAGAGAAACAGGATGTGGACCCACACATTTTAAAATTTGTTTTTCTAAATTTTAAATTTTTCATTCAAAAACACAATAAGGATAGAAATTAATGATAATAAAAAAAAATGTTTTGTTAGTTGTGTAGTTTGCACACCGTCTCTTCTCTATCTCCATTTTTTCATCCACGAACATGAGTTTTCATTTCTAAGGAGCAATCCAAACTAAATAAATTAGGTCAAATGGATGGATCATTATGCCCACAAAGCAATCTAATTATTTATAAAAGTAGTAAATCCCCACTATATTATAACGTGAAATTAGTCTTTGTCATCCACCATTTTCTCCATATTTTCCAAAAATAAAATAAATAAATAAAAGAAATTGCAATTGTGTGATCTGATTACTGTTATATGCTTATTATAACCCATATTTTTCTCTCTTTGGTGATATTTGTATTCAATGATATCATAGTGTCATGTATGTTCTTACATCAAAGAGGAGCCATGGAATAGGTAATTCTTAAGAAAAGCCATGAAACATTGTAGAAGATTTCAAAAGTGTGTAAAATACTCCAAAAAGTTCTAAAACACTCTTGAAGTTCCTAGAAGGTTGTTGAAGACTATGGAGGCCCCTATAAGACTTTAAAAGATTCTAAAAGTTCTTAGATACTCAGAAAAATTAAAACTCCTTTAGAAAACTTGTATGAACTAGAATGTAGTAGATAACTTTAGACATCAATATAGTGTTTTAGAGTATTCTAGACGAAGAATAGTATCTATTGGATCAAATCAATCTTAATCATTAGTTAAGGAGGTGGAAATCTATAAATATCCTACTATTCCTTATTTGTAACAATCCCAAAAATCTATTGACTATCCAACACTTGTAAATTTTCCTTTTGGTGTAATAGAATGCATTTTTTTTCATAAACTCTATTGCTTTCTTACTTGTGTAGCTTGTTTCTCATATTAACAAAAGCTTTTGGTTGAATAAATGATTGACTTAGTCACTAATTAAGGAGTTGGTTTAGCTAAATGTCACATAACTTAGCTCTCTGAGTTTTGAGGTAGTGAAACTAGGCACTTGTTGCCTTGGCAAGTACTTCCCCTTCTCATCCAAAATGGAAAAACTTTTGAGGGACAACATGTGAAGCTAATATTGGCCATTTCCCAATTTGTCGTCCCAAAAAGTGGCTAGGTTCTTGGTCAGCCCAAAAGTTATGTATTCTTTCAAGTTTGACCAGTCTTTTTTTTTCTCCCTTTTACTCTCTTAACGAATGAAAATGATTGGTCAACTTACAAGCCTCTTTGTTATGGTGTAACACAAACAAGAAGCACAATTAGAACTAATGCATTTCCAATTGTAGTAGCAAGAATGCCCTCCCCATATCATTCCCTAAGGTTGAATGGAACATGTAAGTAAGAAGAAATGCAAAGGATAGTTTTGTTAGTAAAAGAAATTCTGCTAAATGCTTATTGTTGAAATAAGTAAGCACAGTGGGAAGGAGAGTTTGGTTGCTTTGGGATTGTCTTGCGCTAGCCATGCTTTCAACAAAGACTTCTTTATTCGCTATATATAGAGAGAGGTGAAAGTTAGGGAAAGACGTCTTCGACTTACAAAAGAATATGCACTCGACTTTTATTTGTACTTGTAATGAAAAATTAAAAGATATTTAGGAATATTAATTCCTTCTCCCATTTTTTTTTTCCAAATTATATATGGAATATTAAATTAATATAGATCTAACCCTAGCTCGGGTGAGTTACAACTTCCAATTAGAACATTATGTGAGTCGGTTTATTTTAGTTTGATATTTATATTAAAAAATAAATCATTAGTGGTAGTTTGAAAATTTTCAAAGTCATAATCAAACCTACTTAAGAGTAAAACTTCGTTAGTATTTGTGGGTTAGTTTGATCAGTTTGAATCATACTCATTGGAATTAAATTTTCATTCATTCCTTTTATTTTGTTAATTTGTTCAATACATAATGTCGATATCCAAGCATTGACTCTTCAAATATCAAAAACAAGAAAGTAAATTTTCAAAAAGGGATAAAGGATATGTAACTAAAAACATGGTCAAGAAAAATATATGAAAAATGTCTATATACATTGCATCGAGTATGAGAGGCTTATAAAGGGATGATTGAATTTTTTCTGTAATCCATCCTCCATAAAATTCACTTTAAGACTTTGATATTACAAGGTGATTCATTTTGGTTTTGAAGGTTTTTAAATTTCTAAAACCTTAACCAATCCATCCAATATGATTTATTTAAATTTCAAACTATTCTTAACAATTTTGTTGGTTTTCTTTAGGTTGAGCAAATTGGACAAATTTACCTACATCCTTAATTACATTTATGAAGAGGAAAAGAACCTTGAATAAGATAATATGTATGATGTTGTGATTGTGAAGGATAATTTGTAGATCATCAAACACTCTTAATGTCATTAAGTGTTTTTGCAAATTTTATTCGGCATTTGTTCAATAACAGGTAATGTCCATGTACAAATAAACTAATTTAGAGGAGTTAGAGAAAGCATTCTCAAAAATATGCATTTGGGCTTTATATTTACTTATTATCATCGAATGCTTAGTTTTTACATATTTTAACAAAGGTGCCTACTCATGTCCTACTTTTAACAACTATATTTCTTAGTAATAATTGCACTTCACCTTTTAAAGTACATATTTGGAGTCTTTTATGAAATGCACCATAAAAATATTATACTTAAATATTGATTATTTTTCTAGTGAGATTAGTTTCATTTTAAATTTGCATATTAGCCTTTTTAGGTCGACAAAAAAAGTTATTATATGAGAGAAGTTGGTGCATTAAACTCATATTAGCTATATTTGTAAATTGGATAATGATATTTTTTTTCTGTAATTTATATACAAAAATAAAGAAAACTTGAAATTGTGAAATATTACTTCATATATAAAAAATTAAGGGTGTGTAAGGTGTATAAGATAGTATGACATAATATAGTATAAGTTAGTCTTATTGTACAATGTTCCATGTTTAAGAAATCATTTTGATTGGGTAGCATGAGATTGTGTTCCTATGTTTATGAGTTAGTACTATACCATTAATATTTATGAACACTATGAGTTATGTCTAATTCCAAAAATATTCTCTATATAAAAACTTACAATATTAACTTAAAATTCTTCTTTCCTCCTTTATCTTTGGTCCTATCACTATTGTCACCATCACTACTTGCCAATTGTCATTGACATCAACATAACCAACAATGTTATCACTACCACACACACTCTCTCTCTTCCATATTTATCTCTCTCCATCTCTAACTCTCTTTCATCTCTCCTTTTTGTGTCTTTTTCTCTTCCATTTTTCTCTTATCTTAATTTCTCTTCCATCTCTCCCTCCCTCTCTCTCGATCACTATCTCTCTTCATCTCTCTCCATTTCTTTCTTTCTTTCTTTTGTCTCTCTATCTTGCTCCCTTTATCTTTTTCCCTTACTCTCCTCTCTATCTCTCTTTTCCTCACTAGTTATTTCTATGTCTCTTCCATCTCTCTCTTTATTCGTCTCCCTTTATCTGTTCCTCTCACTACTTCTTTATATCTTTTCTATCTCTCTCCTTTTCTCTCTTTTATCTCTCTTTTCCTTACTAGGTATTTATATGTCTCTTCCATCTCTCTCTTTATTTGTCTCCCTTTATCTGTCCCTCTCACTACTTCTTTATATCTTTTCTATCTCTCTCCTTTTCTCTCTTTTGTGTGTGTCTCTCTCTTTCTCTCTCTCACCATCTCTTTCTCTCTCTTACATATCTCTCTTTCTCTCTTTCTTTAATTTCTCTCATTTCCATCTCTCAAAGAGGGGAAGAGGGATAGAAGAGAGAGATAAAAAAAAGAAAAGGGAAAGAAGGGAAAGAGAGAAAAAGAGAGAGAGAGAGAGAATGGGGAGAGCAATGTAAAAGAAAGATAAAATTAAAAGAGAAAGACATGAAAAGTATAGATATAAATGGAATAGAAAGAGAGGCATAGAGATGGAGATATGGCAAAGTGATAAATTGAAAAAGAAAAGAGAGAGATGGATATATATATATATATATAGAGATGAAAGAATGGAAGGGAGAGAGATGGAGAGAAGAAAAATAATGATAGAGTTGGAAGAGATACATAGAGAGATGAAAGATAAGGTTAGCAAGAGTAGAAAAAGGTAGAAAAATAAAAGAGAGAGAAATGGAGATATGGAAGAGAGAGAAAAGGATAATTGGAAGCGAGAGTGAGAGGAGAGAGATGAAGTGATGGAAGAGAGAGAGAGAGAGAGGAAAATAACGCTTTAAAGTGGTGACCATGAAAGTTAAAAATTTTATTCAACAAATTTTTAAGGAGAAAATTTTTCTAATAATTATAAATATTGTTATTGGTATTTAAACATATTTTTAAGGATAAGTTAGTTATTTGACTTATCTTATACTATCATATTTTGTACTGGTCTATCCCAAGTTTTCTAGTATGTATATTAAACATAAATAAACATATTATTTTAAAATAATAAAAATATAATTAAATAATTAATGACACATGACTAACTAAACAGGTTGTTAAAAACTATAGTTTTAAAGCTCAAATCAAACTAGCAATTGAATTGGTAACCTAAAACTTAATTTAGTCTAGTTCACTCATTAATTAAAAAAAAAACCACAAGAACTAAAGTGAACTAGATAACCCAGTGAATAGGGAGGGTTATTTCCAAAATAATGTTATTTCAAAGCTTACATACAATTAGAGTTTGTCAAGTTGAATTTAGTAATATCCCCCATTATTTTTTATTAGCTTCAAGAATGGGAAGGATTGCTAATAACTTATAAAAAAGACTCCTCCCCGTCTCTTTTCTTATGATTAATGTGGGATAAATTCCCACAAGGTGCACTAAGGCTCCACCTTGAGCCAAACAGTCAATTGAAAAGCAAGACTCTATCTTTTATAATAGGAACTTGCCCCTCTGTCTTTTGCGTAATTGACACGGGATTCTCTAAGAATCTCACTTTGATTGGAAAGAAATAGGTAGGGGAGGGTTCTTTTATAAAAATAACATAACTCTTCTAGATAGAATTGTATGTTAGAGGCCTACATGTGTACTTCCTTGAGCTTCTTGAAATAAATGTCAAACGTGATACGGAAAACCCCAAAAAGACGTGGTTTAGGGACCCAACGCACACAAGGAATCAAAAATGAACTAGGAAAGCTAAACTAGAGTTAAATAACACAAACCCTAAACCCAACATTCGAAGGAACATGAACCTAGGGTATTTAAGAAGTATATGGATGGCACACTTCAGAACAGAAAGAAATTGGGAGTGATGAGACGATTGGAACGCCACAAGAAGTACCTCTTAATAAGTTTTTTAATTCTCAAAAAAACCGAGGGAGAAAACTCTTACTTTCTATTTCACTCAAAGTTGTATATCCTTCAGAGCTTACAAGCTGTCTCTTATACACATCTAGATGTGTATAAGAGACAGCAAAAGAACCGAGGGAGAAAACTCTTACTTTCTATTTCACTCAAAGTTGGATATCCTTCAGAGCTTACAATGGGTGCCTATTTATAGGCAAAGATAGCAATCCTAAAAAGTCACAAATTCCTACTTAGGACAAATTCTTATTTGAATAAATTTCTAACAATGAAAAAATTCTACAACAGAAAATAAACTCCTATTTAGGAGTAAGTGCTATTACTTATTATGAGCCATCAATTACTCCAATCATATTAATTAGGCCTCTACTCTTTGTCAAAGTTGAATTTGCACCATTTGAAACTTGGTTGGTCTGAATATCCTCAATCAACCCATTTAGTGCTTATTTAATTATTTTGGCTCTAACTCGTGTTATTGGGCCTTCTGGAATGTGAAATGGACCTCTTGCATCCACTGAAACTCTAGCTTGTGTTATTGGACCTCATGCATCCATTGGAGCCTTCCAGCCATCATCGCTACGGTTCTCATCATTAGCTTGTGTTATTAGCCCTCTTGCATCCATTGGAGATTTCCAGCCATCGTCGCTATGGTTCTCATCATTCCCCCTCTCCTTAAAAGGATTCGACCTCGAATAATCTCCTACATCAAAATGGGAAAGATCAGAAACATTAAATGTTGCACTCACATTATACTCACCAGGAAGGTCCAACTTATAAGCATTGTCATTAATTCATGCTACAACTTGAAAGAGACCATCTCTTCTAGGTTGTAACGTTGAACGCCTTTAAGTTGGAAACCGTTCCATGTGCATATGCACCCAAACCGAATCACCAGGTTCAAACACCACTCTCTTTCGTCCCTTGTTAACTTGGGATGCGTATTGCTCAGTTCGTTTTTCAATTCGTTGCCGCACCTTTTCATGCAATTTTTTTATCATGTCAGGCTTGTGTTCATCATCTAAGCTGACAGGTATAGGTACCAAATCCAAAGGAGTCAATGGATTAAAACCATATACAATTTCAAATGGAGAATAACTAGTAGCAGAATGAACACTCCTATTATATGCAAACTCGACATGTGGTAAACAATCTTCCTATGTTTTCAAATTCATTCGAATAATAGCACGCAAAAGAGTAAAAAGAGTTCGATTAACCACCTACGTTTGTGCATCAGTTTGTGGATAAAAAGTGATTGAAAACAATAGCTTAGTACCGAACTTACCCCACAAAGTCTTCTAGAAGTAGCTTACGAACTTTGTATCCCGATCTGAAACAATGCTTCCTGGCATGCCATGCAAACGTACTACTTCTCTAAAGAATAAGTCAGCCACATTGTTTGCAACATTAGTTTTATGGCATGGGATGAAATGTGCCATTTTTGAAAATCTATTAACAACAACAAATACAGAATCTCTACCCCTTTTTGTTCGTGGCAATCCTAGTACAAAGTCCACAGATAAATCAACCCAAGGATAGCTAGGTATGGGCAAAGGGGTATACAAGTCTTAGGGTAAAACTCTAGATTTCGCCTATTTACATGTTATGCATTTCTCACATATCCTCTCAACATCTCGTTTCATGCGTGGCCAAAAGAAATGTTCATTGAGGACATCTAGGGTTTTCCTAACACCGAAATGACCCATTAGACCACACTCATGAGCTTCTCTTACAACCAACTCCCTCAAAGAACTCATAGGTATGCATAAACGATTCTCCCTACATAAGAAACCCTTATGCCTATAAAAATTCTCAAAGCCTGACGTCTCACATGCTCTATACACATTAGCAAAATCCGGACCATTCACATACAAATCCTTAATATGTTCAAATCCTTATAAGTTTGCAGTAAGTGTAGAAATAAGCATGCACCTGCGAGATAATGCATCGACTACCACATTTTCCTCACCTTGTTTATATTTGATGATATAGGGAAAGGTCTCAATTAATTCAATCCACCTGGTATGTTTTTTGTTCAACTTTCCTTGTCCCTTCAAGTGCTTCAAAAATTCATGGTCAGTATGGATGACAAATTCCTTGGGCCTAAGGTAATGTTGCCATGTCTCCAAAGCTCACACCAATGCATACAACTCCTTATCATAGGTAGGATAATTAAGCCTTGCTCTACTTAACTTTTCACTAAAGTAAGCAATTCGGCGCTTTTCCTGCATCAAAACAGCTCCAATACCAATACCTGAAGTATCACACTTAATCCTGAAAGCATTTGCAAAATCAGGTAAAGCAAGTAAGGGTGTAAAACTTAATTTTTCCTTGATGCAATTAAAAGTCTTGTCTTGGTCAGTACCCCACCTAAAACTCATGTTCTTTTTCATAAACTCAGTGAGTGGTGCAGCAATGGTGCTAAAGTACTTAACAAAGCGTCTATAGAAACTAGCTAGACCATGAAAGCTACGCACATCACTAACTGACTTAGGTGTAGGCCAATCACGAATTGCCTTAACTTTTTCCTCATCAACCTCAACACCTTTAGCACTGACAATATAGCCAAGAAATGTGATTTGATTAGTACAAAAGGAACATTTATGTAAGTTAGCATACAATTTCTCAAAATGTAAAACACTTACAATGGAACGTAAATAATGAAGATGCTCTTCTAGAGTTTTATTATAGACCAAAATATCATCAAAATACACAACTAGACATTTACCAATGAATGGATGCAAAACATGATTCATTAGTCGCATAAAACATGAATCATATTTTGCGTCCATAAATTGGTAAATTTGTAGTTGTGTATTTTGATGATATTCTGGTCTATAGTAGAACCCTAGAAGAGCATCTGCATCATTTACGTTCCATTGTAAGTGTTTTACGTTCTGAGAAATTGTATGCTAACTTACATAAATGTTCCTTTTGTACTAATCAAATCACATTTCTTGGCTATATTGTCAGTGCTAAAGGTGTTGAGGTTGATGAGGAAAAAGTTAAGGCAATTCGTGATTGGCCTACACCTAAGTCAGTTAGTGATGTGCGTAGCTTTCATGGTCTAGCTAGTTTCTATAGACGCTTTGTTAAGTACTTTAGCACCATTGCTGCACCACTCACTGAGTTTATGAAAAAGAACATGAGTTTTAGGTGGGGTACTGACCAAGACAAGACTTTTAATTGCATCAAGGAAAAATTAAGTTTTACACCCTTACTTGCTTTACCTGATTTTGCAAATGCTTTTGAGATTGAGTGTGATGCTTCAGGTATTGGCATTGGAGCTATTGTGATGCAGGAAAAGCGCCCAATTGTTTATTTTAGTGAAAAGTTAAGTGGAGCAAGCCTTAATTATCCTACCTATGATCTGTCTCTTATACACATCTAGATGTGTATAAGAGACAGGGTATGCCCTTATCTCTACACTTACTGCAAACTTATTGGGATTTGAACATATTAAGGATATGTATGTGAATGATCCTGACTTTGCTAACGTGTATGCAGCATGTGAGACGTCAGCCTTTGAGAAGTTTTATAGGCATAAGGGTTTCTTATTTAGGGAAAATCGTTTATGCATGCCTATGAGTTCTTTTAGGGAGTTGGTTGTAAGGGAAGCTCATGAGGGAGGTCTAATGGGTCATTTCGGTGTTAGGAAAACCCTAGATGTCCTCAATGAACATTTCTTTGGGCCACGCATGAAATGGGATGTTGAGAGGATATGTGAGAAATGCATAACATGCAAACAGGCGAAATCTAGAGTTTTGCCCCATGGCTTGTATACCCTCTTGCCCATACCTAGTCATCCTTGGGTTGATTTATCTATGGACTTTGTACTAGGATTGCCACGAACAAAAAGGGGTAGAGATTCTGTATTTGTTGTTGTTGATAGATTTTCAAAAATGGCACACTTCATCCCATGCCATAAAACGGATGACCCAAACAATGTGGCTGACTTATTCTTTAGAGAAGTAGTACGTTTGCATGGCATGCCACGAAGCATTGTTTCAGATCGAGATACAAATTCTTAAGCTACTTCTGGAAGACTTTGTGGGGTAAGTTAGGTACTAAGCTATTGTTTTCAACAACTTGTCATCCACAAACTGATGGGCAAACTGAGGTGGTTAATCGAACTCTTTCTACTCTTTTGCGAGCTATTATTCGAACAAATTTGAAAACATGGGAAGATTGTTTACCACATGTCGAGTTTGCATATAATAGGAGTGTTCATTCTGCTACTAGTTATTCTCCATTTGAAATTGTATATGGTTTTAATCCGTTGACTCCTTTGGATTTGGTACCTATACCTGTCAATGAGTATGTCAGCTTAGATGGTGAACGCAAGGCTGACATGGTTAAATAATTGCATGAAAAGGTGCGGCAACAAATTGAAAAACGAACTGAGTAATACTCATCCCATGTCAACAAGGGACGAAAGAGAGTGGTGTTTAAACCTGGTGACTGGGTTTGGGTGCATATGCGTAAGGAACGGTTTCCAGCTCAAAGGCGTTCAAAACTACAACCTAGAGGAGATGGTCCCTTTCAAGTTGTAGCATGAATTAATGACAATGCTTATAAGTTGGACCTTCCTGGTGAGTATAATGTGAGTGCAACATTTAACGTTTCTGATCTTTCCCATTTTAATGTAGGTGAGATTCGAGGTCGAATCTTTGAGCGAGAGAGGGGGAATGATGAGAACCATAACAATGATGACTGGAAAGCTCCAATGGATACAAGAGGTCCAATAACACAAGTTAATGATATGAACCGTAGAGATGATGGCTGGAAGGCTCCAATGGATGCAAAAAGTCCATTTCACATTCCAGAAGGCCTAATAACACGAGCTAGAGCTAAAACAATTAAAGAAGCACTAAATGGGCTGATTAAGGACATTCAGGCCCACCAGGCTTCAAATGGTGCGAATTCAAGTTTGACAAAGAGTAGAGGTCTAATTA
Source organism: Kandelia obovata (assembly GCA_021464305.1). Lineage (NCBI taxonomy): Eukaryota > Viridiplantae > Streptophyta > Magnoliopsida > Malpighiales > Rhizophoraceae > Kandelia > Kandelia obovata. The sequence goes on from CM038472.1 coordinate 7,130,487, forward strand.
GTATCATTGGAGTACTTGATGGCCCGTATTAAGCAATAGCACTCACTCCAAAACAGGAGTGTATTCTCTGTTGTGGAATTTTTCCATTGTTAGAAATTTCTCAAAATAAGGATTTGTCCTAAGTAGGAATTTGTTCCTCTTTAGGATTGCTATCTTTGCCTATAAATAGGCACTCCTTGTAAGCTCTGAAGGATATACAACTTTGAGTGAAATAGAAAGTAAGGGTTTTCTCCCTCGGTTCTTTTGAGAACTAAAGAACTTGTCAAGAGGTACTTCTTCTTGTGGCGTTCCAATCGACTTATCACTCTCAGTTCCTTTCTGTTCTGGAGTGTGGTGTCCATATCCTTCTTAAATACCCTAGGTTTGTGTTCCTTCACATGTTTTGTCTAGGGTTTGTGTTATTTAACTCTGATTTAGCTTTCCTAGTTCATCTTTGATTCCTGTCTCTTATACACATCTAGATGTGTATAAGAGACAGGTCCATATCCTTCTTAAATACCCTAGGTTTGTGTTCCTTCACATGTTTTGTCTTGGGTTTGTGTTATTTAACTCTGATTTAGCTTTCCTAGTTCATCTTTGATTCCTTGTGTGCGTTGGTTTCCTTGGGATTTTCCGCATCAGTTCACATCATTAACTTGTGTTATTGGACCTCTTGTATCCATTGGAACTTTCCAGTCATCATTGTTATGGTTCTCATCATTAGCCAACAACTATGCTTAGCCTCAAAGTTCTAGGTGAGTGTTTTGAACACATCATCATGATTGCAAGAATAAATAATTTTTTTCTAGTGCTTCATATTTTTCACAACTGTCATAATTTCATCTTAATAATAACACGGTGGGGATCACTAAAAAAGCCTATACTGCCTTTGGTTCTAATAGTCTCAAGGCTATGATAGTGGAAGAGGACATCCCAGGTAATGAGAATATTAGGCTCTTAAGTTGTATCCACCAAAAATACGAAGTTGCACCACTTGTTCAAGCTAACTGCAAAAAGAATTAAAGTAAAATTAAGGCCCCACCTTCTAATTGAAAACATTAAGGGGATAAGGACTGAAAGGTGGCTGGCATGGCAAGAAGGATAGCCAATTCAAATTTTTTTCAAACTAATTAAGCATATGAAATTGACACATAGTCCTGGCTGTAGAATGATACTAAGACTTCTAGGGGGGATAAGTTATAAAAAACATTATCCTAAAAGGCCACTAGCACAACACCTGCATAATCACTTGGCATTGTGTAGAGCCTATCTTTGATGGCTAATATTGGATTTGTCGTTAACAGCATCTCACATAGTTGTCTCTGTTGATTTGATGTTATGAATGTCGTTGAAATATCGAGAGATCGTTGGTCAAAACTGTTAATAGCAGGTCAATTATGAAGTCAATGAGTCAATGTTGATCGTTGACCATAAATTTTAAAAATCAAATATTATTGTTAATTGTAGGGCAACCCTTGAGAATCAATGCTGACCGTTGATGATTGTGTAACCCTAAAACACAAGGCTTATAAATACATTCATGCATCTTTTAAAAGACAATAGGGCTGCAGAAAAATAAGAGAGAATGACAAAAAGAGTGACCAGCCAAGGAGAGGTGCAACCGGCAAAGGAGGTGCAGCCACAGCAAAGGAAGAAGAGAGTTGCAACAGGCAGCCACAGCAAAGGAAGAAGAGAGTTGCAACAGGCAGCCACAGCAAAGGAAGAAGAGAGTTGCAACAGGCAGCCACAGCAAAGGAAGAAGAGAGTTGCAACAGGCAGCCGCAGCAAAGGAAGAAGAGTGTTGCAACAGGCAGCCGCAGAAAAGGAAGAAGAGAGTTGCAACAGGCAGCCACACCAAAGGAAGAAGAGAGTTGCAACAGGCGGCCACACCAAAGGAAGGCTAGTTCAGCAACAGGCAACCACTCCAAAGGAAGAAGAGTTGCAGCAGCCGGCAGCCCTACCAAAGGGAGGAGAAGGTGCAGCAGCCACCCAAAGGAGAAGGTGCAGCAACCACCTGAAGGAGAAGGTGCAGCAGCCACCAAACAGGGAGACAACAGCAAATCAACCACACCAAGGAAAAGGTGTGTAGCGGCAACAAATCAACCACACCAAGTAGAGGGGTGCAGCAACAGCCAATCAACCACACCAAGGGAGAAGGTAACCAGCAATTGCAGCAAGGAGAAGGCGGCAACTGCAGCAAGGAGAAGGTGGCAGCAGAGGAAGGAGAAGATGCACATTCTGCAATAGCAGCCTGTGCACATTGAGTAATCCTTCGTAGGAAAGTTTTAGTCATAAACCTTTTGATAAACTTCTTGAAAAAGGGTGGGAGACCATTGGTGATGAGAACCATAACGATGATGACTGGAAAGCTCCAATGGATACAAGAGCTGTCTCTTATACACATCTAGATGTGTATAAGAGACAGGGATACAAGAGGTCCAATAACACAAGCTCTGTCTCTTATACACATATAGATGTGTATAAGAGACAGTTCTAAATCAGGTTGAACTCATTGACCCTGCAATTTTTACCTTGTGATTCATTTATTTCCATTCAGTTTGTGTATTACCATTCAAACACACAAAGCTGTTTGTTTGCAGTCCTTCTCCCTTTGTTGGTTTGTTAAGCTCAAAAACGTTCCAATTCTAATTCCAATTATGGAATGTAATTATTTTACAGTTATTTTATGTTAGTCAAAAAAAAAAACAATGAAAAAAAAAAAAAAAAAGAAGATGTGTATAAGAGACAGGGAGTGTGGTGTCCATATCCTTCGTTATGTCCCTTCGTTCGTGTTCCTTGACATGTTGGGTCTAGGGTTTGTGTTATTTACCTCTGATTTAGCTTTCCTCGTTCATCTTTGATTCCTTGTGTGCGTTGGTTCTCTTGGGGTTTTTCGCATCAGTTGGTATCAGAGCCTGTGTCTAAATCAGGTTGATCTCATTGACCCTTCAATTTTTACCTTGTGATTCATTTATTTCCATTCAGTTTGTGTATTACCATTCAAACACACAAATCTGTTTGTTTGCAATCCTTCTCCCTTTGTTGGTTTGTTAAGCTCAAAAACGTGCCAATTCTAATTCCAATTATGGCATGTAAGTATTTTACAGTTATTTTGTGTTAGTCAAAAAAAAAATCAATGAAAAAAAAAAAAAAAGAAGAGGCAAGGATTAACTAATCAAGTCTTGACTTTTGTGAGTTTAGTTCTTTAAATTCGTTTTCCTTGATATCCTTTTTCCCTTTTAATTTCTTATTCTCCAAATTGTTCAATTCTATGTCATTTGTCATTTTTTGTTTAGAATCAATACTCTTGATTTATGATGTTTAGTTCATTATAGAACTGAAAGGGGAAATCTGAATGGTAAAAGGCAAGAGAGAAAGTTCATATAAAGGAAAAGCCATCAGGAGTGTAAACACGAGGGAGTGTGACATCATCTTTTGAGTGAAACACGTGAGGGAGCGTTCTGTAAGGTATCTTAATTATTTTGTGTAAAAGTAATACTATGACGTCCAAAGACAAAGGTGCAGCTCAGGAGGGCGCTGGTGATGTGTCCTTCATGATCAAAGCTATGCAACAACAATTTGAGCCCATGAATACTAGATTTGATGATATACGGGAGAGGATGGAGGAGCAAGCTAATACAATAGCAGAGTTGCAAATGAGGCATGGGGAATATGAGGCTCCCAGAGCAAGAAGGCAGTTGAGACGTGCCCATGAGCATGAAAATGATGTAAACGATGATGAATTTCATGATCAAACTACTGTGGTTAGAACTCTTAACGATAGAAGGGATCGAAGAGAATTTGGTAGTCAAGGCACCTATGACCATAATGTGGGCACTATTAAATTGACAATTCCTCCATTTCAAGGTAAAAATGATCCTGATGTATACCTAGAATGGGAGAAGAAGGTTGAATTGGTTTTTGACTTCCACAACTATTCCGAGGAGAAAAAGGTAAAACTTGTTGCAGTTGAATTTACTAATTATGCCATTATTTGGTGGGATCAACTTGTTTTGACTAGGAGAAGGAATCGCGAGCGGCCTGTTGATACATGGGAGGATATGAAGGCTATTATAAGGAAGAGATTTGTCCCTAATCACTATTGCAGGGAGTTGTACCGAAGGCTGCAAGGGCTCACTCAAGGCACCAAAAGTGTGGCTGTCTCTTATACACATCTAGATGTGTATAAGAGACAGGTACAACTCCCTGCAATAGTGATTAGGGACAAACCTCCTCCTCATTAATAGCTGTCTCTTATACAAATCTAGATGTGTATAAGAGACAGGGCCTAGGATGCTTCATAGTATGTAAATTCAGTCTCTCAACCATAGTTTTACTAGTACCATCAATAATCATACTACATACCTTATCCTTTATCAGACACCTTGTCTGAAAGATGTTATCTCGTTGCACCTTATTTTCTTCCTTTACTTGCACATTCAATGCTCGCTTTGTGACCTGTCTCTTATCCACATCTAGATGTGTATAAGAGACAGGGTTCTAGCAAGGAGGCAGGTAATTTCGACCTCCAAGCAAGTAGAAATAGAGATGTTAAATGCTTTAAGTGTTTGGGCAGGGGGCACATTGCATCTCAATGTCCAAATATGCGTGCAATGATCTTGCAAAGCAATAGAGATGTGGAAACTGAAAGTGAATCAAGATGTGTATAAGAGACAGATTAAAGGAAGAAAATGAGGTACAACGAGATAACATCTTTCAGATAAGGTGTCTGATCAAGGATAAGGTATGTAGTATGATTATTGATGGTGAGACTTGCACTAATGTTACTAGTAAAACTATGGTTGAGAAACTGAATTTACATACTATGAAGCATCCTAGGCCATATAAACTCTGTCTCTTATACACATCTAGATGTGTATAAGAGACAGGTATGATTATTGATGGTGAGACTTGCACTAATGTTGTCTCTTATACACATCTAGATGTGTATAAGAGACAGGGTATGTAGTATGATTATTGATGGTGAGACTTGCACTAATGTTGTCTCTTATACACATCTAGATGTGTATAAGAGACAGGTTCCAAGTGGATTGCCACCTAATAGAGGAATTGAGCATCAAATTGATTTCATCCCGGGTGCATAGGAGACACTGATGGATGCACCCGGGATGAAATCAATTTGACGCTCAATTCCTCTATTAGGTGGCAATCCACTTGGAACATCGTCAGGGCTGTCTCTTATACACATCTAGATGTGTATAAGAGACAGCTCCTATGCACCCGGGATGAAATCAATTGGATGCTCAATTCCTCTATTAGGTGGCAACCCACTTGGAACATCGTCAGGGAATACATCTTCAAATTCCTGCAATAGAGCAATAACAACACTAGGCAAAAATGGGTCAAATTTGTTAGTGTTAAAATAATCCTCCTTGTACAAAAATACGATCATAAACTGATTGGTATAGAATGCTCTTTTGACATCACTTTCTTTTGCATAGAAACGCTCTTTTTTTCTCTTTTTCTTGTGTCCCCACATTTTCTCCTCTCTTTTTCTCTTTTATCAATCTCTTTTTTCGGTTCACTTTCATTTTTAATCCTTAATTGATCCTCGTAAGTTTGTTGAGGTGATAAGGGTACAAAAGTGAAGGGTTTTTCATTCATTATAAAGGAATATCGATTCTTGAAACTGTCATGCATAACTCACCTGTCAAATTGCCATGGTCTTCCTAATAGAATATGACTCACATGCATAGGTACAACGTCATATAAAACTTCATCGTGGTACCTTTCGATAGAAAATGATATAAGAACTTGCTGACTCACCTTGACTTCTCCGTTCTCATTCAACCACTGAAGTTTATATGGCCTAGGATGCTTCATACTATGTAAATTCAGCTTCTCAACTCAACCATAGTTTGGCTAGCAACATTAGTGCAAGTCCCACCATCAATAATCATACTACATACCTTATCCTTGATCAGACACCTTGTCTGAAAGATGTTATCTCGTTGTACCTCATTTTCTTCCTTTAATTGCACATTCAATGCTCGCCTTATGACAAGAACTACGCCATTAACTGGATACTCCTCTCCATCACTTTCAGCCTTTGATGGTAGCACAGAATCATCATCTGATTCACTTTAAGCCTCTGATGGTAGCACAAAATCATCATCTGATTCACTTTCAGCCTTTGATGATAGCACAGAATCATCATTTGATTCACTTTCAGTTTCCACATCTCCATTACTTCTCAAGATCATTGCACGCTTATTTGGACATTGAGATGTAATGTGACCCCTGCCCAAACACTTAAAACATTTAACATCTCTATTTCTACTTGGTTGGGGTTCAAAATTACCTTCCTCCTCGCTAGAACCCACATTCTTTTGCTTGGATAGCTCGGCTTTGGACTTATAATTGGTCATATCATCCCTTTTAGTCTGGTCTGGCTTCCAAGATGAGATAGAAACCGAATTCTGAACAAACTGTGTAGAACCCTTTCGTTTAAGTTGCTTTTCAACTTTCATTGTCATGTGCACCATGTCTTCTAATTCCACATAATGTTGCAACTCAACCACGTTTGTTATGTCCCTATTTAGCCCTTGCAGAAATCGAGCTATAGTTGCCTCTCTATCTTCTTCTACATTTGCCCTAGTTATGGAAATCTTCATCTTCTTGAGGTAGTCCTCCACACTTTTGGTGCCCTGAGTGAGCCCTTGCAGCTTTCAGTACAACTCCCTGTAATAGTGATTAGGGACAAACCTCCTCCTCATTAATAGCCTTCATCTTCTCCCATGTATCAATAGGCCGCCCACGATTCCTTCTCCTAGTCAAAACAAGTTGATCCCACAAAATAATAACATAATCAGTAAATTCAACTGCAATAAGTTTTACCTTTTTCTCCTCATAATAGTTGTGGCAGTCAAAAACCAATTCAACCTTCTTCTCCCATTCTAGGTAAAGATCAGGATCATTCTTACCTTGGAATGGAGGAATTTTCAATTTAATAATGCCCAAATTATGGTCATAGGTGCCTTGCCTCCCAAATTCTCTTCCATCCCTTCTATTGTTAAGAGTGTCATGCCTCTTTTGCAACTCTACTATTGTATTAGCTTGCTTCTCCATCCTTTCTCGCATATCATCAAATCTGGTATTCATGTGCTCAAATTGTTGTTGCATAGCTTTGATCATGAAAGACACATCACCAGCTCCCTCCTGAGCTGCACCTTTGTCTTTGGACGTCATAGTATTACTTTTACACAAAATAATTAAGATACCTCACAGAACGCTCCCTCACGTGTTTCACTCAAAAGATGATGTCACACTTCCTTGTGTTTACACTCTTGATGGCTTTTCCTTTATATGAACTTTCTCTCTTGCCTTTTACCACTCAGATTTCCCCTTTCAACTCTATAAAGAACTAAATAACATAAATCAAGAATATTGATTATGAACAAAATATGACAACTAGCGTAGAATTGAACAATTTGGAGAACAAGCAATTAAAAATGAAAAAGGATATCAAGAAAAAAGAATTTAATGAACTAAACTCACAAAAGTCAGGACTTGAGTAGTTAAGCCTTGCTTCTTCTTTCTTTTTTTTTTCATTGATATTTTTTTTTATTAACACAAAATAACAGTAAAATACTTATATACCACAATTGGAATTAGAATTGACACATTTATGAGCTTAACTAACAAACAAAGGGAGAAGGATTGTAAACAAACAGATTTGTGTATTTGAATGGTAATGCACAAACTCAATCAAAATAAATAAATCACAAGGTCTGTCTCTTATACACATCTAGATGTGTATAAGAGACAGGTTGTATATCCTTCAGAGCTTATAAGGGGTGCCTATTTATAGGCAAAGATAACAATCCTAAAGAGGCAGAAATTCCTATTTATGACAAATCCTTATTTTGAGAAATTTCTAACAATGAAAAAATTTCACAACAAAGAATAAACTCCTATTTAGGAGTGAGTGCTATTACTTATTACGGGCCATCAAGTACTTCAATCATATTAATTAGACCTCTACTTTTTGTCAAACTTGAATTCGCACCATTTAAAACTTGGTTGGCCTAAATATCCTTAATCAGCTCATTTAATACTTCTTTAATTGTTTTGGGTCTAGCTCGTATTATTGGGTCTTCTGGAATATAAAATGGACCTTTTGCATTCATTTAAGCCTTCCAGCGATCATCTCTACGGTTCACATTATTAGCTTGTGTTATTGAACATCTTGTATCCATTGAAACTTTCCAGTTATCATCATTATGGTTCTCATCATTTAGGCTGAAAGTGTGAACAAACAAGGCTCTCTTGGGCCCTAGAAATTCATAATTAAATATAAGGACAGCAAAATTTGAATTCATAATCTCTTGGTCGTGAAAACTATACTATGTCAAGAGACTTTAAAATTAAAAGCTTAAGGTATTATATGAGGCCCAATAATGGATCATATATTAACTCTAACATCAGCATTTGTAATGATTGCAGGAAATGCCACTTCCTAGGTTGTCTCTATCATCATTGCCAATTGACAAATTTGTAGAATAAAATTGACTTTCTTGTTGATTGATACTATGATTTCCACTGCCAATGTATGCCAATCGATATCAAATTCCATTTTTTGTATGATTTAAATTCTGTCCTCTATGATTATTAAATTGTCAAAATATATAATCAAGAGACCAAGAATCATGATTCCAATTGTTCAACTTCTCCTTTTTGGTTCATATGTCAGGAATTCATATGGTAATCTAAAAGGAAAATTTGAGTGCATGGACCACCTGGTTGTCTGCAGTGTTCCAACTATTATTTTACTACAGAATGCTTAATGTATGTGTAGTAGTTTGGTTCCATGACAACCCTAGATTCTAAGTTCAAAATACAGGGCTTTAAAAACTAATGTTGTAGATTATTTCTTACAGGTCCGTGGCATTGTCTCACAGCAACATAATATGTCGCCCACTGATAAGCCTGCTACTAGCTCAACTGCTCTCCAGCAGAGTCAGCGACATGAAACCAGTGGAAGAATAATCAGAAGCATACTGTTAAACAAGGATTTGCGTCAACATCCTGCTAGCCTGTCTGAACAACAAATCCAGGCCTCAAATTTAGAGAAGGACAAACATCCGCCTTGGCCACCAAATGTGCCATTGATTTTGAAGGATGCAAATGGAGCTCCAGATGACAAGGTTGCTGGCAATGATTTGCATGCATCTTTGAGTGAGAAACAGGAAAAGCATGCAAGAAATAAGGATAAACCTGATTGTGTTATATGGGCTTCTCTTCGTCGGTCAGATGGATGCGATGAGTTCCTTTCCTCATCTACATCTCAATCTACAGAATCAAGGGTACATTCTTCACATGGTACACCATTATCTTTCTTTTTAATATATATGGAGTTAGTGCATTTGAGGGTGTATAGGTCTCAGCAATTTCTTCAACATGTTCAAATGATTGGAAGTCAATGTTTGCAAGCTATTCTTTCTTTTACGGAAACAAGCTTTGCAGAAGCAGGACTGGGTTCAAAAGTCCAGTTTTGGTTCTTAGTGTTTTAATGGTAAGTGTGTGATGGTTTTGATAATTGTTTTGAATTTTAAGCTACCTGCACATCTCAAGCACATCCTTTTTTATTTGGTTTTCATCTCTTTTTCCCATGCTATACTAATGGTGAAAATGAAGCTAATTGGAGAAATATAAGAGTGGTCCAAAGAGATTGCAAAAATTTATAGCATGTTTTCCTATGTTGAGATTCTCATTTCGAGTCAACGGCAGTAATCTGTGTCTAGTGCAACATTTAAAGACAAGCATTCTGTAGGGTGAATGGGAGGAGATTCTGTAATGTGATGGTGGAAGGAGTTGAAAGCATTTGACATCATGGTTGAATCTTCTCCTGCACTTCTGCACAGATTTCCAGAATTACCGAATATTGTGTCTGCTCTCTTTCTTAGGCTTTTCTTGAGTTGCTGTCATCATCTGACAGTGAAAATGCTTGGTCATGTGAATTTTGGGATTTGCAATTGCAGCATCCTGGAAGCTGTTTCTTTTTGTTAAACAGATGCTCTAGGTATAAACGAAGTTTCCCTTATGATCCTTTGGGGAAGCAAAAGAAGAAATTTTGAAGTCTCTATGCCAACAATGCAGATACTGATATAATTAATACTTGGATGGGATTGAACGAATGTTGATCCTAGACAAAGGCAGCTTGCAATAGGAGGAAAGAAAGGAAAAGGATATCATCATTACATAGATAAGATCACAGTTTTTACCAGGACAGTTCCTTCACATGGTTCTGCTCATAGGAGAACCTGTTGATGCCTGCAATTATTGCCATTGACTGACTGGAAATCATGACATACTAGGTTATTGATGGGAACCCTGTCTTTGGTTATAATGAGATTTTTTCCGGACGGAAGAATCTGACAAAGATGTTTAAACGTACAAATTAGCTAAGATGTATTAAGAAGGTTGATGCAATACCTAGAGCTTTACCAAAGGGATGAGGTAATGCAATTTTGCCCATTTTCTTGGATAGTCCAGGCAGCATTTTGACCATGCAACCGCGATCAGTAACAATGACATCAATATTCAATGCATACGAGTACTAAGCATTGGTATTTAAGTACTCGAGTAAGTGAGAAAATTCCACATTATTCTTCCTTAATTATAAGAGACAAATTTGTTGATTTTACACAAACCCCTTGTTTTAGGAATAAAATATATAAATTATTTGTAAGAAGAGTTCTATCACATTGTCATAGGATTTGGTCACGAGACATTCCAAATATCAATCTTATTTAATAAAAAATAATATTTAAAATTTTTGTATATTAAAAATTTTAATTGTCTCACTAAAAATTAATAAATTTGTAACTACAATTATAAAATATGCAGTGGGCAATGTGCAATGAACTAATAAAAACATTTAGTGACATTTGGTTACATTTTCTTTTTGTTTCTAACATTGGGTGTTATATATAGAACAATATGATGTAATAAAACAAGAAGTTGTCTAGGACTGAGGATGAATGTTAATTGTTGATGGATGATATACTCTTTTTTGTGCATAATGGCATCAACTTCTCAGATTCTCAATTGAGAAGATATAGCTGCCTGATTGTGTTTTATTTCTACTACAACATTCTTCCTTTCCAAAATTATCTTGGTCTCTTATTGTTGTTGTGCCTTTACAGCAGGTCTCATTCTTTTGTTTTTTATTTTTTTTTATTTCACATGTTAACCAAGTTTCACAAAATACATGGATTCTAACACCGGAACCATATACAACATACTGACTTTCCTTAAGGATGCAAAGAATATGATTTTTTTCTAACTCTGGAACCAGATATGACATCCTTGAATATGTCCCCATTCTAACTCCATTTGTAGTATTGTGTTGTTTCACCAAGTACATTAATTAGTCTTTGTCTTAACATCTAATTGAATTTACGTTGGTATAACTTAAAAGAAAACCTTAAATGCGTGCAGGACACAATTCTAGTCAATATTATATTGAGGAATTGAGAGAAAGTTTTCTCTTAATTCTAACTAAACAATTATTAGCAAGAGAATCTTGCCCAATTATAGGGATAGAAAATAATTTTTTGACAAAACTTATTGTTTATAAAATTAATAACAAATTTTATTTTCCCATGACCAATCTCAATTTTCTAGAATTCTAGCTATCCATTCCCAAACTTTCCTATTTGACAAATATTAATAGAATTTGTTTTCCCATAGTATTAAGCCCAATTAATACCCAAGTGTCCGGTCTTTTGGCTATGGAGGTTACTTTTCTAAACTTTCCGATGTGGTCCACAACATAACTAAGACACGCCTTTTCCGTATCTCCATGGCTCACGCCGGAAGCCCCTTTTTTTAAAAAAATAATTGTTCGACTTTGATTTTTAAGAATACCACAACCTTTTTTTCTTTCCTTTTGGTTTCTTTTGGCTTTGCATGTCATTCTTTCGTAGTTATTTATAATTTTAGGTACCACGGTGGCATGTACATGAACGTGAAAGGTATCTTTAAGAACAAGCGAGTTCTTATGTAGAGATATGCAAGTCAAAAGGCTGAGAAATAAATAGAAAGGACTTTGTCTGATCTGTTTGAAGCCAAGCAGAGAAAGGAATGAATGTTGGCCTGTTAGAACCGAAAATTGTAAATCTGAAAATTGCAAAATTACTTCAAATTATATATCAAATAGTATTTTTTTAAGAAAAATTTTATATTTACTAATTTGTAATAAAAGTTAAATGAATTTCTTCACTTAATAAAATAAATTACACTTAATTATAATTTATAAATTAAATTAAATTATGAGGACTTTTGTGCTTACAAAACTATTTATACTACTTCAATTTTCAAGCAGTCAACCAAAAGGATTGGACACAACTTTTAATAAGTAGAAACAGTTACATAATTGTTTTTGTACGCAACATTTAGACATAAACTACTTTGGATAGAAACTGTTACATTCACTTATTAACCATTTAAGACTTTTAATTTTTTTCACGTGGGATTACCCCAACTTTCTTTTGTTTCCTTTTGAAACTACTCTAACATAGCTTTAATAAAAATTATTGTAACTTGTGTTTTGACGCTAAAAAATGTTAAAATTTATTCTTATAAGTGATGATTTAAGAGAAGATAATCAACAATATTTTTGAAAAATAAAATAAAATTTTTTCATATTTTATGAATTCCTGTACAAATTATTTCTATAAATAAGTGATCGAATATATAATATCTATAAACAATAATTATTATAAAAGTTATTATAGCATAAAAATTAATATTTAATTTTTAAGTTGTCATATCCTCATTAATTGTTTGGACCCATTTGCGTTTTCTTAGTACTTTTTATATAGTGGTTAAAATATGTTTTGATGATGGTGTATAAAATTTGTAGCATCAGTGACAGTTGTTGAATACTGATATAATTAGCAATTGGATATCGAGTCTCCTTGCTGTGAAAGTCCGGTGAATACCGAGTGACTTCTCACAATTATGTCCGAAAGGTAAGTCATATCCACCAACAATCTGAATAGAATTATTTTAAGGGAGTTAAAACACTGTACCTCGAGAGTATTCTTAAAAGTGCGGTTGGGTACTAAAGGATAAGAGTTGGACTATTCTTGTTCGATTTGAGACTTCTCCAAATATTCATTCTCCTTTTTTCTTGTTAGTGTTATCATTTGTTCTGTTGGTACCACAGGGTCATCTAAGATTTCTGTATATTTTAGTGCAATTATTTTTTCATTAGTATCCCAAAAAAATGATGAATTTTCTTTAGTATTACCTTGTTGGCCATTAAATGTAGTGTCGCCCTAGGGTAATGAGAGAGCAGTATAAGTTTAAAAAAAAAATTGATTTCACATAACTAACATCCATTATAATGTATAATCATTAGATTGTAAGATTATAACATCAATATCACTTCTTATAAACCTCATATCCTAAAAAGACACATTAAATACCACGTAGATCTAATTTTGTTTGTTGGTTTCCGTGTAAATAAATATTTTGGTTGGAAGCATAAAAATGAAAGGCAATGGAACATGATTGATAATGGAGTTTTGAAATTTAAAAGTTAAGATAACATTCTATTAAGAAAGTAAATGGCTATAATGACAACGTTAGTCCAAAAAAGTTCTAGTGCACCTTTTAAGATTAGAAGCCCCCTTATAGTCGTAAGAATGTGTCTATTTTTTTCTTTATACTGCTTATTTTGTTATGGTGTTTGAAAGCATGTGTTCTTATATAATATTTTATGTGTTTGAAAATATACTTGAAATTCTTTATTAACATATTCACCACCATTATCTAATAAAAATATTTTTAGATTAGTAAGAAATTGTGTCTTTATCATATTATGAAATGATTAAAAATACCAAAGATTTCACTTTATTTTTAAACACATTAAGTTAGGTTATTTAAGTATAGTCACTCACCAAAGTTATAAATCATCTGGCTCCCAAAAAAATAGGCTCTAAATATCCAAATAAATTAATGCAAATGAAATTTCACATTATTTTGATTTGATAGAACACAAAATATGATGACTTTTTGTTAAAATTCATGTCTCACACATCAAAATAGAGTTATCCATATTGGAAAACAACATCGAAAATAAAATGATTGAAATATGAAAAAGATGGATGCCCCAATCGTTTATGTCATAACCAAATTTGTCATATTTTGACACTGACTCCAGCCATAGAATTTTCTTGTTCAGGATTAAAATCATCCAATAAATATAGTCCTCGTCGTTTAGTACTACGACTAATGATCTCCTTGGTTAGAATGTCCTAAAATAAATAGAATTATGGATAAATCAATACACAACAATTTAATTTCTTAATAGTTTGGCCTAGGGATAACAACTTATTTATAAAAGATGAAACCACTAATGTATTAGATAAATTGAAAGGAGCCAAGGATGTCACTTTTCCCGCTTCAGTAACTAGGTGTGGTATTTCATTAGCATTAGAAATAGATGTCTAGTTCGAATGAGTAACTATAACAAAGTTTTGCGGATCACATATCATATGGTCAATTGCCCCAAAGTCAATAATCCAATTATTGTTACTCAGATTACTTAAAGCCACCAATTTGCTTGATTTGAAAAGAACAATGTCATCTTGTGACCTAAAACTTACAATGAGTTTAGTGTCCTTCAACTGTGCAAGAGAAATTAACATCCTACATATATGAGGGCTACTCACCTTGCATTTCCTCTTACACTAGCACTCATACTAGTATCCCCTTTAATTTTGTCCAGTCTATTATCAAGCTCATCTAAGAAAGTTTAGACCTGATTCTCTTATATTATAAGATTGTATTGTTTTAAGTCAATATCTCCTCTAGGTTCTAGTTTTGAACGCCTTTGAGCTGGAAACCGTTCCTTACGCATATGCACCCAAACCTAATCACCAGGTTCAAACACCACTCTCTTTCGTCCCTTGTTGACATGGGATGCATATTGCTTAGTTCATTTTTCAATTTGTTGCCACACCTTTTCATGCAATTTTTTAACCATGTGTCAGCCTTGCGTTCACCATCTAAGCTGACATACTCATTGACAGGTATAGGTACCAAATCCAAAGGCTGTCTCTTATACACATCTAGATGTGTATAAGAGACAGGTACCTAACTTACCCCACAAAGTCTTCCAGAAGTAGCTTAAGAACTTTGTATCTCGATCTGAAACAATGCTTTATGGCATGCCATGCAAACATACTACTCTGTCTCTTATACACATCTAGATGTGTATAAGAGACAGCTTGTTGACATGAGATGCGTATTGCTTAGTTCATTTTTCAATTTGTTGCCACACCTTTTCATGCAATTTTTTAACCATGTGTCAGCCGTGCGTTCACCATCTAAGCTGACATACTCATTGACAGGTATAGGTACCAACTCCAAAGGAGTCAACGGATTAAAACCATATACAATTTCAAATTGAGAATAACTAGTAGCAGAATGAACACTCCTATTATATGCAAACTCGACATGTTGTAAACAATCTTCCCATGTTTTCAAATTCGTTCAAATAGTAGCACGCAAAAGAGTAGAAAGAGTTCGATTAACCACCGCAGTTTGCCCATCAGTTTGTGGATGACAAGTGGTTGAAAAAAATAGCTCAGTACCTAACTTACCCCACAAAGTCTTCCAGAAGTAGCTTAAGAACTTTGTATCTCGATCTGAAACAATGCTTTATGGCATGCCATGCAAACATACTACTTCTATAAAGAATAAGTCAGCCACATTGTTTGCGTCATCAGTTTTATGGCATGGGATGAAGTGTGCCATTTTTGAAAATCTATCAACAACAACAAATACAGAATCTCTACCCTTTTTTGTTCGTGGCAATCCTAGTACAAAGTCCATAGATAAATCAACCTAAGGATGGCTAGGTATTGGCAAAGGGGTATACAAACCATGTGGCAAAACTCTAGATTTCGCCTGTTTGCATGTTATGCATTTCTCACATATCCTCTCAACATCTCGTTTCATGTGTGGCCGAAAGAAATGTTCATTGAGGATATCTAGGGTTTTCCTAACACCGAAATGACCCATAAGACCTCCCTCATGAGCTTCTCTTACAACCAACTCCCTCAAAGAACTCATAGGCATGCATATACGATTTTTCCTAAATAAGAAACTTTTATGCCTATAAAACTTCTCAAAGCCTGACATCTCACATGCTCCATAGATGTTAGCAAAGTCAGGATCATTCACATACAAATCCTTAATATGTTCAAATCCTAATAAGTTTGCAGTAAGTGTAGAGGTAAGGGCATACTTGTGAGATAATGCATCAGCTACCACATTTTCCTTACCTTGTTTATATTTGATGATATAGGGGAAGGTCTCAATGAATTCAATCCACCTAGCATGTCTTTTGTTCAACTTTCCTTGTCCCTTCAAGTGCTTCAAAGATTCATGGTCAGTATGGATGACAAACTCCTTGGGCCAAAGGTAATGTTGCCATGTCTCCAAAACTCGCACCAATGCATACAACTCCTTATCATAGGTAGGATAATTAAGGCTTGCTCCACTTAACTTTTCACTAAAATAAGCAATTGGGCGCTTTTCCTGCATCAAAACAGCTCCAATGCCAATCCCTGAAGCATCGCACTCAATCTCAAAAGCATTTGCAAAGTGAGGTAAAGCAAGTAAGGGTACAAAACTTAATTTTTCCTTGATGCAATTAAAAGTCCAGTCTTGGTCAATACCCCACCTCAAACTTATGTTCTTTCTGATAAGCTCTGTGAGTGGTGCAGCAATGGTGCTAAAGTCCTTAACAAAGTGTCTATAGAAACTAGCTAAACCATGAAAGCTACGCACATCACTAACTAATTTAGGTGTAGGCCAATTACGAATTGCCTTAACTTTTTTCTCATCAACCTCAACACCTTTAACACTGACAATATAGCCAAGAAATGTGATTTGATTAGTACAAAAGGAACATTTATGTAAGTTAGCATACAATTTCTCAGAATGTAAAACACTTAGAATGGAACGTAAATGAGGCAGATGCTCTTCTAGGATTTTACTATAAACCAAAATATCATCAAAATATACAACTACAAATTTACCAATAAATGGACGCAAAACATGATTCATTAGTCGCATAAAAGTACTAGGTGCATTGGTGAGACCAAATGACATAACAAGCCATTCATACAAACCATACTTAGTTTTGAAAGTTGTTGTCCACTCATCTCCCTCTCTCATCCTAATTTGATGATATCCACTTTTCAAATCAATCTTAAAAAAGACACATGAACTATGCAATTCATCCAACATGTCATCTAATCTAGGTATGAGGTGACGATACTTTACAATGATTTTGTTGATTGCTCGACAATCAACTCATATCCTCCAAGTTCCATCCTTTTTGGGTACAAGTAGGACAGGAACAACACATGGACTCATGCCTGTCTCTTATACACATCTAGATGTGTATAAGAGACAGCACATGAACCATGCAATTCATCCAACATGTCATCTAATCTAGGTATGGGGTGACGATACTTTACAGTGATTTTGTTGATTGCTCGACAATCAACGCACATCCTCTAAGTCTCATCCTTTTTGGGTACAAATAAGACAGGAACAGCACATGGACTCATGCTTTCCCTCACATGTCCTTTGGAAATCTGTCTCTTATACACATCTGGCAATCCACTTGGAACATCGTCAAGGAATACATCTTCAAATTCCTGCAATAAAGCAACAACAACACTAGGCAAAGATTGGTCAAATTTGTTAGTGTTAAAATAATCCTCCTTGTACAAAAATAGGATCACAAACTTATTGGTATAGAATGCTCTTTTGACATCACTTTCTTTTGCGTAGAAACTCTCGCTTTTCTTCTCTTTTTCTTGTGTCCCCATATTTTTGTCTCTGTTTTCTCTTTTATCAATCTCTTTTTTTGATTCACTCTCATTTTTAATCCTTAATTGATCCTCATAAGTTTGTTGAGGTGATAAGGGTACAAGAGTGACAGGTTTTTCATTCATTACAAAAGAGTATCGATTCTTGAAGCCGTCATGCATAACTCGCCTGTCAAATTGCCATGGTCTTCCTAATAGAATCTGACTCGCATGCATAGGTACAACGTCACATAAAACTTCATCGTGGTACCTTCCAATAGAAAATAATATAAGAACTTGCTTATTCACTTTGACTTCACCATTCTCGTTCAACCACTGATGTTCATATGGCCTAGGATGCTTCATAGTATGTAAATTCAGCTTCTCAACCATAGTTTGGCTAGCAACATTAGTGCAACTCCCACCATCAATAATCATACTACATACCTTATCCTTGATCAGATACCTTATTTGAAAGATGTTATCTCGTTACAGCTCATTTTCTTCCTTTACTTGCACATTCAATGCTCGCCTTGTAACAAGAGCTACACCATTAACTGGATACTCCTCTCCATCACTTTCAGCCTTTGATGATGTCAAAGAATCATCATCTGATTCACTTTCAGTTTTCACATCTCCATTACTTCTCAAGATCATTGCACGCTTATTTAGACATTGAGATGCAATGTGACCCCTGCCCAAACATTTAAAACATTTAACATCTCTATTTCTACTTGCTTGGGATTCGAAATTACCTGTCTGCTTGCTAGAACCCACATTCTTTTGCTTGGATAGCTCGGCTTTGGACTTGTAATTGGTCATATCATCCCTTTTACTCTGATTTGGCTTCTAAGATGAGGTAGAAACTGAATTCTGAACAAACTGTGTGGAACCCTTTCGTTTAAGTTTCCTTTCAACTTTCATTGTCGTGTGCACCATATCTTCTAATTCCACATAATGTTGCAACTCAACTACGTTTGCTATGTCCCTATTTAGCTCTTGCAGAAATCGAGCCATAGTTGCCTCTCTATCTTCTTCTACATTTGCCCTAATCATGGTAATCTTCATCTCCTTATGGTAGTCCTCTACACTTTTGGTACCCTAGGTGAGCCCTTGCAGCCTTCAGTACAACTCCCTGTAATAGTGATTAGGGACAAACCTCTTCCTCATAATAGCTTTCATCTCCTCCCATGTATCAATAGGCCACTCGCGATTCCTTCTTCTAGTCAAAACAAGTTGATCCCACCAAATAATAGCATAATCAGTAAATTCAAATGCAGCAAGTTTTACCTTTTTCTCCTCGAAATAGTTGTGGTAGTCAAAAATCAATTCAACCTTCTTCTTCCATTCTAGGTATACATCAGGATCATTTTTACCTTGAAATGGAGGAATTGTCAATTTAATAGTGCCCAAATTATGGTCATTGGTGTCTTGTCTCCCAAATTCTCTTCGATCCCTTCTATCATTAAGAGTTCTAACCATAGTAGTTTGATCATGAAATTCATCATCGTCTACATCATCTTCATGCTCATGGGCACGTCTCAACTGCGTTCTTGCTCTGGGAGCCTCATATTCCCCATGCCTCCTTTGCAACTCTGCTATTGTATTAGCTTGCTCCTCCATCCTCTCCTGCATATCACTAAATCTGGTATTCATGCGCTCAAATTGTTGTTGCATTGCTTTGATCATGAAGGACACATCACCAGCTCCCTCCTAGGCTACACCTTTGTCTTTGGACGTCATAGTATTACTTTTACACAAAATAATTAAGATACCTCACAGAACGCTCCCTCATGTGTTTCACTCAAAAAATGATGTCACACTCCCTCATGTTTACACTATTTATGGCTTTTTCTTTGTATGAACTTTCTCTCTTGCCTTTTACCACTCAGATTTCCCCTCTCAGCTTTATAAAGAACTAAACAATATAAATCAAGAGTATTGATTCTGAACAAAATATGACAAATGACATAGAATTGAACAATTTGGAGAACAAGAAATTAAAAGGGAAAAAGGATATCAAGGCAAACGAATTTAATGAACTAATCTCACAAAAGTCAGGACTTGAGTAGTTAATCCTTGCTTCTTCTTTCTTTTCTTTTTTCTTTTTTTTTTTCGTTGATCATTTTTTTTTCTTTTTTTCTTTTTTTTTGATTAACACGAAATAACTGTAAAATACTTACATGCCACAATTGGAATTGGAATTGACACATTTATGAGCCTAACAAACAAACAAAGGGAGAAGGATTGCAAACAAACAGATTTGTGTGTTTGAATAGTAATGCACAAACTTAATCGAAATAAATAAATCACAAGGTAGAAAATTGAAGGGTGAATGGATTCAACCTGATTTAGAACCGTACTTTGATACCAACTGATGCGAAAAACCCCAAGGGACCCGACGCATACAAGGAATCAAAGATGAACCAGGAAAGCTAAACCAGAGTTAAATAACACAAACCCTAGACCCAATATTTGAAGGAACACGAACCTAGGGTATTTAAGAAGGATATGGACGCCACATTCCAGAACAAAAAGGAATTAAGAGTGATAAGTCGATTGGAACGCCACAAGAAGAAGTACCTTTTGATAAGTTCTTTAGTTCTCAAAAGAACTAAGGGAGCAAACACTTACTGTCTATTTCACTCAAAGTTGTATATCCTTCAGAGCTTACAAGGGGTACCTATTTATAGGCAAAGATAAAAATCCTAAAGAGGCACAAATTCCTACTTAGGACAAATCCTTATTTTGAGAAATTTCTAACAATGTAAAAATTCCATAACAGAGAATACACTTCTGTTTAGGAGTGAGTGTTATTGCTTATTACGGGCCATCGAGTGCTATTGCTCTTTGTGAAACTTGAATTCGCACCATTTGAAGCTTGGTTGGCCTAAATATCCTTAATCAGCCCATTTAATGCTTCTTTAATTGTTTTGGCTCTATCTCGTGTTATTGGGTCTTCTGGAATGTGAAATGGACCTTTTGCTTCTATTAGAGCCTTCCAGCCATCATCTTTACGGTTTACATCATTAGCTTATGTTATTGGATCTCTTGTATCCATTTGAGCTTTCCAGTCATCATCGTTATGGTTCTCATCATAACTAGTTTCTATACCGTTAAATATATTCTGTAAGGTATCATCAAATTGTCATGAAAGTGTTGTACATAATCAAATGGTATTATATACTCTTGTCAAAGCCTTTTATATAATTTTTAAGGTGTTTAGGACTAATCTTAAAGTGGGGTATATGCTGTCTAAAATATCAACATATGGTTTTATAGGTGTCATGTATTCTTTTAAAAGTATCATATATAATATTTAAGATATCATATTATTTTATAAAATGTCAAATTTTTTAATAAAAATATTGTAGATAATCCAACAACATCGGATACTCCTATCAAATCCTTTTATATAGTTTTTAAAGTGTCTAGGATGCATCTCAGAGTGGCCTGTATACATAATCTCATACAGGTTATTTTGCTTTTTAAGAGTGCTGTATATATTTTTTTAAGGTGTGATATAATTATATCAAATTATATTAAATGTTGCATATTATTTTATATGTGTCGTATAGATTTTGCAAGATGGCGTATAGTGCCACCAAAGAGTCGTAAATAATTAAAAGGGGTCCTATACCGTATCAAAGTCTCATTTATAGTTCCTCAATGGTGGTACGATATATTCCATGCACGTCTTATTGCGTATTATCAAAATTTTGTTGCACATAACTTGACATTATCGGTACAATTGGTGTTAATTTGGTCATTTCCGTCTGCGTTGCAGGACTGGCCTTACCATTCAAAAAATTTTGACAAACGTTTAGTCATTTTACCCTCTGAGAGACAGTCTAAAACCTTCGAAGGTCATATCCAACCAGCTCATGAGTCACGATATAGGTGCACCCAATTAAATGTCGCCAAAAATTTTTGCTCTCAAACAAGGCGTCAACAATCATTGAGTTGATAAAAAGTTGAATCAATATAAATTCGTTACTCGAAAAAGTATGGTACATTGTCAGAAATAGTACAGATTACAATGATAAAATCAAATGTGGTCAGATGGTCGTTAATATTATAACACACGAGTACTCTACATCTGCCTTTTTTTTGGTTGCTTATTATGTCTAATGTAATTCGTATTATATTTGTAAATAATATAAATCATTAATTAATCCGCTCGAAAGTTTAACATATCTTATTGTATATCTTAGCCAATAATATCAATACAGGCATAAGTTAACAAAATTAAGTGTATTTAAAGATAAATTTTATCGATAAGAATAAATCAATAATATATCAATTTTATATAATAAATTATATATAATTATGGAGAAAAAAGACAATAAATAAGAGAGATGAATTGTTTTTAAGTTCTGTATGGGCCAACCAACCCCCCTGTACAGGTTGGTGTGTTATTAGTTACAATATTTTCTTTTTAAATATACAGTTAACATAAGGTAATTAACAAGTCTCACAAATATTTTAAATACTGATTAAAGATATATTATACTTTTTTTTATTGTCATACAATGTGTTGTATTTACAAATCAAAAAGCTTTTCATATTATTTACATTACTAATATGATTTGAAAGTATGTTGACCTACATAATAGATACTTCCTAAAATTACATATTTTAAAAAAATAAAATACTCTTATTATTAAGTGGTGCAAAAATAACCAAGGGGATGAAAATAAATATCCATATTTAGAACTTGGAACGTGAGGTTTTCTTTGTCGGTCGGGTGATTACTTTTAATTTTAATTTAAGATTTTGAATTTGTTTATGGAATTCCATTTATAATATTTCCTTTAAAATACACAAAAGGTTATGATAAAAACTCTAAGTTATGAGAAAGAAAAAAATAAGAAAATAATTTATATATTTATTGAACTGTGAAGACTAAGATTATTTATACAAAAAGTGATGTACAATATAAAGAAAACTATTAAGAAAAATTAATGAGATATTCATCAAATTATATCAGTAGATATTTATGTATATTCTTAATATGGTTAAGATATATATGTATAATAAACTTAAACTTTACATAAGATTGTATACTAGAATCAACTAATATTGTGTTAAAATATATAGGATTTTAATAAAAAACTAAAAGATTGTAATTCTGACAAAAAAACTATTAGATATTTTAATGTTAACAAAAATCTATATGATTTTAACATTATTTCTCAAACTTAAGATAATAATACAAGTTTGGAAAACTATATTAGAGAATCACCTAGGTGGATGAGCTTTTGTGAAGATATTAGTAGTTTGATTAGTAAGAGTAATGAAAAACAACCAAATAGTATTCTACACACTGTACCAATGAACAAAATGACAATCATTTTTAATATGCTTAGTTATATATGAAAGACATCGCTGTAAGCAATCTGAATAACATTAACATTTTTACAATGAATAGGTTTGACAAAGAAGCATGTAATACCTATATTCTATAGGAGCCATAATAATTTAGACGTAGTGTCTGCAAGAACTTGAAAGTCAGTTTCAATACTACATTGAGTAGTAACTATTCGCTTCTTGCTACACCAAGAAATGAGTGAATTTCCCGATAAACCATATATTTATAGGATCTTCTGCCCAATTAACATTAAAAAAGGTATATAACTTAAGTGATAATATAATAGAGAAATGAATCCCATGAAACATAATTCCCTTGATATAGCAAAGAATACAAGAAACAATAGCAAAGTAAGTAAATTAAAGTGCTATCATGAGCTGACTAACCATATGTACAACATAGACAATGTTTGGTGAAGTAATAGTGAGATATACTAGACTCCAACTAGTTATCAATAAAGAGTAAGATCCTTTAATGGTGTGCCATCAATTGGAGAAAATTTGACATTGTATTCGAGAGGAGTAAAAAATTTTTTTGTTATTGCTGATCCCTGCTTAAGTGCACAAATCTTACATATATTTGGTTTAAGAAAAATAGTATTTGGTAGGGTTAAAAGAAACTTCTAATCACAAAAAATAATTAAGCCAACCAAGATTTTTCTTCTTAAATTGTTGAATGAGATACTTCATTAATGCCCTCTAAATCATCTCCTATGGTAATCATATCATCGATATAGAGTACAAGCAAAATGATTCCTTTAGTACTTTTGCAAATAAATAAGGTCTTATAATAAGGACTCAAAGAAAAACTAAACTAGTGCATAATAGTATTGAATTTTGCAAACCATACCTGAGACACTTGTTTAAGACCATAGAGTGCTTAGCGAAATTAATAAACTTAATTGGGTGAATAGTCATATTTAGGTGGAGAGTGTATGTAAACCTCTTTGATGAGATCACTATTAAGAAATACATTCTTAATGTCTATCTGAAAGTGCCTATAATGTCAAATTGCAATAACTACTTGTAAACTCCTGATTGAAGTGATATTAAGCTAAAGGAACAAAAGTCTCCTTATAGTCAATTCCATGCTTTTGAATAAAGCCTTTGACTATCGATCAAGATTTGTACTCCTCAATAGATCTATCTGATATTGTCTTAATTTTATAAACTCATTGCAATCAATGACAAATTTATTAGGAGGTAGCTCAACTAAATCCCAAGCTTGATTTTTTGATAAGGCTACAATTCTTTTATCATTACTTAATATTGATAGGATTAGTATAAAATTTTTGATAAGTTTTAGGTTCATATAAGGAAGCAATGGTTAGGTAAAAAATAATATCTTAAAAGTGAGAGGGTAGTTTACTTACTTGAGAAGAATGATGTATAGGTGGAGGCTTAAAGAAAGACTCGAAAGGAGACATTAGATCCACAAATGAGAAAGATACTTCAAGATTGATTGATGGTATTCTTATTAAACTTGTATCTAAGTTGGAAGGAAAAGAATTAATGGGAGGAGATTGAAATAAAACTTCAAAATTCACAATGTCTAACATTAATTTAATAGAAGGATTAGTGAAGAAAATTTGTGTGGAAGCATTTAATTGGAAGGAGGAAAAGAAGAAAACATCTTATGTTACCAATAAATGACATGACGAGAAACTCAAAGTCATTTAGTATAGAATCTTGGCACCTATAACCTTTATGTTTATTTTCTTAACCATGAAAGTAACACAAAAGCGCATAAAAGTTTAACTTGGTTTGTTCATAAGGTTACAAAAGAACAAAGCAAGACACTCAAAGAGCTTAATATATAAGCAGGGTACCATAAAGTCGCTAAAAAAGAGAAGTATTTTTTATGACTTAGGATGAAATATAATTGATGGTATATACAACAGAAAAAAACACTTCTCCTAAAAAACACTCAAAGCAAGAAACATAAATAAGAAATACTTGAATTGTATTTAAAATGTGATAATGTTTTCATTCAACTCACCTATTTTGTTGTAAGGTATTGAGACATAAATGTTGAAGAATAGTACTAACATATGAAAGAAGCTGTAGAAATTTTGCATCTTTGTATTTCATAGCATTATTAGTATGAAATAATTTTATTGTTTGAGAAAATTGAGTTTTGATCATAATAGCAAATTGAGAATAAATATCAAATAACTTATAAAGATTCTTTGTAGGATAAAACCATGTATAACGTGAGTAATCATCCATAAATATCTCAAAGTAATGTGATTTACCTATAGTATTAATTAGAGAGGGTCTTTATATGTCAGAATGAACCAATTCAAAAAGGTATATTAGAAATATAATCACTTTTATTAAAAGGTAAAGAATGATGTTTGACAAGTTAACATGAAATACAATTAATCTCAACATCTTTAATAAAACCTAAAAGACCATTATAAATTAAAGGACTTAATTTAGAGTGAGAAATATAGCCAAGATGAGAATGTCAAAGTGTAGGTGAAACTAACATAACACAATAAGTAGGTGACCAATTAAAAAGATTGAAGGAGACAAGTTTGAATAAGCATTCAACTTTACAGCTGGTCCCAAACATTTGACTTGTCCATGGATTTTATAAATGATAAACAATAAAAGAGAAATGTAAGTCAAAACCAAGATCACATAATTGACCTGCAAAAATAACATTTAAGGCAAGATTAGAAATTAAGAAGATATTAGTATAATTAAGTTGAAAGTAAAATATGGTCAAAGTGACCAACATGTATTTAGGAATTGTTAGTAGTATGAATAATTGATGTATAAGGAGTCATATATTTTGACTAAAAAGTGTGTGATTAGAGGTCATATGATTACAATATTTAGAGTCAAAGAATCAATATTTGGACTTACTTAAAATAATTGATAGGGTAGAAGAGGTAATATCAAATTTGATTAAGGCTTGCTTAAGTGTATCAAAGTCAATTTAGATTAGAAGAACCTAAAGGTTAATGGACAAATCTTAAGTGTTAGCGGTGTCAACAATAGTCTTATGAAACTTAAGAAATTGGTTTGTTGATTGAGACTAGATGGTTTAAACTTTTTCTTGTTGAGATTAGATTATTAGTTGACTTGTAATTTATGACATTATAAGATGTGATGGCTTACTTTATGATAGGATCAACAATTTAACTTGTGTTACACAAGAAGAGAAAAGGTGAATAAGATAGTATTAGTAAGTGTTGTAAGTTAATAAACCCTCATGGTGGCCATATGAGTTTTCTTAGAAAGTAATTCAACAATCACACTTTCCAATGAAAGTAATGGATTGCGATGAAGTAAAGAGGCTTGTATAAGTTCATAATCATTATGAAGAGCCATAAGAAATTACATAATTCTTATTCTATCTTTATACAGTGAAAAATTAATAGCATTTGAAGGATAATCCTTGTAAATTTAAAAAGTGTTAATTCATCCCATATAAGATGTATTTGAGAAAGGAAATCATTAATGCACTGACTTGATTGTTTGTTTTAAATGATAGAAATCACCGAGTAGCTTATACTAATGTGTAACATCACAAGATAGTATCTTGAGACTAACAAATCTTATACCTCCTTTACTATGCCAAATTTACCAATTTAAAGTTTGATAATTAGAACACATGTATTGTGAAACCACATAAGAATCTTATGATTGTTACCCCAGCACTTATCAATCCATTTAGCTAATTTATCATATGATTCTTATTTTATTGCAATTTGTTTGAAATGTCACTGTTAATATAACGTCAAAATTTGCACCTTATAAGAAAGTTGTATGTTTTTTAGGACCAAAGAACATAATTTGTCTCATCTGTAATAATATTTATGTGTATGAAAATTTTAGATTTCTCCATATTAATAATAAGGATGATGTCAAATAATAAGAAAAAAATATACATAGTTAAATATAAGATGTACAAAAACAAGTATTAAGATCCAATCTGATACAGTTAAGGATCGATTTAACAATAGTTAAATCAAATAGTCAAAGTTATGAGACAGTTCAAGCAACAAGTATTGATACTATGATCAAATGATGATGTGTAAGCATATGTTAATGGTGTTACAAGCACTTGGTATACAAAAAAAAAATGATGATAATAAAAACATATTTCAAAAATTTGAGATAGAAATTAATAATTAAAGACATATGATGTAATATAAAATTTAATAACAAATTATTCGAATCTCTGTAAAAAAGAAAAAAAAAATTTCTAATTGAAAAGGTAAGAGTAAAGCTACGATACCAAGATAAAAAATTATGACAAAAGTTGTAATAAAAATTATAGTTGTAAGAGAAAAAGAATAGGAGAATAAATTTTGTATTTATTGGTAAATAGGAAACTATACCTAATTATACAAGAGAAGATGTACAAAATAAGAAAAAAGATATCAAAAAAAATATTTACCGAATCATATAAATAGAAATTCATGTATATTCTTATATTATTATGATATATTTGTACAATAAATTTGAATTATATACCGATCTATATATTAAAATTAAATAATATTATATTAAAATTTATAAAATTCTAACATAAATCTACACGTTTTATAAAGATCTGCAAAATATTATAATTCTGATAAAAATGTAGAGGTTCTTATAAAATGATAATTCTAGCTCTGTAAAATTGACCAAAATATGCTGTACATGATTAGTTTAACTACAGGCTATCAGCTAGAATATAATTTTTCCTGTTACTTGAGCATCAGCCATGCATTCTTACTGTTGTTTTATTATCCACATACGTGGATAGCCGAAAAACTACAAGTTACGGGAGCGTTCACATAAATCTCACCTTATCGAACAAAAGCAGCTTTAATTGCATTGGGGTTTGAAGAGGAGATTCTTTTCAAAATAAGTGATGTTCAGTTAAACTTCTTTCTGCCATGACAACCACTTCTTCCATGCTTCCCTCTTACATTCACCATAGTACTCATCGCAGTCCTTTCTCTCATGATTTCAAATCCTCAGTCCACAGGACAAGAGTTTTGGCGCGGAGTTCCAATGCTGAAGACCCCTTCTTCAACGGTTCTCTCCTTGTCAAAGATAAGCCTTCCTTTCCAGGTCTCTCTCTCACATTGTAAAACCTGCTTCTTTTTATTTTCCTTACGAATTAAGTTGAGTCGCTGCATAGCTAGTTTGGAGGGTTTACCTTACAATAAAATTTTTTAAAGGAATGTGTGGTTAGGTGGTTAGGTTAGGTTAGGTATATACTCGATTAGGCTCTGATTTCTACTCATGATATGTTTGTTTGGATGTAATAAAATGTAATCAGTTGGAATTTCTTTGAGAATTTTAGGAAAAAATTCAAGTGATTGCATTCCTTACGTGCTATCACAAAAAATTATATTGTAACTGTGAACAAATCTGAAGGCTAGAAATCAATCACAAACAGTAGAGTGATGTGCAGGGAAGCCGGAGGCCGATGTTGTCGTGATTGGAAGTGGCATTGGTGGGCTGTGCTGTGCAGGCCTTCTAGCTAGATACCAGCAGGATGTTATAGTTTTGGAGAGTCATGACCTACCCGGTGGTGCTGCACATTCTTTTGATATCAAAGGCTACAAGTTTGATTCTGGTCCATCCTTGTTCTCTGGTCTTCAGTCAAGTGGTCCCCAGGCAAATCCTCTTGCTCAGGTAATTTTTACATATATTTCCATATTTTTCTTCCTACTTAATTCTCTTCTGACGTAAGCCTTCTTATTTTTCTCGTAGCTATTTTGTACCTTTTGAATATTTAAGCAAATTGTTAGTTGGTTTTATTTCCTAATTGTGTTATGGCTACTTAAAATTACTTCTCCCAGTCAATTTCCTGTTTTCCCCTACATCCTAGAAATCCAACATCTTTGTGCTTCCATGTGACGTATGCATCTTATACGTTTTCTTCAGGTTCTTGATGCCTTGGGTGAGTCCCTGCCTTGTGTGAATTATGACTCTTGGATGGTCTATGTACCAGAGGGTGAATTTTTGTCGCACATTGGTCCCATGCATTTTTTCAAGGTGGGTCTTTTTTATTCATGTTATAAGGTTGCAGTCATTTTTTATGCTATTTTGCCTTCTGGTTTCATTTAAGTACAAGACTAATCCAGTAACAATTATTTCTGCATTGCTTAGCTCGCCCTATTCCAAAACTATATTATGAAGTGAACTGCCTTGGATGCAGATATATAAGCTGCTTAAATAGATGGAAATCTAAAGGCAGATTGATTTGGTGTCAAGCTCAAGATTACCTGGCTACAGATTAAATTGGAGTTATTAATTTGGGTATCTATTACTGAGTGCAAACTTGTCATGACCTGAAATGGAGGCTTTGACCAGCCTTGGTTCCCAAGGCACGGTAGATGCCAGTAACATACAAAAGCCATACATGCATAGTCAGAATTCACAACTCATGCAATTGGAGTCTAATAGCAAAATAGAACATCAGATAGATACAATTTTGCTTATACCATCTATTGAGTATGATGAACCCTTGAGATGATCCATCTATTGAAGCAAGAATAATGATATTTGTCCCAACTTGGTAAACTAAGTTGCACGAATACCATTTTAGGTGGTGTGCCTAAATTTGATTTGACAAAATAAAAACACTAAAAGAGAAAGTTTCCTATTTTAACTCTACCTCCTTTCCTTCTAGTGTATTTGTGCAACTTAGTCGGGAAACTAAGTCATAAAGAATAGCATTGCTCTTGAAGCAATTGAATTAGAAACTGGAGGTATGCCACACAAAGGTACTTTGAATAACCTGAAAGTATTAGAAAATAATAGAGTGAGCTGATGCTTAGTGAGCAGACACAATATGTATGTTATAAGGGAGAAGCTCAACTGAATCCAGATGAAATAAGAAAAAGCAGCTCAACATTAATGTTCGACTCATATAGGTAACTCAAAATACATATAATGGATAATCCTAAATTGGATACTATCCTATATAACACAAACTTAGTAATAGAAATTCTGGACATTAGGGGAGAGAAGGGAGGTGGGCAAAAATATCCATCCAAACAAAACTAAAAATATACGCATATACTATCTAAACCTTTCTTATGTTCTAGCCTCCATTACATTCATGCATGTAGTAGAACATAACTAAAGCAATCTGCACACTGACTACTGCCTTGTGTGGTAGCTGAGAGTCCAATTGGCTCATCTCCATTCAAATATTGTCTGTGATGGTCAAGGCATCAAAACCACAGGTGCTAATGTCTTATTCTCTTATCACATAAAAGCTCACTTCAATTACAAAATCATTCCTGTATAAGAAAACTCATTTATAATTGAAAGTAGATCATGACTAACATAACACAACGGAATAGCTTAATACTCAAAGAGACCCGAACAGAATATTTTAGAATAGACCATAATGTATTGGGCTCAAGAGGAGCCGGTAAGCATATGTCATGCTCACAGTTTGCAGAGGTATCACAGAAGGTAGTAATAACAGGACTCAAACAAATCGTATATTTGTGGTGTTTCTAGGGAGCTACTCTCCTCTACTTAGGTTTACTACAAATTTTATAAAAGTCTTACTGAGTTCACTTGGTCACAATTTGTCAGATTTTAAACAGCAAAAGGGTCATGTTCCACAAAAGCTCAACATCAAACTGTTTCAATTCCATGCAAGCTCTTTGTTACCTTGGAGGTTGAATTGACTAAGACTAAGATTTATCATCAGAGTTAAACAAATGAGAAATTGTTGAAGTCATATGTTGTGGATGCACTCAACAATGAAGCTATTAAGCTACTGAAGCTTTTCAGCTGATAGAAATTTAAAGACTTAAAATTGCAAACATAAAATCTAAGAATAAAGTGTATCTGAAAAACAGCAGCAACTATTCTCCTCATTTTCAAGCATATTTTCTTGTCATTTGCTGAATTGTTGCACCAATTTCTCCTTCCAAAATCTGTCTAAATGATTCCTTTTTATGTGGAGTACTAAGCACCTCCAAATCAAAAAGAATTTACTTGGTGTTAATCTATTTTCTTCCTACAGGACCTTGAGAAGTATGCTGGCCATAATTCTGTGCAAGAGTGGAAAAAACTTCTCGTAAGTAAATATTGGTTACCCTTCATCTATCAATTCCATTAAAATCTTTGATGGAGACACTCCATTGATAATGCTAGTTTTGGCTCTTGATTTGAATGTCAAGCCAAACCTTCTTGTCCTTTGTCTATTTGGTTTGCTTACCATCTATTTTATTTGAATTCTTCTATTCAATCTTTTATTTGAAATAATGAGAAGGAAAGGAAGAGACCTCTACTAGAGTATTTTTGCAGGTTAAATGGATTTCAAAGCATTTTTGTAAGGGGCAATGGTAAAAGTCCTTGATTATGGAAACCATGTTATAATAGGTGGGACTCATTTTGGATTTTCCCTCCCAGGAAATTTTACTGTGGAGATAACTATCTGCTATTTATTTAATCTAAGTAGGAAATATATTCAAATAGTTTCTGGGGATTAAAAACGATAATTGTCCTTTGTAATCACAACCACAGGTAAGTATCCTTTGCTTTTAAAATTACAGGTTTTTCTTCCTTGTGTCTTTCATTCTCAAACACAAGATGCAATTGGATACAGGATGCAATACTCCCACTTTCATCAGCTTCAATGGCTCTACCTCCTTTATCAATCCGAGGTGATCTTGGTATTATATCCACTGCTGCAGCTAGATATGCACCCTCTCTGCTGAAATCTTTTGTCCAGATGGGTCCTCAGAACACTTTTCTTGCTACAAAGCTTCTTCGTCCCTTCTCAGAGATTGTTGATTCATTGGAGCTGAAAGACCCTTTTGTACGGAACTGGGTGGACCTTTTGGCTTTCCTTCTTGCAGGGGTCAAATCTAATGGTATACTCTCAGCAGAGATGGTAACTATGGCGTAATTCAAGTTGCAGGGATCTTGTATGAACTGCCATTATCATATGTTGTTTTAGATGGTTGTTTTAGAACTGGTCAAATGAAAATAGGAAGTAAGCTATCGGCTATAGCTATGAGCCAAGTAATGATTGACAGAAAAAGCTTTCACAAGTTTTTATAACATTTGTTTTCCAAGCTTGCTTATTTATTAAACTATTTAGGACCATCAAATAGTTACGATACATTGCTATCCTCAGCCTGTCAAGGTTTTGGCATCCTACTGTAAATAGTAGGTATTATCTGAGACCAATAAGCACCTAAGTGATGGATCTGGTAGGAATGCTTTGGCTATTTATGAGGATTCTTTGAATAACTCAAAGGAGACTTCTCTAAAAGATTCTGGAATATTTGATACCGTTCACAAACGACCAATCCAGACCTTCCCCACTTTAAAATCCAGTACATCAGGCATAACTTCTGATTCTACATTGTATTGTCAGGATCTGCTCGCATTTACAACAACATATGTGCAAGCACTATTCGTCCTTAAAGTTAACTGGAGGGCAGTTTATCTAGAACAAAAAATATTAGTACCCTCATTTTTTTTCTTACCATTATGGTGTCCTACCATTGGATGGAAACCTATTTACGTGCAAATTCACTTTACTGAAGAATCTTCATAAGTCTACCTTTAGAATAACATAAGCGTCTTTTCTTCTTTTTATTATTTTAGAAATATTTCCAGTTGTAAATCCTCCTGTAAATCTGAGACATTGGTGACTTTTTTTTGTTTTACTTCCCTTGTCTGTTTTTTTCAGATTTACATGTTTGCAGAATGGTATAAGCCAGGTTGTTCTCTTGAGTACCCCTGTCATGGAAGTGGAGCTATTGTTGATGCCCTTGTCCAGGGACTGCAGAAGTTTGGCGGACGAATTTCTCTGAGAAGTCATGTGGAAAAGATTGTTATCGAGAATGATAGAGCTACTGGAGTCAAGCTTAGGAGTGGGCAAGTGAGTGGATTGAATTGTAAGTATAAATAAATTAGAAACTAGAACACTGATGTTTGATGTATTGTCACACTGCAGTTTGTACGTGCTAGAAAGGCTGTCGTCAGCAACGCATCTATGTGGGACACCTTAAATCTGTTACCCAGGGAAATTCTTCCTCGAGCTTACCTTGACAGGATAAACAAAACGCTACAATGTGAATCTTTTTTGCATCTTCATTTGGGCTTTGATTCAAATGTGAGTAAATCTACCATGTGTCGATGCTTCTGTTCATGAAGAGACCTCTAAATCTCGGCCAAATTATGCGATCTGTATAAAGTCAATTGGAAAATTTAGTCCCAACCTTTTTGGTTGTGGCAAGCACACTTATTTTCTTGCCCCCACTTTCCATGAAAACATTTTCTGACAAGATTAATTGTCATCGCCTAATCTTTGGTGTTTCCTCATTTTAAGTCCTATGTGAACTATTCTAGTCTTTCCATCATTATGATGCTTATTTAACTGGTTTTCATTTCACTGATGCAGAAAGTATGTATTGCAATGCCACATAGTTCCACCAAAATCATATTTTTCTTTTTTGGCTTTTTCTTGCTTAGTGCTAAACAAAATGAATTTCTGAACATATTTTTACACAAAATGCCCATCTATTAGCTATTTTTGATGATTTGAGAGACTTGTGATCAGAATTCGTTGATAAGGATCTTAATGAACATTATAGGAGCACATTTTATTTTCGCCCGTTTCTTTGGAAATAGGCTACTAAAGTTTCTTTGGTGTATTTGATGTTAATAGCTTTAAGTACTAGCTACTTTTTTTTGCTGTGTGCTTAGCCAATGACAAGTGAGCTTGGCTATTGTAAATATCTTTTCATTCTCAATTTTTCTTTTTTACCTGCTTGACCATCAGATTTCCTAAGAATTGCCCAAAAAAGTGTTGCAGAAATTACAATTACCATGTAAGCATCTGGTGTTGGCAATAGGATTTATGGTAATAATGTGTTTGCCATCTGAACCATCACTTCTTAAACTGCATCAATTAGAATGAGGGATATATCACATAGAATTTCAAAATTTTAATGATGCAATCATTAGACATCACACTTTGTGGTTGAAGCAGATTTGATATTGGCCATAATAGCACTTTCCTTTTCTCCTGTTGTTGATTTTGTCTTTCATTTTTTTCCCACTCTTCTGTGAGTTTCCCTCATAACTAGGTGTGAACTGGTGAGTGCATTTATATTACTTTGCTGACATTTATTTCCTTGGATTGTTTTGGGGATCAGGGAATAGATGAGGCTTTGGGGATTCATCACATAGTTGTGAATAATTGGGATAGGGGAGTAGATGCAGATCAAAATGTTGTTTTAATATCTGTTCCCAGCATGCTTAGCCCTGATGTGGCACCTCCTGGGAAACATGTATTACATGCATATACGCCAGGAACGGAGCCATACAAATTGTGGGAAGGACTTGATCGCAGTAGCATTAAGTACAAACAACTGAAAGCTGAACGATCAGAGGTACATAATGGGTTGCTGATGTATCTTGAGTTGTCTTTTCTAGTGCTTCTTTTTCTTGCCAAGAGGATGACTTGAAACCATCAAAATTGTTCCAAAAGTTGGCCAGTTGAACCTCACTGATAATGTCAATAAGAACAGTATTTTCTTGTTGAACTTGTTTTTGGTCGTATTATGTCAAGAAGCATATGTGGCTGAATCATAAGTTGACTTGTAATACGTTGGATGGAAACAAAAGAGCCATTTTCCTGGTGGACTAATTTCTTTTGTATTTGATTATTCAACAATTGAGATTTTCTCTGGCATTGTTCATTCTATAATTTTGATATTTAAACAAGCTCAGACTAGAGAAGACAAGTCACTTGGTAAATGTGGTAATGTCGCTTTATCACTGATCCCAATATTTTGAAACTGCATGATATTTAAGGTCCTGATTTGTCTGGATGATTGATTATTTCTCCAAATATGGAGAATCAACATCTTGTTCCATATTATATTTCTTAACGCATGACCCCTGGCTTAAAATGCCACTTCATAATGCTGAGAGGTACCTGTTGATTTCTGAAAATTCTAAAATTGGGGTTATCTGCACTTTTTGTTGGCAGATTGAGCTTTTCTCTGGGTATTATTCTTGCTGACAATTGTAGTACTTTTTTTTTCCCTTCAAAATCATTCTGATCTTTCTGAAATTTTGGTTGAACTTTTTCTTCTAGCAGATTGAGCTTAGTTGTAGTTTACATGCTGGCTGCAGTGGTATTATTGCTGACGATGTTAGTACTGGCTTTTGTCCTAAATCATTGTGTTTGCTAGAACTTTTTCTTGTTTTTATGAAATCCTTGGTACTTTTCACTTGATTAACCTTTAATTATAATGCACTATAGCAAATGATTATGTACATTACTATAGAGACTTCTTTTGGATCAATTTTTTTATACAGGTATTGTGGAAGGCAGTGGAACGTGCACTTGGTTCAGGCTTCAGCCGGGAGAAGTGTGAGGTGAAATTGGTTGGAACACCCTTGACGCATCAAAGATTTCTTCGGAGGAACAGAGGAACTTATGGGCCTGCCATACAAGCTGGCAAAGATACTTTTCCCGGACATTCAACACCAATACCACAGCTTTATTGCTGCGGGGATTCAACTTTTCCTGGCATTGGAGTTCCAGCAGTTGCTGCTAGCGGTGCAATCGTTGCAAACTCGCTGGTTTCCGTGTCTCAACATTCACAGCTTCTTGATGCCATTGGAATTTGATGCAGCTGTGAGTTCATTTTAATTTTCCAAAGCTATCTGAATATGGTCAACATTGTTTACAACATTCTACAAGGAATTAATCGTTCAGTTTGTTATTGTTCCCACGTATATTGAGACATGCATTGCACTAAAAGGTCCTGTAAATTACATTTTTCATCGTCAAACTTCACACTTATTTTCACCGCTCAGCTTAATTTGAGCAATTACATCATTCAGCTTTAACTTCGTTCCCAATTTCACTAACGAAATCCTTACAGAATAATGATTCGGCAAGTCTATATGACATTTTTACCATTTCAATTCGTCTAAAGTAACAAATTTTTGATTAGAACTGTCAACCCAAATTGCAAATTTTCTGTGAAACAACTCCCAATCTCAACAAAACTTACAAGTCGTACCCTAGGCGCCATCGACCAGTAATTTCAAGTTAGATCATTATACGTTTCTTCTGCTCTCATCTGCAACATATGATGCATAAAAATTAAGCAAATACAACCAAATTCGATAAGGCAATAGCTCAGGATAACGTCTAAATCAGGTTGTAATGGAACTTATATCAATTCTAAGTACCTGGAAGTGTATTTGAGCTTTAGAATTAAAAATTGTAAATTTGGAAACAAAAAAAACGTTTTGAGTAGTGTCAATACTGTAGTCCTTAAGGATATATTCACTCTCTAATTTAATACACTAGAATTAATGTGAATTTACTCGTAAAATAAAATGAAGTCCTTGATTGTATTTGTGCAGTGTGAAATCAAGACTGTTGATAAGTATATGTTTGGCAAAATTGTTTAGATACTAGTTTGTGTTTACTGGCAGAAAAAACATAAGCAGTCCGACTCTTTTACAATAATCAGGAGGATTTTTTTAATAGTTGATTACCTAAAGAAAAAATAGTTGTGTCCCCAAATCAGAACGGTTGTATTCCAATAGAAGCCATTATGTAACTACGTTTGGACAGAAAATTGTATAAGTAGTTATGATTAGTTTCAAGTGTATTTGTATAGACATGTGTTCTAGACATAATCTAATTATTAACTGCCTTTAATCGACTTTTAACTACCTACAAGAACTATTTCTGAGCAGAAATTACTAGAAACAACCAAGAAAGACATTATTATTTTAAAAAATTTAATTAATTGAAAATTAATTAATTAACATTATATTCTATCACGTGTAATGTGCATGTGCTATACATTGATAAACAAAATTAAAGTGCACTTATGTGCTGTGCATGCGTGCGTGGAACTATACACTCTTTCCTCTTTATGTAACTGATATATTGGTAGTTGTGGTCAAGAACATAAAAATTAATTTAAATGTTTTAATTTCGATCGTGTAACGATAAATACTGTATACAATGACCAATCACTTAAAGAATATTATCATTTTAATAATAGATAATTAAAATTTAAAGATACTAATATGAATTAGAAGGTAAAGTTGAATTATGATTTTATACAATTAAAATAAATAACTTGATTAAATAAAATAATTTATAAATATATTAATTAAAAAATTTTAATTTTTAATTTATTTGTAACTATGATATTTGATATTTTTAATTATTTATAATATTATTTTAATTCTATTGAAACTCTTAATTTTAAGTAACAATAAACTATATTACTTAAAAATTTTCTTTAAATATTTAATAAACAAAATAAACTCTTTACTTAAATTTTAACCATTATATTCCATAACAAATTCTTTAGAGTTATATACTAGTAGTTTCAAAAATTAAAAAAGAAAGTTAATTCAAGCAATAATCAAATAAACTCAAATTTTTTAATTTGTATTTACTTATTCATAATAATAATTTTTTATTATTAATTATTACTTGGTAATTAGGAATAGGATAAACATGACTTACACTCCCTAATTATAGCAATCAAATATTGTTTAATCAATTCAATAGGTCTAAATGAATAAATTGAACAAATAATCATTTGATAATTTAATCAGAATGACTCAAATAATTTTAATGAAAAAGAAAATCAAAAAAATCTTAATTACCTATTAAAATAATTTAATTTATTAAAATACTAAATATTTTGAAATTTTCTAAAACTGTTAAAAATCTTAATTACATATAATTAAAAAAAATTATTATTACTAAAACTATGTTTACCACTTTTCTTGTTTATTTTTCTCCTCGCTCTTCTCCTTTCTCCATAGACAAAAAATTTTTTATTTATATCTTAAAAAACGTACATAACAATACAAGAAAACCCTAGGAAACTTAAAAAGAAAAAATATCTTAAATTTTTGAGGTTATAATAAATTTGTTTTCATTAATTGTAATAGAATCCCTATAATGAATTCTAAGTCGATTTTGAATAAATATAGTTTGAATTAGGGTCTTCCATCTTCATCAAAGTTGTAGTCTTCTTTCTTAAATTTTTGACTCATCTAATTTTTCCTAAAAATAAAAATAAAAAAGTTCTAGAGTTCAATTTATGACTAACTTAGTTTAACCAATAAAAGATTATGTAAAGACTTCTCAACTATTTTTGGACCACTAAATAATTGATCTGGTTATGTAGGCTTGAATGTGAGTTTCAATCTAAACTTTTAAATCACCTAATTTGGATATAGAAAAATCAAATTATGTACATTTAAATATTCAATTATTGGATGAGAGCAAAGATGAGGAACTATATACGATGCTATATCTAACACTTGAGGATATCAAAGTCTTCCACACCTGTATCATCTTAACTAAATGAAACTGTTAAATAACTAATAGTTAAACTTGATGTCCTTAATCATTTTTTACTTTGAATTTGAAGTAAAACTTGTTTAACTTTAGTTAGCTTTCCTCTTGATGACTTAACTTTATTATTGAAATAATTTTTTTGTTTAAACAACAAATGACCATGTAAAGTAGTTAACTTAAAATATAACTTGAAAATACATTACCTAATAATATTGATTATCTTATTTATATGAAGTCTTTCTTTCAAATTTAAAAGAACTCAATAAGTAGTTAAATAATTCTCTAAACTAATTAATTTGATTTATATATCAAAAATAGTAGCTATTAAAACAATTTTAGGAAATACTCTTAAAATAAACTAACCACTTTTCTTTCATTTTCCCAATTAAAGTGGCTAGTCCTTCATTATTTTGAATTTTTTATGTCAAAGTTGCCATGTCAACATATTTCATGAAGACTAAATGCATAGTTGATAATGCACATCTAATAAAGTGTATATCACATTATTAAAAATTTTCAAAATTTCACTTATTTTTTGACAAGAAACAAAATTCTCTTCCTCTAAAGAAATTATTTATACCTTAGTGTTAATAATAAAACACAATAAGTCTTTGTACTTTAACGCATCATCCAACATTTTATATATTGAATTCCAATAAGTAATAATCTCTTTTGAAAATATTTTGGGACATTTACTTTATTACAAAGGGCTATTAGAGCGTCTTACATTTGTGTCTTTTTCTTACTAATTGAAGTTGGTTGTTTTTTCTTCAAGTGTTTGGTTAGCATATTACCTCTTGGATTTAGACATGAAAAAAAAAAAACAAGAAGGAAAAATGAAGGGAAACAAAACAAAGCTAACAAATGAAAAATAAGAAAATAATAATTTATCAAAGTCTAGTATATATTACAAAACACCTAAATACATTGAAAATTAACCTATCAAAGAAAAGGAAAGGAATCCTTCCTCTCATTAGCCTAAAGTATCTTAGGGGAAGGCCAATGTACAAAATGGAAAGTGGTTTTACAAAAAAGAATGTATAAAAACAACCCATGTAAAAAAGGTACACAATTAAGTCCAAGTATCCACAATAGCAAGTTAATTAGAGGCAACCCCATATAGTCCAAAGCCCCAATTTACTTAAGCCTAAGTCAGAGGCATAAAAAATGAAGATCTAGCAAGCAAGTCTCTAATCTACATCAGGTTTAGCAAGCCAAAAGATTCAATGAATCAAGCAGCTCACTTTCTAACAACCTAGCTTAACCAATCTTTGAAAAGATTCTAAAAGTCCTTCTCCTCCTTGGCCCATAAAGCCCAAGTACTAAACCAAGTGCCCAAAAAATGGTTTGAAATCAAGAAGACCATAGGATCTAACAAAAATTAAATGGTATTTGCAAGCTACAATGCCCAAGGGGGTAAAAAGGAGAGAAAAAACCAAGTAGAAAAGAAAGCTCAAAAGTATATGTTAACACTTGCATTCTATCAAAAAAAAAAATCAATAAAAAGTATATGTAATGATAGTGAGAGAAAGCCCAAGAATAAGAACCCATTCCCACTTTTGTACATTATTGAAAAGGAGAAAAAGTGTTCAATGTATAGGTACTACGATACATATTCCAATAATTTTCCTTTTTATCTTACATAATATATCCATCTTCAACATTTCTCACAAGATCATGAATAAACAAGGACCATGATAGGATTATGGCCGAATTGTGACAAGGACTTAAACTTAGGACTAAAATTAACTATTGAGTCCATTTTCGGTGACTAATGTTGGATTTGTTGTCAACATCATTTCACACTGCTATATGTGTTGATTTAACAAGGACTATGACAGGGTTATGAATGTTGTTAAGATGCAGAAAGGTCATTTGGGAAAATCGATGATGACAAGTCAACCCTGATGTTGAGAAGTCAATGTTGATCGTAATCCTAAATTTTAGGGGTCAAGATTGACCATTGACCATTAACCCTAAATTTTAGAAAGTCAATGTTGACCATTGACCCTAAATTTTAGTACTCAAATCTGGTCGTTGATTGTAGGGCAACCATTGGGCATCAACGATGATCATCAATGATCATGTAACCCTAATCTCAAGGGTCTATAAATACTCTATGCATCTTGCAAGAAGAACATGAGCTACAAAAAATTGAGTAAACGACAAAGGTAAGGCAGTCAGTTAAGGAGAGAGAGAAAGAGTGCAAGGCAGTCAGCCAAGGAGAGGGCAGTAGCCACCAAAGACAGATAGCAAGACAACTGACCAAGGAGAGTGTAGCAGCCACCAAGTATAGGCAACAAGGCAGCCAACTAAGAAAAGTGCAATAGTCACCAAGGAGAAGTAACAAGGTGTAGCCAACTATGGAGGAAAGAAAGAAAGTAAGTAAGGTAGTTGTCCACCCACACTAGTGAACCCTCACCAAAATAATCACTGCACCAGCAAGCTTTCATAAAGTTAACAGCAGTAGCCAACCATCACACCAACACGTCTAGGAGGCTTTTCAGCAAACCAACAACATATCCCAGCACATCCAGGAGGCTTTTTAGCATACCAACAACATATCCTTACATGTTTAAGAGGGTATACTAGCGGCAACAAACACTTTGCACGTTCAGGAGGGTATACCAGCAGCAACAAATGTCCCTGCAGGTCAATGAGGGTATACCAACACTAGCAACACGTTAGGCTTCCTTGCACCAACATGTCAGACTTCCTTGCACCAGCAACACATCTATGATGATATACTCATACCAGCAATCACCACCAAGGCAGTAGCCATACCAACAAACATAACCAAGACAACAGCCACACCAGCAAACTAATAATGCAGTGAAGGAAGACAAACCAGAAAGAGGTGGAGTAGTAACACAAGAGTCCTACATCAATAACCAATGCACAATAGCAAGTGGTGCACCAACAACAATGTGGGTGAATAGCAGTAGCGAGACAAGCAAATAACAGCAATGTGGGTGAATAGTAATAGTGGCATGAACAGACAACAGTAGCGACGTAAGCATATAATAGTAACACACTTGGATAGCAGGAACAATGCATATGAACAAAAATCGTAGTGTGTGTGGATAAAAGGCACATCTTGTGTGGATAGCAGGCACAGTGGGTGCAGAAAGCAAGCACAGTGCATGCGAACAGTTGGTATAACGTGTATGGACAACAGGCAATAGCAACAATGCATGCATATAGCATTAACAGTGTACGCAGACAACAACAAATATATGTAGTAGGATGTACAAATAACATTAATAGCGCGTATGAATAACATCAATAACGTGTGTGTATAGCAGTAGACAACATTAGCAGCATGTGCAAATAGTAGCAGCAGTGATTGGATCATCAGCTCTAACAAGTCATAAAGGTTAAAACTGAATCAATTTGTAAAAAGGGCATATCTCACACTGATTTACCCTGCTCTCAGTATAAGACCTAAAATGGTTCTGATCAAATGGTATCAGAGTTTGGTTCCTCTGTTGATCCAATTTTTCTACTTTGAAGTGAAGTTGTACATTGGTGTGTAAGCTTTTATTTCTACTGTTGCTTGAGATCATGGATAGTGTGAACAATATCAATAACAAAGGCATCCCTACATTTGATGGACAAAATTATTAGTTATTGAAGAATATAATGCTTTCATATTTGATGCCCATTGGTCTTGATGTGTTTGAGTCTGCTATTAGTGACTTCATCCTTGTTGCTGAAGGTGATCTTATGATATCGGCTGATAAGAAGAACTTAGAGTGTGATGGAAAGGTGAGAAATTCCTTATATGCCTCCTTGTTTGATAAAGAATTTACCAAGGTGATGATGTGTAACATAGCCAAGCAAATTTGGGATAAATTGAAGAATAACTTTGAAGGAGATAGGGTTGTGAAGAAAGCTAAGCTATAAATCTAAAGGATCATATTCGAAGACATAAAGATGTAGAATGATAAGACTGTAAATGCATTCTTCACAAGAGTCAACAAAATCGTGTTCTTCATCAGAGGCTATGGAGAGGAGATCCACGATGCTACTGTGGTAAGGAAAATACTTAAAATCTTGCTAGAATCTTACAATGCCAAAGTCTCTTCCATAGAAGATAGAGATATGGATAGACTGCTTTTGGATGACCTACACAACATATTGGTGACTTATGAAATAAGAATAGCCTTAATAAAGAAAGTAAAGAAGTTTAAGGTGGAGAACGAGTTGGCTTTCAAGGCAATGAGGAAATTAAAGATTAAAGACCATGAAGATGGTGATACTAAGCTAAATAAAGCCATAGTCACTAGGAACTTGAGGAAAGGAAAATAGAAGTTCAAGGGAAAATTACCCTTAAAGTGGTTTAAGTGTGGAGCAATTGGGATGATGATGAGTTGGTCCTAAGAAGGAGAATAAAAAAATCCAACTACTCTAAAGCTGAAAATTCAAGTACCAAAGGGAAAAAGAAATTCTTCAGATCCAAAAGAAGGAATTTCCTAAGCAAGTTGGATGAAAAAGATTCTAAAGAAGAAAGTGATGATGATTCTGATCATAAAGCTACAAAGGATGTGTTGGTTGCTTAAGAAGATGATGATCAAGAATCATTAAGTGATAAGGAATCAACAGAAGAGGAAGAGGATGAGTCAATGTAGTAAATTAAGATTGAGTTTAGGGCTTATTTCCATAAAAATAACAAACTAGAAAAAGAGGTAAATCGTCTCAAAAAGCTGTATCAAAATTCTACTATTGATGAATTTGATCTCTAACTGAAGATAAAGGAGTTTAAAAAAAAAGAGAAGGAGTACTTAAAGAGAATTGAGGAGTTAAGCATACTTAAGGTAAAGAAAGGCAAGATAGATGAAGACCTTGGTGCTAAGGTGATTACACAAGACCAAGAGATGTTGACTCTGCAAGCCAAACTTCACAATGATATGATGGAGAAAAGAAACCAACCCAAGTTAAAATGGGTTAGCAAAGACATGGTAAAGACTCTCATCCAAAGGAGACAGGCTATTAAAGATGAAGAGAAGGTTGTCACACCAATTGCTAAAGAAAGGAGACATGGACTTGGTAAGAGAAGTAAATCTAGGTTCAAAGGTTTTTGCTGGAGCTAAGGTAAGTATAGGCACAAGGCCAATGTGTTTTGGAGTAATAGGCCTAAAATGAAGAGAAGTGTGAGGCAAGAGTCTAAGGG
This sequence comes from Kandelia obovata, assembly GCA_021464305.1. NCBI lineage: Eukaryota > Viridiplantae > Streptophyta > Magnoliopsida > Malpighiales > Rhizophoraceae > Kandelia > Kandelia obovata. The sequence goes on from CM038472.1 coordinate 7,174,228, forward strand.
GTGCATATTTCACTAGGAAACAAGTTTGATTTGTTAGGAGAGATCTATGAAAGATGCAAAAGGGTTAGACACATTGTTGAGGACTACTAGACATTATTGCCTAGTCAAGGAATACAAAGGAGAACACCAACACAAGCTCCTTCATTTGGCCAAAGAAGAAGAAGAGGAAGAGAAACATTTATAGTTGTGAAAGTAGCCTTAAAAGCTTCCGAGAAAGAAAAATCATGGATCCTAAATAGTGGCTACTCTTCACACATAACAGGAGACTTCAAGATGTTGAAGGGAGTAGCGAAATATGATGGAGGGTTAGTCAAATTTGGAAATGATGGTGCCTTAAAGATTCAAGGTAATGGTGTTGCTGGAATTGGTGTAGAAAAGCTGAAATTGAAAAAAGTGCTTTATGTTGGAGGGCTAAAACACAATCTTATTAATGTTAGCCAAAGTTAACATTTTCATCAAATCCTAATATAAATAAAACTATAGTTGTTGGAGAGATTTTAAAAGGTCCTTATCAATTTGAAAAATAATGTTTGCTTTTGAAGTTTTCTTTAAACCCTTACTTTAATTCTCATATTTCAACTTCAATTATCTACCTAAATTTATTTCTTATTTTAGTTTCTCTACCTAAAACTTGGTATCAATTCCTAACAAATCCAATTATTTTCTCACCATGATTAGACACAACAACAAAGGTTATAAAAGAGGAGATATGGTACAATAAGTTGAATTGACTTATTCAATGCATATGATTAAAGATTTGTTGTGGGCTATTCAAGTTTTGCAGTAATAAAAACCTAATTTAAGATTTCAAAAGGTGAACATAATATCTCGGATGCACTAAAAGGTGGTATAGGTTTGTTCAACTTTATAAATCCATTTCATGATACCAAAGCCATTAATCATGTGACAAAAGGTGGTTTGGATGTAAAGTTGATTCGTGCTCTTGACTTAAATGGAAGTGGGGTCAAGGTAGCAGTTGCTGATTTTCATGAAAAGATGCATGCAAAGATTATTTTGATTGGAAAACTAGAATAGACAATTATTTTAAGTGGAAACTAATGGTGGAGAATCAAAAAAATTCTATTTGTCATGATTATGATAAAAGGCCTTACACTTCTATAGAGGAAGAGAGTCGAAGAGTAATATGCACGCCAAGGCAAGTCAAAAATCAATACTTGTGACAATATGAATGTGAAGTTGCGAAAGCAATTTTTGCCTACAAATTATGCGATGGAATTGTATGAGAAATGTCATTTGTTAAAGCAATAAGGTAAGTACATTAAAGAGTATTATACTATATTTTTTAATAATTTATCTATCAAATTTGTTTTCAATCAAAACAAATGAATAACTAGTTTCTCATCATCTTGTTAATTTGAACCAATCCATTAGAGAAGAGATAGGTATTGCCCATTTGTTTAATCTTGAAAATGCCTAACAATTTACATAAGTATTGTCTCACTCTCTCTTTTTTATCTTTATCTTTTATTTCTCTTTTAACTCTATCTTTATTTTTCATCTCTTATCCCTCTCCCTTTCATTTTCTTATCTCTCTCTATGTCTATCTCTTTTTTTTTTTTTTTCTAATCTATTTTTATCTCTTTCTTTTATCTCTCTATCTTTGTCTCACTTTTCTATTCCATTTATATCTCTTTCATCCCTTGATCTCTCTTATATCTTTCTCTTTTAATTTTATCTTTCTCTTCCATTACTTGCTCTTTCTTTATCTTTATCTTTGTTCCTTGTATCTCTCTATTGCTTTCCTTTCTCTTTCACCCATTGCTCTTCCCTTTTCTCTTTTTTCTTTTATCTTTATATTATATCTCTCCCTTGCTCTCTCTCTCTTCCTCTCTCACCATCTCTCTCCCTTTTTCTCTCTCTTATTTTATCTTTATATTAGATCTCTCCCTCTTTCTCTCCATCTCCCTCCCTTTTCCTTTTTTATCTCTCTCTTTGATTTATTTATCACTCTCTTTTGTCATTCTCAGAGAGATGAAAATGAGAGAGATGGAAGAAAGCAATAAAGAAAGAGAGAGCTATGAGAAAGAGAGAAGCACAAAAGAGAGAAAGTGAGAAAGATGAAAAAAAGATAAAGAAGTAAAGAAAGGGAGATAAAAAAGAAAAGAAAGAGAGTGTGTGTGTGAGAGAGAGAGATGGAATAGAGATAATGATAAAGAGAGAAGAAGAGAGAGATTAAAAAGAGATAGAGAAGAGAGAGAGGGAGAGAGATAAAAGAAAGAGAAAGAGAGGGAGATATGAAAGACATAGAAATAAAGAGACAAAAGAAATGAAGAGAGATGAAGACAGATAGAGATTAAGAAAGGGAGAGAGAGATGGTAGAGAGAGACACACAAAAGAGAGATATGAAAGAAAGATAAAGATGGAGAGAGTGAATGAGGGACAAAGATAGAAAGAGAGAAAGAGAGGGAGAGAAATGGAAAAGAAAGAGAAAGAGTGAGTGAGTGAATGGTGGAGGCAATAATGATAGTTATGGTAATGACAACAGTGGTAAAGTGGTAGACAGGTAGCAATGGTGGCAACAATAAAAGGAGAAAAGTTAAAAAAGGAGAGAAGACTTTTAAATTAATATTATAAAATTTTATAGAGAGAATATATTTGGAATTATGCATAGCTCATGTCATGGTATAGTTTAGTTTATTAAAATTAATGGAATAGTACTAACTCATAAACATGGGAAAATAATATAATACTAGTCTAATCTAAATGAGATTTTACACATGAAACATCATACAATAAGACTAACCTACACTATGTTCCCTCGTGTCAAAGACACCTTAATTTTTTATATATGAAATAATATTTCAAAATTTTTAAGTTTTTTATTTTATTTTATTTTATTTTTTAATATTAATTATAAAAAGATATCATCTAATTTGCAAACATAGCCAATAAGAGTTTAATGCCTTAATTTCTCTTGTATAATAACAATTTTAGTTGACCTATGAAATTCAATTTCATAAAAGACTCCAAAGATATACTCCACAATACAAAAGTGAAATATTATCATTAGTCAAATATATATATATATATATATATATATATTCAAAGTAAGAAGAAGTAAGTACGTGCCTTTGCGAAAATATGCAAAAATGAAGTATTCAATGACTATAAGTAAATATAAAACCCAAATGTATATTTTTGAGTATGCTTTCACTAACTCCTCTAAATTATTTTATTTTCATATGGACATTACATGTTATTGAATAGATATTACAAAAACACCTAATTGCATTGAGAATGCTTGATTTACATATTGTCCTTAATAATCATAACATCATACATACTATCTCTGTCAAGCTTCATTTTTTCCTTGAAACTATAATTAGAGGTGTAAGTAAAATTGCTCAAATTGCTTAACCCCACCAAAATCAAATTGAAACCATTAAAAATAGTTGGGATATGTTTTGTAATTTAAATACATTTCATTTTATACTTTGGTTATAGTTTTAGAAATTCAAAAACCTTCAAAACCAAATTAAACCACCTCATGATACTTTTCCTAAAACTATATTGTATAGAGAATGAATCACCAAATGAACTCAATTATTCCCTCCAATCTACAACTCTCTCATATTAGACACACTATATGTAAACATATTTTTCATATATTTTTCTTAACCATATTTTTACTTAAATATACTTTATCCCTTTTCAAAAATTTACTTTCTCATTTTTATATTTGAAAAGTCAATGTTTAAATATTAACATCATTTATCAAAAAAATCAACAAAATAAAAGGAATAAATGACAATTTAATCCCAATGAATATGATTAAAATCGTCAACACTAATAACAGTTTAACTAGTTTTGCTCTTTAATAGTTTTGGCAAGTACTTTAAAATTTTTCAACCTTCTACTAACAATTTGTTTTTTAATATAAATATCAAACTAACTCACATACAATCATAACTCTAATAGTATTTTAACTAGGAGTTATAACTTGCTTAAGTCAGAGTGAGGTTTATATTAATTTAATATTTCATATATAATTTGAAAAAAAAATAAGGGAACAAACTTTTAATTTTTCATTGTAAGTACAAATAAAGGTCGAGTGCATTTTTTTTTTTTTTTGGCAAGTTTGAGGAGTCTTTGCCTAACTTTTCTATATAAATTGTGAATAGAGAAGTGTTTGCTGAAAACGCAACTACTTATATATAGAGAGAGAGAAAATAAGAAAGTTTTTACTAAAAGCACAGCTAGTATAGACAATCCCTAGGCATTCGAAACTCCTTCCCACAATAGTTCCTTGTTCTGATAATAAATGTTAGAGGAAATTTCATTTATTGACAAAAATATCCTCTAAATTTCTTCATAATTATATATTCTACTTAACCTAAGCAAATAGTATAAAGAGGACATTCTTGCTACTACCATTGAAGATGCATTAGTTAAATAATATGGGAGGGCATTCCCACTATTGCCATTGGAAATGCATTAAATCCAATTATACTTCTTGTCTATGTTGGACCATAATAAGAAAACTTGTAACTTGACCCATCATTTTTGTTTGTTAAGACAAAAACGAAAAGGAAACTTGTCCACCATAAAGAATACATAACTTTCGGGCTGACCAATAACCTAGCTACAATTTGGAAAATGGCTAAGATTAGCTTCATGTCTAGCCTTATAAAGTGTCCCTCAAATATTTTTTTCATTTTAGATTAAGAAGGGGAATCACTTGCGAAGATAAGTTGCCTATTTTCATCACTACCTCAAAACTCAAATAGCTAAGTCGTGCAACATTTAGCCATACCAACTCCTCAATTAGTGAGTCTATTGACCACAGTCCATTTAAGATCTGTAAACTCCAAGTGTGGTTGCATTGGGCTATCAGGGGAATAGCCCACCAACATACAAGTTTGCCAAGGATTGGCAAGAACAAGTGGACTTGGCAAGGGCGTCTCTACATAAAACCTCCAAGTGAATAAAGAAGTGGACTGATAAAAAGAGCGACATGTGGAGTTCCAAATCAGGGACTTGGTGCTAGACAAACTACACACCATTTTACGGTACAAGGATGTGCACAAAGGTCTGATCCATTGTTACGAAGGACCCTTTCGAGTGATACAAAGGGTTGGAAAGGTCACATATAAACTAGAATTGACGCCAAAATTAAAAGTATATTTGGTTTTCCATGTGAGTATGCTTAAACCTTACCATGTAGATGGGGAAGACCTGGAGTGAGGAGAGTCACAACAAGCACCACTTAGAGCAAAACCTTCATATGAATAAGAAGTCGAATCCATAATGGCAGATCGGGTCATACGAAAGTGGTATTATACGTTAAGGCGTGAATAGTTTATCTGATTGAAGGGACTTCCAGAGAGTAAAGCTAATTGGGAACCTGTCGAAGATCTTTGGTAATTCAAGAAGGAGATGGACACATACCACGTTAAAGAAGCAATGAAGGCGTCACCTGATTAGGTGGGGGAGAATATCATGGTCCTTTGTACCTATGGATGATCAATACATTGAATGTAAGCCTCCTCCAGAAGGACAGTACCTTGGAACCAACCATGTAATAAATGCTCCTAAAAAAGGCAATACCTTGAAACCAGCCCTATAATAAATGCTAGTAAATGTATATAGATAGGAAGTTGAAGATTAAGGTGGATATCACATCCCTTCAACTTCCTGTCTACATACATTTACCAGTATTTATTATAGGACTGGGTCTAAGGTATTGCCTTCCCTAGGAGCATTTATTATATGGTTGGTTCCAAGGTATTGTCCTTCCGTGCCTCGTCTACATTCAACGTATTGATCATCCCTAGGTGCAAAGGACCAGATGTCTATCTTTAACATATTGATCATCCTTAGGTGAAAAGGACCGTGATATTTTACCTCCTTAATTAGGCGACGCCCTCAAAACTCTCTAACAAATCTATCTCAGGTTGTCATAAGATTCTCACACTTATCATCTAACTGATGACGCCACCACAACAATGCATTATTATTTACCCGTGATTGGTTGATCCTCATGGCTTGGAAGTAATGCTCCATGTACCATAGGAAGTTGTCCACGTCCTTAGCCACCCACGAGCCCCTGAACTCTTTTAACTTGGGTGCATGATTCGTCTCGCTAATGGAATTCTACCCTCAAGGTCCCCAACAACTCACCTTGAAGTTCTTCTATGTCGACTTTAAGCTCTTGCATCTCGACCACGAGCTCCTCCCTTTTGGCATCTACACCTTTAATGGATTGGGTTTGGTCATTAATCAAACGTTGGATATTAGTGACAAACGATTCCATCTTCATCATACGATACGTCAGGTCCCCTGTTGGATCCCTCGAACTCGATACAACACAACTCTTATTTCCCTTGGTAGCACCTTTATCAGCCTTCCTCCCACAATCATCACGATCATCACCTGTAATGATCACCTTATCAAAACAAGGTTCTACCATAGCAATTGGAATGAATTGACTCTAATATCACTTATCATGGGCTCATTACTTTCTACCTAAAAGGCAGCCTATTAGGGTGTGTAGTGTTCATGTTGATATAGGCCAAGATCCCCCTCTTCCTATCTGATGTGAGAGTGAGGTCATACTTAAGGACCTACCCATTGCTTTGATACACCCGTCACATTCTCCCCCACCGAATCCATCGACGTCCTTGTTGTGGACCGGGGCCCCCTGCCTACTCTTTCACTTAAAGCACTTAGCGACAAACATCAGAATCGGGGTCAAGTCGACTTTGATGCCACTTATCATGGATTAAAAGTATTTAGTACTCTCTACCCGTACAACCTTAAGAATACCTCCTAAGCAGCCTTTTTACTTTCAACTCACAAGAAACTTATTGAAGAGAAACTTTATAAATATATTTCACTTGTAAATTGGGTGTGTTCCAAATAAGGGGGAGGAAGTTTCCTTTTATACAAGTATTGGACAAGTTACAACTGTTATATCCCCCCTTCAAAGGTATTATCTTCCCTACGATATGTCTATATTTAACGTATTGATCATCTCTAGGTATAAAGGACTAGATGTCTACATTCAACGTATTAATTATTCCTAAATACAAAGGACTATGACACTAAACTACTAATATTTTATCTAAATAGATGATTTTGATAATACAAGAGACAAGCTATGTAAGTGAGAAAGAAATTGAGTTTTAGATGGAAATACATTCTATTACATTGAAAGAAACTTTGCAAGTGTTGGATGGTTGGTCAAAGTATTTTTAGATAGTTACAAATGAGGAATAATAAGATATTTATAGATTTATACTTTCTTAACTCTCCGTTAAGATTAATTTGATACAACAAAGACTATTCTTTCTTTTAGAATATTTTAAAACATATTACATTCTAATTTATACAAAAATATTCTAAAAAAATTTACGGCTATTTTGATTATCTCATAACTTTTAAAATCTTCTAAGTTCTTTTAGGAACCTTCATAGTTTTCCACGACCTCCTAGAGATTTTTGGAGTATTTCATAACCTTTTAAAATATTTCACTCTTTTAGAATCTTCTACAATGTTCCGTGACTCTGCTTAGTGTAGGAATTACCTATTTCATAGCTTCTTTTAATGCACGTACATGACATTATAATATTATAGAATACAAATATCACCAAAGATAAGAAACTATGAGTGATAATAAGCATATAATAGTTATCAGATCACAACATTGCAATTTCTTGTTTTTATTATAATTTTGGGAAAGGATGGGGAAAAAAACTATAACACAAATACAAATATTTCTCACTATGGGATTTGCTATTCTTGTAAATAATTAGATTGCTTTCTGGGCACAAGCTTTGTCTATCCTCATTTATTTAGTTTGGATTGCTATTTTAGAAATGAAAACTCATCCTAATGTTACGGATAGATGTTGGTGGATGAAAAATGGAGATAATAAAGAGACAGGATGCAGACTCTAAATATTAATTTTTTTTGTTTCAATTTCTAATCTTATTGCCCTCTTGTGTGAAAGACTTAAAATTTAGAGAAACTAATTTTTAAATATACGACTAGAAGTTCGGTCTCTTCTCTATTCATTTATCCTTCTATTTACTTAATGAAATCAATTAAAAATATTATAATTGCGAGGTAATAGAATTGAATAAATGGTTCTCATTTAAGTCAACTGAAGAGACGCAGTGATTCCCGTTTCAAAAATCGAAACAACTATTATTAGTACATCAAGTGCAAGCAACATCAAGTACTGGCTCTAAGCTACAAATTTAACTCAAGTTAAACTTGATTTCCATTTCGAAGAAATCATAGCAAACATGACTAACGAACTTAATTTGCATTTGGGAAAATAATGATGTTCCCACACCATCAATAGTCAGACTTACTTGGTTTCAAATATTCATGATATTCCCCCACCACCTAAAAAAAAAAAAAAAACCAACCATTCCAAAAAGCACAAATCACCAAAATTAGCTAAACACGTCAAACTCTGAAAATCTATCTTCATTTTACTCACTCTATGATAGGTTTATTTCGCCTGTTAACTTTTCACAAATAAGATATTCCTTTTGAAAAATCTGTCGCATATTATGCAAAAAGGGAGAAACCCAACACATAATTTGAGCTCACATGTATAGAGCTTAGCCAACTAATCCCCCTTTAGCCAGCCGCTACTCAGGGATTAGGAACAATTTCAATTGTAATGTCATAGCCTCAAACACACGCAAAAACCAACACCCCCCCACCACCCAAAAAAAAAAAAAAAACAAAGCCACCTTAGGATAATCACAGGCTGGCATCAACTTTATCCTTCGTACAATACATGCACGGACAACAAGATGACCACCCTGGTTATGAAATAAAGTATTTAATATTTAGCTTCCGGCTCATTAATTTTTGTCAGCCGAGTTGAAGAGCCGAAGTAGTTTAAGAAAATTATTCCTAATAATCGCCGGCATATTTATTGTTGCTTGTGCGCAGACCTGAAAAGCTATGCATAATTCCTTTTGCATTTTTCAGTCTACTGCATACATGCTCACTCGTTTTGCTGTATACCGTTGCCCCAGAGTTACATGTAGATTTGTGCATGAGCACGCTCCAACAGGCTTATAGAAATGAGGTTATTATAGCCCTTCCTGTTCAAGGGAATATTTCGAACAATAATAAGTTACCAGATCTTTATCTGTTCTTTCCTTTTTCTTTTGTTTTTTTTTTTCCTTTTTTTGAGATGCATGGATCTTTAGAATTCCTGAATGCTGCAATAGTATCTAAATGGAGGAGGTATGCTACTGTTGAACCTTGGTCTGATTATTTCCCAGACACCAACAGCACTGACCACAAGAAAAGATTAATTAACTGGCGCTAAAAACTATCCAATAACTTTTGTATCACTTGCTGTCAGTGAAATCTGCATCAATGACATCTCCCTCCGGTCCTTTGCTCGGTGAATCTGTGGATCCGCTATCATTGCCAGGAGTAGGGCCAGTACCAGGTGATCCAGGTTGATTGTAAAGGGACTGCCCAAGTTGCATGACTTCTTGATTTAGGGCAGCCATAGCATCCTTAATTGCCTGGGTGGATCCACCTGCAATTGCGTCCTTGAGCTTTTTGAGTTCTCCTTCAACCCTTTCTTTGACCGGGGCTGGAACCTTGTCTCCCAGCTCCTTCAGCTGCTTCTCAGTCTGGTAGACAACAGAATCTGCCTGGTTCTTTGTGTCAATAGCATCTCTCTTCTCCTTGTCCTCTTTTGCAAACTTCTCGGCTTCCTTGACCATTCTATCAACCTATACAAGTTCACTCACAGGTTTATTGACATTGACCTCTAATAATAAGTTTGATCTGCTAACACAACAAAAGGAGGGTACTCCTAATATTATGCCAGTCTCTTGCAAATTATTAATAAATAGAATAACCTCAAAATTTTGACCCAAAACATCCAAAGGGCCTTAGAAGTGCAGTCCTCTTTAAAGAAAATTTCTTCGAGTCTCTTTTTTGGGGAAGCTTGCTATTATGAGGTACAATAATTAAAAACTAACTCAAATCAGCATTTAAAAAATATGGGCGGCATACCTCATCACTGGGCAAGGTGCTAGCACCGGTGATGGCGATATCTTGTTTCTTCCCAGTTCCTTTGTCAATGGCAGTGACAGAGAGAATGCCATTGGCATCAATGTCAAACTTGACCTCAATTTGAGGGACCCCACGCGGTGCTGGTGGAATACCATCCAGGCGGAAGCTGCCAAGAGACTTGTTGTCCCTCACAAACTCTCTCTCACCTTGAAGGACATTAATTTCTACGCTTGTCTGTCCATCTGCAGCAGTTGAGAATACCTCCGATTTGGAGGTGGGCAAGGTAGTATTTCTTGGGATGATCTTAGTCATAACCCCTCCAAGAGTCTCCAGCCCAAGAGACAATGGTGTCACATCCAACAGCACAATGTCACTGACTTCTCCACCCAAAACACCAGCCTACAGCCAAACAAGAAGAACTAAGGAAAGCATTTATTCGCAATAAAGTCATAGCATAAATTTGGAAAGGAATTAACCTATTTCAATCAAAGCACACAAATCTTTATCTACGACACCTTCAAGAGCAATGTTAGAATATATTTCATTGAGGTATGGAAGGGCCAACTATACCTGAACTGCGGCACCTAGAGCAACTACTTCATCTGGATTAACAGTGACATTGGGATCTTTTCTTGTCATCTTCCTTACAAGCTCCTGGACAGAAGGTATACGTGTTGAACCACCAACAAGTATCACTTCATCTATGTCCTTAAAGGAGAGCTTCGCATCCCTCAAGGCATTCTCAACTGGGGTTTTAAGCCTAGGAAAATATAGCAGAGCGACTTAGTTCAGGATGCAAGCATCAAATTCCAATCACTACCCGGAAAACACAAACCTCGAAGAAAACAGATGGCACAAATACATATGCAAAGCAGTAACAAGGACAGTAATCCATAGAAATTTTAGAGAACAGTTGACAGCTTTGCTATATCCACACTACATACCTGTCAAGAAGATCAGAGCACAATTCCTCAAACTTGGCCCTTGCAAGGGTGGTTTCAATGTGCTTTGGGCCATCAGCAGTGGCGGTGATGAAAGGCAAGCTGGCCAAGAACAGAAACTTTTTCAATCAAATGAAACCTGGGAGATATATTTGTGCTGTGGCAATGTCTGAACAAGTATGTACAAGCATGTGCACATGTGTGGAGAGATATGGGTGAAACTGTGTGGCACAGTGGGGGCTTATGTCGTATACCTGATGTTGGCCTGAGTAAGAGAAGACAGCTCCATTTTGGCTTTCTCAGCAGTCTCAGTTAGCCGCTGAAGTGCTTGCTTGTCTCTCAAAAGATCAATTCCTTCGTCTTTCTTAAAGTTAGCGGCAAGCCAATCAACAATTCTCTGAACAAAAATTGCATGAAAAGGGAAAACTGCTAGTATTACTCCACTGACAAAAACAAGAAGAAAAACTGAAAATAAATCTTGCAATAAAGCAACACACAAACATCACCTTGTCAAAGTCATCACCACCCAGATGCGTATCACCTGAAGTAGAAAGAACTTCAAACACCCCATCGCCAACCTCAAGCACTGCAATAAAAAGATAGAATAAGGTGATATCGCAATGGAAAAAAAGTTTAAATGGTACCTGTTTTTAACATTCTATTGTAAGATTAGAAAGGAAAACATCTCCAAAGGCTTTCAGTTCATAGAACTGATGGAACATTGAACTTGTCCACAGAAAATTTTCAGGAAATAAATCTGTTCTACAGAGATTTAATCTCCAAAGCCCATATATAATAAGGCAAAGCTGTGGGCACAATTACTTGAAGAACAGCCACAATACCTGAGACATCAAAAGTGCCACCACCAAGGTCAAAAACCAGGATGGTTTCATTGTTCTTCTTCTCAAAGCCATATGCCAATGATGCTGCTGTAGGCTCATTAATGATTCGCAGAACTTCCAGCCCAGCAATACGACCAGCATCCTTTGTTGCTGTTCTTTGAGAATCATTAAAGTAAGCAGGCACCGTGACAACGGCCTTAGTCACTTTATCATTCAAAAATTTGGAAGCATCATCAACAAGCTTTCTCAAAACCTGAATAAAGAAAGAGATGAATCATCATAAGAAAGATAGTCCAATCATGATTTCTCATCAAATATGCTGCACTTTGTAAGCACAAATACTCCAAATGTAGTTATCTAACAAAGAGAAGAATAAAGAGGCACTATAGTGTGCAAAAACAACAACCAAACAATCATTTTTCCCAAAAGAAAGAGAAAATTCCAACAGCCTACGTTATGTAGCAAATCATGGCACTTAAAGAAAGGCGCCTTCAGAAAACAAAAGGTTGAATTGAAGCTCGAATACATTTAATTTTATTGTTCCAAAACTATTTTGTGAGATGTGACAAGAACAGCATTCAGCTTGTAGGAACTTCTATAACACAGGTTGTATGAAGACTCCCAAAGATCCTTATGTCTTACCATCCTTGACCTTACAATAAGGGCAAAGGGTTCAACAAAACTATAGAAGGTTAGAAAAATTCAATTTCCACCCATAACCCAAAGTAACACAAATATTAAAACTAAGGGAAATATGCGAACCCCCGCCCTAATCCAAAGTCCATTAAACATCAAGCTAGCCATAACTCATCAAAAATAAAAAATAAAAAAAATACCGAAAGTACTAACAGACACAAAGGACAAACCTGTGAGCTGAAATAAAAGATACAAGAAAAAAGAAAAAACCTGGGCAGAAATCTCTTCGGCTGCAAACTGCTTGCCAATAGCAGGACACTCCAACTTGACATTTCCATTGTCATCCCTCAACACCTTATAAGAGACCTGCTTCGACTCTTCGTCCACCTCCGACATCTTTCTCCCAATGAACCTCTTCACCGAAAAGAACGTATTCTCCGGGTTCACTACTGCCTGCCTCTTGGCAATTTGCCCCACCAGTCTATCCCCATTCTTCGTGTAAGCCACCACAGAGGGGGTCGTCCTCTGCCCCTCGGCGTTTGTCACTATCGTCGGTTTCCCTCCTTCCATAGCAGCCACCGCCGAATTGGTGGTCCCCAGATCGATTCCCACCACTTTCTCGTTCACTACCCTCACGGGTCCCGTGCTAATGTAAACCCTCCTCCTTGCTGCTTCTGAATTATTATGCCTCAAAAACGCCGCCGTTTTGCTGCTCCCCAAAACATTTCGACCAAAGAAAACCGTTTTTGGGGCAAATGAAAAATTGGGTTTTTTAGAGGAAGACGAGGGGAGACCAGAACCAGCACCACCGCCTAGAACATGAATCTGGGCCGTGGAGGAAGCCATTTTCAAGTTCTCCCACGACGGGAACTACAGTCAAAATTGAAGGGCAAAAGCAGAGATATATATATATATATATATATATATATATATGTTAAAAAACTTTTATTAGAAGCAAACAAAGTGAGCGGAGCAAGAGACTTTGAGATAATAAAGGCCCCCAAACACTCTCTCTCTAGCTCGTGTGTTCTTTGCGGCGTCTGAGAGAAAAAAGAACAACAAGAAGAAGATGAGAGAAGCGAAGGTTGTAAGTGCGTTTTTGTGAAACAGGTTAGGGTTAGGCGTTGACACCAGATGGATTCCGGAAAGACCTAGAACCGCCCAGATGGGGTCACGGTAAGGTTTTAAAAATTATTGAACTGAAAAAATCGAAGTCCAAAATTCAAACATTAATCGCACTTAAGCTCTGATAAAATTATATTTAATATAAAAAATATAAAAAATTTAATATTTATATATCTTATATAAATATATTAACAGGTAAAAAAAAATTATAGATATTATTATAAAAATTTTAATTATATATAATTTATAATTTATTATACGTTGATATTAAAAAAATAATTGATATATTTATATAAAAATAAATAAATTAAGGATAAATTAATTTCATATATATATTAAAATTAATTAATATAATGTGTTAATAAAAATTTATATAATAATTAATAAATTAAAATTAAAGTATATTATAATTTATATATTTTAATTTTAAAATAATACATATATTTTTTAAAATAAATAATTATATTTTAGATAATAATGTTCCGTAATTAAAAAAAAAAAACAAAGGAGAAACAATGATATATAAGTGGTTATAGAGCCTTAAATCTCGAATATTTGAAATTAGTTAATAGTTTAACCATTTGAAATATTTGAAAAGGAAAGTGTAGAATCTATTTGTTAATATAATGATTAATAAAGAGTGAAAACAACGGACAGTTTGTACAATGGGATTGCAGCTTATTCGTAAAAGCTGAGGAACAAGTTCAGCTTCCCGTGATAGCCGAACATTTTGTTGAAATAAAGTAGAAAACGTGGCGCTCTCTAAATGTGCCACGGCTTCATGAAATTTACTGATCAAATCGAAAAAATCGAAAGTGATACAACGATTTGCAGTCCAATAAGTCCGATTCACCGGTTTTTGATTGGTTTTCAACTCCTCCAATTTTAGTATCTTAACTGGACAATTCCTAACTTTATGAATTGAACTAACCAGTCCCGATCGCATTTTCAAAACCATGATTCACTGGCAGCCATGGTAGCCTTTTTGATTTCGAGCTATTCAATTTCAAAAATCGAGATGGTCTAATTTCGTGCTCACTCATGGGCAGTTATTGCTTTCAATGGGCTGAAAAATAAAAAGTGTCGTTAATCGTCGGTTGCTAATTAATGACTGTTCTCGTGTTATTGGATTGGAGGCTTAGAGAGGTAAATTAAATAAAATTTAATATATAAATAAATTTATATTTTTTTATATTTTAGTAAATTTAATATAATTTTTAAAATTAATATTTTGATAATTATATAGTTATTTTGATAACAAAAACTCATCGTTGTCTAATAGAAATAATTAAATTAAATGACATAACAAGTTGATATATAAAATTTATTGATATATAAAAAAATAAAGTGTTGAAATTAATTATATGTTATGTCATGTGATATTAAATTAAAATTTTTAAATATATATATATATATATATATAAAGGAATTAAAAAAATATCTCTTATCCTATGTTAATCAAGACAAATTTTTTATATCCTTATTTCTTCTAACAAATTAGAGATAAAAGAAAAACAAATTTTACTACATACTCTTAAACTTTAAATATCAAATTAATGTCATTAATTAATTGGTTAAAAAAATCTATAAATAAATACTTATTATTTATAATTACCTCTCTATTAAGAGAACTTTTAGTTAGAAAATGAGTTGCTCCTTAAGTTACGTGGGAACCATTAGATAAACTAAACTATGTTGTCCCAATCGAGAGAAGCATTTTCTTGACAAAAGGACTCGGCCTCCATTTCAAACATCAAAATTTCAAAATAGTACGCCTTAATTGCTACATTGGGTAAAAATTTTCAAACTTTAAAGATGAACGATAATTATAGATCACAATATTTATATGCACCCACAATCATGTAGAGATTAATGTCTTTTCTCTTTTATACAATTGGTAGTTTACAATTCATTTTAATAGGAAAAATGAAACATAATCTCTTATATGGAGGGAACTTGTTTATTTATATTCAAACCCTGGTTATGTTCACCTATCATAAGCTTGATATCAAACTATACATTAAATAACTTTATTAGGCCCAAACACAAAACTAAAACACATTTTTATTTTATATAACACACACATTCTTTCATTTCATTTAAACAACATTAATTGATTTTTTTATCAATTTTAAAAAACAAGTTAAGAAAACAACTTTTGGTCAAATAATCACTTTAATGGCCATAGAATAAATCATAGCTTAATGAATTTACCTCAAAATATGATCTGGTTCAATGAGACATTCAACTCCAAACTATGAATAATGATATACCATTTATCAGTCTACTACATCTATAATTACTAAAATAAACCAGACACATTGACATTATCATAAGAATATGTAAGTATAATTACACTTAAGTGTTCTTATGTCTTGTACGTGTGAATTGACTAAAACTAAGTATGAATTAGTGTCATTACAAAACCAAAAAATTTGAATGAAAGAGTTGACTCTATGACAACTACCATGATGACTTTTTGTGTTATTTCAGAATTAGCTTTTAACTTTAAGATTACATCCTCAAAGTTAATGTTATTAGTTTTTACTATAGTCTCATTTATGAGAGTCTTTTACTTCATACTCAATAGGTAAGGTTTGGTTATTAAGTAAAAGATATGTGTGCTTAGTTGAACTATTATAAAATAAATAATATTAATAACTAATTTAAGAGTCAAATATCAAAAAAGAAAAAAAGGCATATAAACACATTAAAGCCTTTAAAGAGTTGTAAAGGATTTAAAGGAGAAGGGAAGGACACCTAATTGTGGCTCTTTGATAAAGATAAAACTAAGATCCACCAAACCAAATAGTTACCTCAAGGTAAAAAACAGAGAACCTTAACTTGTGGGGAGAACAAAACTATAAGTTGTACTAGACACAATATTTTGGTTATTCATTTATGTATATCTAAACATATAATATGGTTATCAATCAATTATAAAATTAACTATATAAAATGAATATACCAAATTTGTTTTAGTAGTCTACCTTATGCTAACAATATCAAAATTCTATGTATAATACAAATATAATATAATAAGTAAAAAAATAATTATATTTTTCTAAAAATGGACCTAACTCAATTTTTTTTCTCACATCCAGCATATATATATATATAAAGTTGTATACTCACACTATGAACAAAATTTTTTAAAACTTTTGCTTAAATTTTATTATTAAATTTAAAGCATAGATTGATTTCTTTTGAAGGATTTTTTTTAATGAGGTCATAGTCTTAATATAAAAGGCACATTAAATTTATTAGAGCAATTATATATTAATTTGGTAGTTCTTAACTCATTGACAACCGAGTGCATGTTGCAATCTCTTTACTTGCATAAATTTATCACAGAGAATAAGTGTAACATAATTTGGAACTCAAAATTTCTCCATCATAAAAGTTTTGATACTATATCACTTATAAATCATGTTAAATTCTTGTAATTTAAAGTGAGATTTTATGCTTTTAACAACTAATATGAAAAAGTTTTTCTAGAAATCAGTTCTCTATTTCTTCTGAATTTGAATGTAAAACGCCTTTTTCTTGGTAGGCATGTTTTCTATTTGTTTAAATATGGAGATTTGACTCTAATTATTTGAGTAAAAATATTTTCTAATATTTTTCATAGAGAATCGAAGAACTAAATAAAGATAAAATTAGAAATGAAAATAATTTTTTTTTTTCAAAAGTAAACGCACCAATGATGTCTCTCGTCACATATTAAGAAAATGGAGAGTACAAAAATATTTCTTTACAATTATAGGAAGATGGCCATCACGTAACACAATTATTTCTTGAAAGTCACGGAATGATTGGAGTAGGCAGGCAACATGGTAGTAGTTCCCCCGTCATTCAGAAGTAGTCCTAGACTCACCGAATATAATAGCTACTAAAGTATTAGTGTCAGATATCTTATAACGGAACTGTCGCAGCTCAGACGTGTAATGCCTCTCGTCTTATAAATACTTTGTCTATACAAACCATCACCCATGAGATCATTTGCTTTCTAGTAAATCTTTGAGCTTCCGTGACTTTCCAAGAACATGGCAAGCAGCAGCCAGCTCACAATTGCCATCTGCTCTCTCCTCCTGTTGTTCCCACTGGTCCTCGCTCCCGTATTTGCCCATGTAAGCAGCACGCCTTACAGCCAAGCAGAGAAGCACGTGGATGTGGTTGTTGAAGGTATTGTTTATTGCCAGGGCTGCGAGCATTATAGTTCATGGTCTTTGACGGAGCCCGAGCCAATCCCTTCGGCAAAATTAGTGTCTTTTGCAAAAAAGTACCAAAATCAAGTCAGTTATTACAAGTCGTATGAAACTGACGTCAAAGGCTACTTTTTTGCACCACTTGATGGCTTCAAGATGAGCCACAACATTTTGGACCATCCCCTCCAGTCGTGCCATCTGAAGCTCCTCTCTTCTCCTCTTCACAATTGCAGCCTCTTCTCCAATGTGAACTATGGAATCAATGGCGCCTCGCTCCGTTGTAAGAACAAAATACTGCAGGAAAGTAACTACGAGGCTGTGATCTACGCTGCAGGCCCCATCGCTTTCCGTCCAGTTCAATGAGTCTAATACGAGTTTCATCACTTGTCTTTCATTCCTTTGTTACAGTTTGCTTTTCGATTCTTGTTCTTCTGTATTGTCAATTCTAACACCTATCGAATTTTGTTTACAGTTGCCCCATTTCACGAATAAATTGAATTTTGTTACATTAAAATCACTTCCTAAATGCATTATGCACTCTCCAATATCCCTTCTTTTCGGACTTCAATTGCAGAGAATCCACAAAGTGAAAGTTGTGATTTACAAACATGAAAAAGAGAAGAAAAAGTGAGTTGTCGTTTACGAACATGAAAAGGAGAAGATAACATCAGTGTTGCTCATGCCAGATGACTTTTTGGGTGGCTAAGCTTTGATGAAATTCCAAATTATCATCTGGAAGAATTGAAAACCCACCAAAATCTATGTCTTCCATAGCCTCCTTCAAGTCGCTATTTAATTGCTTGTCATCCATAGCCTTAGTTCTTTCAGTAAATCTTCCAATCACAAGTACTCTTTTTCATCCTTTTCCCCACAACATGGCCCCGTGACTCCCATTTTATTCATGTGAGGTGACACTATGAGAAACCTTCATGGATTCAGGTATCGTTCAAGCATCCGTCCATGTATACCCATTCTTCATTTACTTGACTGAAAATCAAAATAGATCATGTGCTACCCGCCAGAACAATTAGATAGCGATCCCGTGGCCAATGTTATTTGGCTAACAAGTGCGCATCTTTGTCATACAAGCCTCATTAGAAATGTAAGGCCGACTGTGACCAACTTGACAAATAGGAAGGAGGGAAATAAAAAAGAGCACCTATTTCATCAGTTTGTTAATAGCAACATGAATGGAGCTTCCGCCAGTAGAAGCCTGATGCTGAAAAAGTGAGTGCCGGCCACTCCAGACCGACTGCCGATCTTCTGAGAAGAGAGTTCCACACAGGCTGAGAAGCAAGGGATTTTCAAAATGGGATTTTTCAAACATTTGGGCCTTCATTTGCCTTTCTTGCAACTCCTGAAATGTGAGCAAATAACAAGTTGGCAAATCACTCAAATAACATAATGTCTGTGTAAGATGAGGATTGATCTAAAGAGAAATTCAATAACTATAGCATTTAATTCAAGAAAAAAAAAACATGGATTTGACATCTCTTTAAGGAATATTTTAGTTCCGTTCTAATCTATTTAAGATGTAAACAGCTCATAAAATTTGGAATTTCTTCTTTGGTAAAACCACAGAAGAACAAGGACTTCGAGGCTAGACACATTAAACAGTGATTCCCCTCCAACACGAATACGTTAAACATGCCAGTTTGGCCAACCAGACATTTGTGTTTGTGTGTGGATGCACATTGACACAAAAATAATATACTAAGATACCTTATGCTTATTTTTCTCAGCTGCCACAACTTCCTCCTGTTGCTGCTCCATTGCAGGTCGTTCCTGAGGTTGAATTTGGATGATTGAACCTGCAATTTCTGCCATTTCCAACTGAGATTGGTGATTAAGCTCCTCTCCTGATCTTTGGGAAAGCTGTGATTTTTCTGGTGTTCTGTTCAATTCCTCTTGCATCTCCATGACATTCCTTCCATCCTCATTCTCCTCCTCTTCCAACTCATCCTCTACTCCCACTTTACGCTTTTCCTCCACTGGGCTATCAAGTCGCTCACTAACCTCCTCCACCTCCTGAGTCTTTTCTTCAGCCTCAATGTCTGCATCTGCACCTAGTGATTCGTCTGACAATGAATCCTCGTCATGAAGACATTCAACAGGAGATGAATCCTTCAATAAAAAATTATAAATAAACTCATTTAATTGACACATCAAAAACTTCAGTTGTTGACCAAGAAATTGCTACAGAAATCATTCTTAGACACATTAAACCTTCAACTGTTATGCAAAATTCATCCACAAAACATTACCTTCCACAAAAATCCTGGCTGCATACTACCATATAAAAGTAAAAAAAATATATATATATATATGGTTGAAGGATAGTTGTAAATTTCAAAACCTCTTGCTTCAACTGTTGAGCAAGTTTGTAATCAGCAAATCCAATCTGGGCTTTAGCAAGTCGGGTACTCTCCTCACGCTCCCTTCTACGACGCTTGAGAACACATATTGCACATAAACAATCAGCTTTATGGCGCCGTCTGAAAGTTAAATTAAAAAAAAATTACCTAACATTGCAAAAGCAATTGACAACAGAACATTGGTAACTTTTGTTTATATACAATTAATAGCAAGTTAAATTCAGGGGCAAAAAATCCCAAAAAGAACAAACTGTGGAGAAAAAACAGAAAAAACGAGCAGAGACATACCCATGACGCTTTTTGTTCTTCTGTTTTAACTGGCCACTTTTACCATGCCCCTGACTGGACGCTCCAACATCCTCCCCTTGAATGCCTTCAGCACCTATCACGGTGGAATTAGTGGACTAAGATCACTGTAGAAAGAGAAGCCTGTCATCTCTAAACCAATGAGCAATAGATGTATGCTTAAAAAACATCAACATAGGTAATTTTAAAATAAAAAACATTAGCCAATCAAGATGTTGAAGGTGAAGTCCAAAACTAAAGTCCATTAGTAGCTGTAAATGAAATCAGCAAGCTAAATAACTATAATGGGGAAATCATATGCACCTAACCCAATTAAGAACCTCAAGTGTAAAATTATAATAAAATTGACCCAATAATGACATTGACAAACCCAAACACCCTTGGGATAACTCATAACAAGCTAACAACGGGGGGAAAAATAGTGCTACAAAAAGAAAATTCAAACAACTATCTAGCATACTTTCCAGTCAAAATGCTCTCTTGTTGGTGTAATACTAATAGGTCCAACACTAGTGTCCTACTATAGCATACACTCTAACCATTAGCTTTTAAAATCAGCTATTTCTCATCAAACCACAAAGTAGATGAAGCTCAAAGCATATATCAAATTTCCACTACTGACAATAGAGGACCATGAAACTTGCAATTCCCAGAACAAATAAAAATGGTCTATAGTGAGTGTTCACCGGAAATTGTATTTAGAATGACATCAACAAGAAAGTGAAAAGAAAAATAAAACCTTTACTCAATCACAATAGTCCAAAAAGTGATATCACCATTAAAGCAGTATAAAACAACCTTTCCGCATTTCTGATGATGGGAAACAGGAAAACATTAGTTAAGAAATAAAAAAACCAGATAGAAAAAACATTCAATGGATGGTGTAATTATCCTTTTTCCTTAGAGCCAAACAATAGAAGAATTTAGTGCTCAAATGATAATATACCGATTAATTCTCTACCCACCAAAATATCATACATTAGGAAGAACAAATAAGATGAGGAAACTTGGCAGGATCAAGAAAATCAAAAAAATTCACAGAACACACAGCCATATAATTCTCACCATCAGCTCCTGTTGCCTGTTCAGTGTATAATGCAGCTGCTGTCCAATACTTCATAAAACTTTTCTTAACCCGTCTCATAAGATCCAAAATATAGTCACCTTTGTTGTTGTACTTATAACAGTTATCCCATATGTACTGCACATCCCTATAAACCTCCTCTGAATTAACATACTTATTTCCTTTTTCAAGATTGCTGCATATTGTTCCAAAGTCCATTGGCGTATCTATGATGTCAAAATAATCCTGGTCAAACCACCACCGAAAAAAAAAAAAAAGAGTCAGCAACAAAAGACAAAGCACAAAATATACAGTAGACAAATAATGCTATTAATAACAACTTGGCATTCAGCCAGCAAAATGCACCACTGTGGCCCTCTGTTTAATGCACATAATTATCATCTTATATTGAGATGGTAATTGACAGAGTCCCAAATAAGGGATGTGAGATCTCTAAGTTATCATAATGCTTGTGATTGAATGTAAAAAAATCATGCTTTTTTGTTTCTAATACACGAGATTGATGTCACACTTTCCTTGACAGATTACAACTCAATTATGAATGAAAAGGAAAATGCTGGCTTTGGGCCATCCTTTAGCTTATAAGGAGCCTGAAATGCACATGTAATATATTGACAACCATAAAACAATCAGAATGATTAGGATGGACTCATTGAAAATAACAAATTCAAACTGCAGATTCTGCCAACAAAGTACAATAGCTTAATCATAGTGATCCCCTTTGCAGAATCTTTAATATCAGTCATGTACTTCTTTCAAACCCTTTTTCCAAAGTTCAGGGCCATTGCATCAATTAAGGTAAAAAATTGAAAAGGATGGTGATTTATATACAAATGAAGCTATAGAGGTACTAAACCAGAGCGCTGCAAGGGCAATGACATAGGTTCCAAGACATCATGCATTTTCTTCCAACATTATCTTCCCCCTCCCCCCAACCATCCCTTCTGAAATAAGAATATTCAGCTGTGATTCATACTCACAGGTATCCCCAGAACTTCAGGATTCACTGGAACATTGAAGGGTTCAGCTGCATCCATTTTCATTACCTTCTTAATCACCTGAGAAAGGGGAAAAAGGGATAGCAATAACTGAAATCGCCACATTCTCAACTCAAGTCTGCAGAAACAAACTAAAATAATGTCACCCAGACAATGAATCAACAGCCTAATTTAATTTCCAACATACCAACAATGCAGATTCCAATTCTTCCTTATTATATTGAAGACCCTGATCAGTAGTCTTCACCTCTTTTTGTTGTACACTGTCATTGCCTGCTGCTGCAGCATTACTCTTCTCAACATTCAAACTACCAAGCCCTTTGAATGATGTAAACTTTATACTCCCAGGTTTCTTTGAAATGTTCCCCGGAACACCCACTTTCACTTCATGCAATGAACTGCCACTATCTTCCATTTTATGACTAACCACGTCAGGTTTCTCCAAACCCAATTGAGGGCTACTCTTATCAGTATCACTGTGAGACTCCAATGTCTTTGAAGTCTTGAGCTTAACCTTCACACGCCCAACTGACTTCCCAGTGGTCTTATCAATAGAGCCGTCAGGATTGATACTTGCAACATTCAAAGGCTGGTCTGTCCCGGTCGAAGAAGGCGTATCTACCTCCATTCGGTAAGCATATTCATCTTTACCATCATTATTATTGTTGTTGTTACTGTCAGAGCCATCTATACCAGAATTATTTTCCCTATCTAGAATGACAACATTTGGAGCTGGCTCATTTGCAGTCTGCACCTGGCCGCTTTTCTTCTTGCCTCTCTTGTTGGCTCGCTTTCGCTTCATATTCTAATAAAAAAGGCTAAATCTTTTTCCACAAAGCAAAGAAACAACCAAAACATCAAAAACTGAATGACAAATCCCCAGCTTTAGCATATTTCCAACGGAAACCCAATCCTCTAATTTGTTACCCAAAACACCTCCATAACAAGAAAAAATAGACAAAAATTTTGCTACACCTAAAAAAAAAAAAGAAAAAAAAATCACTACAGCTAAAACCTATATCAAAGTATTTAAGAACAAACACCCAGACAAGAATCAGCCTGAAAAACCAAGAACCCAAAACCTAGATGGATGGAGATTTGAATTCTAAGAATGTGTAATACTAATTCATTATTTTCGAGTAGTAATTAGCCAGTTACATTAACAAACAAGAAATAATTAAACGGTATTTATAATTATTAATTAGTTGGGAAAAATAAAAGAAGATCATAATCGTACCTTTTTTTTAATTATTTAATAAATGGTCAGCCGAGAGGTAAGAAAGAATCAATGTTAAGACACCGAACCTTCCGTGAGAGCGGTGATTCTCGGTTTCGGCCGGGGCTGCAACAATGACGGTGCTAGAAATTGAAATTTATTTGGAGTTGGCAAATTTGACTCATGCGACGTCGTTGTAATAATTGAAACTTAAAGCTACTTCCCTTACCATCTAGAAAGAAAACCACGAGAGACTTTCAGCTAGAGGAAATTCATGTCAAAAAAACACAGAATATGTAACATGGATGAATAAATATATAACAAGGATAATATAACTTTTAACAAACAAATATCATCAATTTTTGTTGTACATTATATAATACTTGTTATATATTTTATTATTTTATTTAAAATTAAATAATTTTTATAAAAAAATATTTTTTTAAAAATAATTATTTAATCTAAATTACATGCTAAACTCATTTACAATACATATGCTACCAGAATTACTGAATTTGCAATAAGTCTAACCTAATGTGCAAGAACATTTCGACTGATTCATTGTTGCACATTTTCTTAAATTTGTTGCATATCTAATATTTTTGACAAAAAAAACTTATATTTTATAAATAAAAATAATTTTTAACATAAGTGACCAATGTTGCAAAATTGGGATCTCGTCTAAAATCAATTTTGAGATATTAAGGTTTAAATAAGGGAACCACATATTATATAATAATAAGATTTTATGAAAGGTGAAAAAAAAATACCTCACATTCAGATATAATTTATAATTAAATATTTTATATATATCAACTTAATAAAAATAAAGAGAATCGCAATAAAAATTTTATTATTTAAAAAAAATTCAAATCTAATTAGTCCTAGTGTATTATTATCTATTTGATTTTTTCCTCTCTTTTAGTTGTGGGAAAATAATTTTTATAAATTAGAAATCTTTTCTACATCTAATTACTTGTTTACTTACTTATATTTAATATTTAAATAGAAACAAAAGCATATCTCTATTTTTCTTTTCATATTTTTAAGGAATATTAATTTTAAGAAATCTAAAATAAATTCATTCTCATTATCTAACATCAAAAGAAAGTATTAACAAACAATAAGTCGAATAATAAAAATAAAAGTAAGAAGTTATTATGACATGAGATTTAAAATATATTTAAGTTTAAGAAAATAAAATTCAAAAGTTTATTGTAAAATAAATAAAATTTGTAAACACTATTAAAATTTCACCTAAAAAAGATTCTAATACAATCTAGATTATTATATATAATTGTAGAGTAATAAAAATTTATAATTCAAATTATGATTTTAACAATCTTGTGAGTGACATAATGCTAGCATAAATATGACATTACTTTGGTAGTTCATTAGCTCCTATCTCTAACCATGGAATTAATATATATATATATATATTTACGGAGTACATAATAATTATTATAAGAATATCTCATCATTAGCACAAATATGTTTAAAATTTTTAGAAAAAATTTATAAATAATACAAATTTTAGAAAAGCTCTAATATATCTTTATTTTTACTTTTTAGATTTGTAACCATATAACAAAATCTATTAGTGTGGACTGTACAACATAACACTGAGTTTATATATATTACTTTTGAATTTTATTTTATTTTTTAAAATTGTTGTTGGTATATAATTATTAATAGTTAATATATAAATTAATCTTAAATTTTGTGCATTTATATAAATTTAGCATTATTTCTAAATAATAATAATTTGAGTCTTATATAATTTTTTTTTTACAAATTTAAAACACGCCAATAAATATAAATAAAATTTGTTAGTATGCACATATAACACACCTAAGTTTATCAAAAAAAAATGACAATGTGATATATCAAGTATCATTTAATTTAAAATCAATAAAAATAACAAAACTATTTTTAAAAATTTTATCATCTTTCTTTCTCTTTTCTCTCTCCTCTTCCACTACCCCTTTCTTTCTCTAAAATGAAGAGGGCTCTAACAACAACTACAATACCTAACCACTACTTATAATAAACGTATGTTATTGTCTTCCTTATGCCCAATATTAGACAGACCCATCTCTCTCTCTCTCTCTCTCTCTCTCTCTTTCAATCTCTTTTTTTCTCTCACTCACTCATAAGCATAACATATGTTAATGCTAGAATTGCTTGTTCTAACACAATGTGCTTTCAATTCCAGAGATCTTAACAACTAACATGTCATTGATTTGATCATGGTTAAGCAAGACAACATTAGGAATGAGAGCATGTCTTATAGTAATGAGAACAATTGGAAGGAAATAAGAGTACATAACTAAATGAGAGGTTTAGTGTGGCCAGAATGTTTGTTTTAGCTATTGCTTCAACTTTCGCAAAAGATATCAAGCAATATGTAGTTACACCTTTATGGTTTGTTTGCTCTAATTGCAATTAACATTTTTATGGTTTAAGAGTAGTTACACCATTGAAGGACCTTGTAGTGCTCTCCTTTCTTCCATTGTATCAAAATGATTATCCATTCCAAGTACTACTACATTAATTTTTCTTTTTTAGTGTACAATTAAGAGATTAAAATTTCATTTTTTGTTATGATTAATCATGCCAAGTATACATAACTAAACATAATTATGTAATTGGAAACTTTAATTACATCCTATTATGGGATTACAGTCCTATTATGGCTCCATTTTGTATCTAGATCATGTTTATGTTTTATTATGGAAGACACAATCAAATATGTACTATTATGAATCTAATAGTTGCATCTATTTCTACTTTGACACATATGCCTCTCAAAATGATTAAGGATAGATAGGAGAAAAGGAAAGAGATTTTAAAGACAGAAAAAGGCAGAGGAGGAGAAGAGCAGTAAAAGAGAGGAGAGAAAGAGAAAGATGAGAGAAAATTTTTAATATTTTTTTTGTATTTTTCTTTATTTTTGGTATTTTTATTTTTGTTAATCTTAAATTAAATAACATATAAGACACATCACATAATCATTTTTTTATATATAGGTGTACTACATGTGCATCATAACAAATTCCTTTAGTATTCATTGATGATGTGCTAGATTTATGATAAAACTTATTTGGAAGCTAAATTCTTACTTTTGAAAGGTTATGTAATATTTGTAAAAGCACATTTATGATGTGAATCCTAAAAGATGTGAGTTAGGGACCTAACATGTATAAAAAATTGAGTAAAAACCTAAGAAAACTAAATCATATTTTAATCACATAAAACTTAGACCTAATGTTCAAAGGAATATGAATCAAAGATATAAAGAATAATATAGATGTCACACTCCAAAAAAAAAAAAAAAAAAGGATGTGAGAGTGATAAGTTAGGTTGGATACACAAGAATTGAATATGAACTATAAAAATTTTGACATTATGATATAATATGTCCCTTTCCTAGATATTTAAAACATTTAATATCTCTATTTTTATTAGGTTGGGAATTAGAATTATCTTTCTCCTTACTAAGACTTATTTCCTTACCCTTGTAAGATTTTACCTTTGGCTAAACAATCAACCCTCTAATCCCTTTAGCTCTAATTCGACTTCCAAGATGAAGTAAAACCTAAATTTTATCCAAACAATGCAGAACCCTTGCATTTAAGTTGGCTCCACATAATGTTGTAATTTAATTACATTGGCAATGTCTTTATTTAACCTTTGTAAGAATTGAACCATGGTTATTTCTCTATCCTCTTATATATTAGCCCAAATCATGGTAATCTTTATCGTCTTATGATAGTTTTTCCATACTTTTGGTGTCTTAAGTAAGTCATTACAGCCTTTGGTGTAAATATTTATAATATTTATTAAAGATGGGCCTTTTTCTCATGATAGCCTTTATCTCCTCTCATTTATCAATAACTTTTATTCCTCCAAATAATAGTATAATCAGTAAATTTAATGATAACAAGTTTTATCATTTTCTCTTTGGTGTAGTTGTGATGATCAAAAACTAACTTAACATTCTTTTCCCATTCGAGGTAGGCTTTAGGATCATTTTTCCCTTAGAAAAAAAAGAATTTTTATTTTAATACTGCTCAAATTATGGTCATAGATGTCTTATCCCCTTAAATCTCTCCAATCATCTCTATCATTGGTAATTTTAACCAAAGTAGCCGGATTATCAAATTCATCATCTTTATGGCCAAAGTCTTGTCTCTATTGCCTTTTTACTTTAAGAACCTCACAGTTCCTACACCTTTCTTGAAACTTTGCTTTTGTATTAACTTGCTTCTCCATTATATTCTTTATATCATTAAATATGATGTTTATATACTCAAATTGTTATTGTATAACTTTGATTATAAACAATACATCACCACCTCTCTCCTCAGCTATACTTGTGTCTTTGGAAGATATAGTGTCAATTTTGCACAAAATGGCTAAGATACCTCACAAAACACTCATTTATTAGGTTGACTAAAAAATGTGTTACACACCTTCATATTTACACTCTTTGAGGCTTTTTCTTAATATGTGTTTATACTCTTACTTTTTACCACTCAAAATTGTCTTTTAGCTTTTTAAATAACTAAACAAACTAAATCAAGAGGATTCATCTTAAACAAATCAAACTTACAAAATAAAGTAAATGAGACAAAATTAAACTAATGAAAAACAAAAAGCTAGAAAATAAAAAATAAATGTCAAGAAAAACAAATCTAATGAAGTAAACTCAAATAAAATAAGTTAAAAAGTTAAACCTAGGAGGAAAAACTTGGATTATATAGCAAGAAAATAAATGGCAAATTTATAATTAAGGTAGATACTAAATCGTTATTGTAGCTAGTTTGACAAATCGTATAATTTCTACCTCAATCATTTAAATTTGACATCTTTTTCAGATTTTTTTACACTTTTCTTTTCATGAATTTACAAATAAGAATAGATAAACTAAAGTTTGTGGATTCAAAGAACAAAAGGTTATAAAAGCGGTTAAAAAGAAGAACAAAATAAAATAAAAAAACTCAAATTTAGAGGATCAAACCTATTTTAAATCTTAAAAATCAGACATCAACTAATGTGAACCTTAAAAGATATGACTGAAAGATAGGGAATTAAACAAGAAACCAAGAAAACTAAATCAAATTTCAATCACACAAACCTAAAACCAATGTTCAAAGGAACATGAACCAAAAAATAAGGAAGAATATAAATATCACACTTCAGAAAAGAATGAATTTAAGAGTGATAAGTTAGATTAAATGCCATAAGAAGTTTTTGATAAGTTTTTTAGTTCTTGGAAGAACCAAAGCAAAAATTTCTTATCTTTTCATTTTACCAATGATCTGTCCCTTTTAATAATGCCTATCTATAGGTTGATGAATAATCCTAACCTTAGAAATAAGAACAAGCTTCCTAAATAAACCTATAATAGTCATACTTCTTATTTTTTTTAAGGAATTTTTGTAAAAACCTTTATAATCACTTAACAGAGGTCAATTTAGTATAAATAGAGCCTTAACTCACATCAAGATATTCTTTCCTCCCCTTTAAGCTTGAATTTTCTTCTTTGGCCCAAATTTCTTCAATTAGCTTACTAAGTGCCTTTTTCATCCTTTTAGCTCTTGAATGTATCATTCACCCTTCTTGAATGCTTAATGGATTCTTAGAAGCCCTTCATGCATTATCTCTTCCATGAATCTCATTCATTTATTTGTTTATTAATCTAATTATTATTTTAAGACCAAGGCCACAATATGATTATATCCCATACTCATAAAAAATTGATTTTTTAAGCCGATGTTTATTACACGGTCCTTTAGATTAAGAATAGACTAAGATCATTTTAAGGAATTTCTTCCTTTATATTAATAAGTAGTTTCATTAGACCTATTAACATTGGTTGTTGTTTTGGTTTTTCACCCTTTTAATAAAAAAATAAAAATTAGGTTTGCTCAACATTACCTAATTTTCAATTTTCACCTAACACCACAAACACTTTCTATTATATATAAAATAGGTGGAGAAAATGACATTTTGATGTTTCTTCATTATCATTACCACCTATTTACAGAGGGAAAAGATACAAAAGTGATGACCAAGTATCCTTTATTTATGACTTTTCTATTATCCATTTTTGTTGCTTAACCCTTATCTCCTCAATATTAAATTTAAAATTTTATGTTTGTCACTCAATTACTTATCTTTTGCTTTTAATATACAAAACCCAACTTTGTCTCCTTAATTAGTCTTATTTTTCAGTATCTCTCTCTCTTTCTCTCTCTTTCTCTCTCTTTGTATTTTAATAGCCCTATTGCCCCTCTTCATCTTCTTTTATTAGATGAATAAATAAATAAATCCTTAAAGTGGTTTTGTTGATGAGACGAATAGCAAGTCAACCAATTTTGATATTTCCTTTTATTTTTACCTTTTTTTCCCTTTTTTTGTATTAAAGTTTGCAAAATTTTGATTTTAATTTTTTTCTTTTAAATTTCATTGTTATAGTTTTGGGGACACACATTATGTCTTATTAGTAGGGAATTTTGGATTTTCAATATTGATTCATTCATTATTGTGTAAATTATATATTCCTTGCGAATGCACTAAAAGTGAGTTCTTTTACATTTTAATCTCATTTATTATTTATTTTACCCATTTTCTTTTTTTTTTCTTGACATCCCTTTGCTAATGATTATAAAAACTTTATTTTTTAAATGATGTTTCATTGGTTTGAGACTAAGAATAATAGGCGGTAAGTGGATAGTTTTTAGTTATTGGAACTTTAACAGTAATTATTTTGCATGTTGCCTAGTTTTTCTTTCAATCTTTTATTATTAGTGTTTTTAAATGATTTAGAAGTGTATTCAAATGATTTAATGGTAATGCTAACAATAATGCATTCTTTCTCAATTTGTGTTCACATTTAAGAACACCTTATTGGATTTATATCATGTTTATGGAACTATAAGTGCCTTTCACATATTTGTCTTATTCTTTTAACACAGTCTCTTCTCTACACCATTAAATTTGCTCAAATTGCTATTATTTCTCAAATCAATAGATACTTGTGTCTTTAATTAATAATTATAACTAAATTAGTTAGTCTTGTTATCATGAGTTATTGGCAGTGTAATAATTTTGATTAAATAGTTTATTGTTTGTTTGGCATGAAGGTAAAGTGTTTTTAGTAAAGAACAAATATTAAATTGTATTGTTTTGCAAATATTTTCATTAATTGCTAAGTCCACTTTTCTTATTATTTATATTTTGTTTTGTGATCATTCATGAAAGATACGATTTTTTTTTTGTAAAAAAATTTATTCCTAATTACATATGTAATTTGTACATATATGTAATTGCTTTAATTGATATCCTAATAGTAAAACCAAGCCAACCCTTTTATGTAAATAAGGATAAGATTATAAAGATTGAATCAAAAGTTACATGAGTAGAGAAAGCTGAATACCTTTTAATTTAATGATGGAAAAGGAGGTGAAAAAGGCTAATAAGAAAACTACAACCTTTACTCCTAATGCTTAAAAGACTATCTAAAATGACTTAAACAAAAGAACTAGCTATAGGTATACTCATGTCCATTTAAAAAATAAATTCATGGACTCAGAAGTTGTTGGATGACTTTTACAAAAATTATAAGTCAAATAAGAGTTAACTATTCTCTTATGACTAATACAATTTCAACTTCTAATGAACAATGACAAAAACTATCTTGGGAAAAAAACATTTTTTATTAATTTTTTTATTATATCATTAGATCTTAATTTATGCTATCATTTATAATTAACTTTAAGATGAATTTTTTTATACGTAATCAAACTTATGAAATAATTTCAAAAAAAGGGTTATTGAAATTATCATAAGTTGTGTATCATGTTTAGAGATACAATTGCTATTCAAGTACATGCCCATACTTTAACCCAAAGTCTTTCAATTAGTGAAGATAAAGATAATAATAATAAATAAGAAGAGCTTAAAGATGTTGACAATAATCTTGATGATGCCTACCAAGATAAACCAAAACTAACATTGATTTAACAACAACTTGGCCAAAGAGAAAAAGTTGACTCAAAATGTAGTGGCTAATGCTTTGGCTTGATTGGAAAAATTTAAAGAAAAAGTTAGAGTTGTTCAAGAAGAAGATTTCAACTTTACAAGCTTATATTAGTGGAAATATGATGATACTTACAAATAAAGTTGGACATTATTTTGAAGTATGCATTAAGGTACTTGATAAGTTTGAAGACAAATGTAACTTTATATGTGATAGTAATTAGATTATTCAATGAACAAAAAGGATATAGATTTATTCCTTTTAAAAATATTAATGCAAGAAAAATAGATGAAGTTTTGAATATCTACAACTAGAACTTATTTAACTCTTTGAATTGATGAATGTGTGAATTGTTTTTAATTTTTGATGTTATGCTTTGAATTTGATTTGTGGGCTTGAATGCTACTATTGAAAATGGTTATGCAATTATTTTATATATTATCTATTATTATTCTTGATTTTGATCTTTAGGATTATTTGAAATGATAAATTAATGTACATTTTTATGTGTTAATAGGTCTTATTCCAAAGGATATTGAGATGAATGTTAAAGAATAAGATATAGAAGTTTTAATGTCAAATTCAAATTATGACATTTCAAACCTTATGGTTATATATTATACATATGAGAAAGATGACTTGTAATATCAAAATAAACTACAACCATAAAAAATTTCAAAGTTAATTAGCCATGAGTGTGTGGTTTAAAACTTGAATGATTATCTAAATAAATGTGTTGACTTATTCAAGATGAATAAAGAAATGCTTATAAACTTGAGTGAAGAATTGAAAGAAAAGAAGATTATTATCTTATTTCAATTTTTTTATGCGAAAAAATAGTTAGCAATATTTCTTATTATTGTTATTCATAATGAGCAATAACATATTATTAATGATTGGCTTAACACCTAATTGACATAATTTCTAAGAATTTTAAAAGTATTATAAAAGCACTTTGTGCATTTGTTAAGGTTATGATTACTTTTCTAAATCTTAATAAAATTCCATTTTATATTGGAAATAACTCGAGTTATTTCTTTTTAATTTTTATTTTAAGGTAAAATCTTTGTATTATTTGCTCTCTCTCTCTCTCTCTCTCATTTTTTTTTTAAGTTAGGCCTAGTAATTGTGAATTTTTTTTATCTTACTTCTTGATCAAATTTTGTTGGAGCAATTGATGATATTTATGTTTTCACATGTATTCTAGTATAAGTATTGAAAATAATAAAAAGTAAGAACACTTTGTCTTAATCCTAGAGTTAAGAGTTGCTTTTATTTGTCTTTATCCTTAACTTATGAACTTTTCTTGTCTATAAACATTTTGAGACAAAGTCAAAGCTTAAGGCTTATAAAATTCAAGCATATAACAATATTTCCCTTGCTGATTGAAATCAACCTTATCCCTAAGGTCAGGAGTCTTAATTGTTGCCTTCATCCATAAGCTCTAGTAAGTCAATAGTAGGTTGAAACTTATATTTGAACTTTAAGAGGGAAATATGGGTTATGAGATGTATTTATACTCTTTTTGACAAGTTAAATTTATAAGTCATTAGTTCCATATGTTCCTCTACCTAGTAATTTCTATTATAATGAGTTGATAACTTATGTATTTTGACTTTTGTTGCTTAAACTTGCTTATAAGGTTGGAGTTTCAAATAGACCTAAGGTCCAACAAATTTTTTGTCTTTCCAACCCTTATTATAAATGGTTATTCTCTTTTGGGATTGTAACAACTACGCTTATAGTTGCTTAAGCCTCTTATCCCACTAAATTAATTCATGGTTAACTAAAATAGTAGTTGCAATTTTTGGCTTATAATGGATAAGAAAGGATGGTACTTTTCCATAAACGATCTTAAAAGGAGTTTCCTTGGTTTTAGAATGCTAACTAATATTATAATAAAACTCTATCTAGGGTAACCACTCTAGCCATTATTGTGGGTTCTACAATAAAATAACTTGAAAACCTTTTGATATTATAATTTGTTACCATTTATTGGCCATTAGTCTATAGATGGTAGGAAGAGGAAAAAATGAATTATATCCCTTGTAATTTAAATAATTCCTTCCAAAAATGGCTTGTAAAAATTAAATTTCGATCATAAACTATACTTTACAACAACCATTATAGCTTAAGCATGCCTTCAAAAAATGCTTGTTTTCTTGAAATTTTTGTAAAAGACATAATCATGGCTAATAAATATTCCATTTTGGATAAATGATCCACCATACTCTTGATTTTTGATTTGACATGGGACAATGGTAGGTTAATGATGAAATCCATTAAAATTTCTATAAAAATTCTTTTGGAATTAGTGAAATTTTTCATAATATCCAAAACTTATGCCTTTATTCCCTTCTAATAGAAAGAAAATTTTAGATGATGAAAAGTTTTGTGTAATCCTTATTGTGTTGTGTTGTTAAAGGTATGAATGATAATCAAAATTAATTTTGATGTCATGAAGTGGTAAAACCAATTCTTAAAGAGGAATAATCCTTTTTCTTTAGTATATTGGCCAACTATTTCATTAACCTTATATTGCTCATGTACCTTAACTATCTTTAAATGAATCTCATTCTTTTCCATTAACATCTCTAACCAATGAGGCTCAAAGTATTATATGACTATGATTTGGGTTGAGTTGTATTTCCTCAAGAAAGCATTTGTTGTATTGTTTCCTTTTCCCTTTTTATACCTAATGGAAAAATCATACCCTATCAAGTTGGTTAAGTCAATGTTGTTGACGTAGAATTGTGATCCATTGTTTATAAATAAATTTGAGACTTTTGTGGTCTATTCACACCATAAAAACTTACCCCAATAAATAGAGTCTCCAATGTTGCACTATTAGACCTAGATTTCTTTATCATAAGTGGAAAGATCGGTGTTGTTACTTGTGATGTCTTGGTTAAAGAAGGAGATAGGTCTATAATCTTATACCAACATGTCTTCCACTCCATGTCCAAAAATGATGTAGAAAACCCCAAGGGACCCAATGCACACAAGGAATCAAAGATGAACCAGGAAAGCTAAATCAGAGTTAAATAACACCTGTCTCTTATACACATCTAGATCTGTATAAGAGACAGCTTGTGTGCATTGGGGCCCTTGGGGTTTTCTGCATCAAAAGGAGTCAACGGATTAAAACCATATACCTGCCTCTTATACACATCTAGATGTGTATAAGAGACAGGGAGATAGGTCTATAATCTTATACCAACATGTCTCCCACTCCATGTCCAAAAATGATGTAGAAATCCCCACGGGACCCAATGCACACAAAGAAACAAAGATGAACCAGGAAAGCTAAATCAGAGTTAAATAACCCAAACCCTAGACCCAACATGGGAAGGAACACGAACCTAGGGGATTTAAAAAGGACGCCACACTCCAGAACAGAAGGGAATTGGGAGTGATAAGTCAATTGGAACACCACAAGAAAAAGTACCTCTTGATAAGTTCTTTAGTTCTCAAAAGAATCGAGGGAGCAAAACCCTTACTTTCTATTTCACTCAAAGTTGTATATCCTTCAGAGCTTACAAGGGGTGCCTATTATAGGCCAAAGATAGACCATCCTAAAAGAGGCACAAATTCCTACTTAAGACAAATCCTTATTTAGAGAAATTTTTAACAATGTAAAAAATTCACAACAAAGAATACACTCCTATTTAGGAGTGAGTGCTATTGCTTATTACGGGCCATCAAGTACTCCAATGATATTAATTAGGCCTATACTCTTTGTCAAACTAGAATTCGCACCATTTGAAGCTTGGTTGGCCTAAATGTCCTTAATCAGCCCATTTAGTGCTTTTTAATTGTTTTGGCTCTAGCTCGTGTTATTGGGCCTTCTGGAATGTGAAATGGACCTTTTGCATCCATTGGAGCCTTCCAGCCATCATCTCTACGGTTCACATCATTAGCTTGTGTTATTAGACCTCTTGTATCCATTGGAGCTTTCCAGTCATCATCCTTATGGTTATCATCATTCCCCTCTCCTCAACAAGGATTCGACCTCGAATCATCACCTATATTAAAATGGGAAAGATCAGAAACGTTAAATGTTGCACTCACATTATACTCACCAGAAGGTCCAACTTATAAGCATTGTCATTAATTTCGGCTACAACTTGAAAGGGACCATCTCCTCTAGGTTGTAGTTTTGAACGCCTTTGAGCTGGAAACCGTTCCTTGCACATATGTACCCAAACCTAATTACCAGGTTCAAACACACTCTCTTTCGTCCCTTGTTGACATGGGATGCGTATTTACTCAGTTCGTTTTTCAATTTGTTGCCGCACTTTTCATGCAATTTTTAAACCATGTCAGCCTTTGCGTTCACACATCTAAGCTGACATACTCATTGATAGGTATAGGTACCAAATCCAAAGGAGTCAACGGATTAAAACCATATACACATTCAATGTTGAGAATAACTAGTAGTGAATAAACACTGCCTTTATAACGCAAACTCGACATGTGGGTAAACAATCTTTCCATGTTTTCAAATTCGTTCGAATAATAGCACGCAAAAGAGTAGAAAGAGTTCGATTAACCACCTCAGTTTGTCCATCAGTTTATGGATGGACAAGTTGTTTGAAAACAATAGCTTAGTACCTAACTTACCCCACAAAGTCTTCCAGAAGTAGCTTAAGAACTTGTATCTCGATCTGAAACAATACTTCATGGCATGCCATGCAAACGTACTAGTTCTCCTAAAGAATAAGTCAGCCACATTTGTTTGCGTCATCAAATTTTATGGCATGGGATGAAGTGTGCCATTTTTGAAAAATCTATCAACAACAACAAATGTAGAATCTCTACCCCTTTTTATTTGTGGCAATCTTAGTACAAAGTCCATAGAGTAAATCAACCCAAGGAGGGCTAGGTATGGGCAAGGGGGTATACAAGCCATGGGGCAAAACTCTAGATTTCGTCTGTTTGCATGTTATGCATTTTCTCACATATCCTCTCACATCTCGTTTATGCGTGGCCAAAAAATCTCTCT
>CM038472.1:7220323-7384690 GCA_021464305.1 Kandelia obovata
ATATATATATATATATATATATTCGTGTTTAGGCGAGTCCAGCTCTTCTTATGTTCATAATGTCATCTCTCATCATTGTGAACAATAAGTCACGGAAAAGAAAGAGATTCAGCCGAGCTGTACGAAATTGACCAACATTTTAGTCAACGACTTTGTATCTATGGCTCATGTTTTCTATTATGTTGTATTTGTAACTCGTTGAATTAAAAAAAAAAATTTAAAAATTAAATTCTAAATATAATAAAAACTTACAAAGTGTATTATCACAAGATAAAAATATTGACTTGAATTAAAATTGAAGAAAAAAATAATTGATTATTTTTTCCTTTATTGCCTATTCTCCAATAATATGAGAAAGTCAACTATAATATTTGGTTTAATAAATTTCTTTAATCTTGCATGTAAAAAAACTCTTAAAATTTAATAAGTAAAAATTAAGAGAGATAATTTATAAAAAAAGAGAAAAATTTAAAAGTAGTATACACTTACGATGTGGAGTTTTTTTTTTTTTCTATTATGTTGTTGTTAAGATAAATTTAAATAGAATTTTAGTTAATTTTTTAATAAGGATAATTTTTGAAAAAAAATTTTATTAACTTAGTTTACTAAAATAAAATTAAATAAAATTTTATTCTTAAATAGGTGAAATTTAATATATACTTTATTTGTCAACATCTTTTTCTTTTTTTATTTAAAAGAACTTCATGATTTATTTGTTTTTTCATTTATAAAAAAAAAAGGAAAATTGAATTGAAATTAAATTATTATTTTTTATTCTTAAAAAAGAAATAGAATTAAAATTCAATTATTTTGATTTTAAGAAAAATAAAAAATTTAAATTTTTTCCTTTTTTTATTTATCATTTTTCTTAGGGTCCATTCAATTAGTTGTTTTTTTTATTGTTATCTTGTATTATTTACTATCCTAATTTTATTTGTTGTTATTTATTATAATTATCTATTTATTTGTTTACATTAATAATTTTTTTCTACTTAACAAAATCTTTATCAAGAGAAACAAAAAATAATGAAAAGGCAGAGAGAAAAATGGTCAATAAAAAAATAAAATAGAGTGAAATAAAGAGAAAGAAATGGAGAGGAAGTGTGACGCAGAAAGGTAAAGAGATAAAGGGTTGGGAAAGTAAAGGGAAAAATAGTAGAGAGAGAACAAAAATAAAGTTAATAAATTATGAAGGTGGAAGAAAAAAAATATTGAGTGTCCTTAAAGAATTGTAACAAAATGGATGATAAATTGAAAAAAAAAATTCATTTTTTTATTTGTGAGGAGACCCACTGCCATAAATATAATTTTTTATAAAAAGATTTATTGAGATTTTTTTTTGAGAAGCCATTCAAGAAAGAATTGTTCATTTTATTTAATGTCTTAAATAAGCGAGGAAAAAATTAATTTTGATGGAAGAAAGATGAAAATTGATATAATGAGTGAAAAGTATAAAAAGGAGATAGGGGGAGAAGAAAAAGTGTTTAAAAATATTGATTTACTAAAAGAGAAAAAACTTGATTTTAATTTTGTTCCTTTTATCTTTTATAATACTTTATAATTTAAATAAAAAATAAATATCAAATAAATTTTTTGTCTTCTAACTATCTAAACCATGCCAAACAAGTTTTTTCAGATGAATCAGGTGCAGTGTGCTTTGAATTTTGTTGATTGAAATTTAAAGTTTTTATTGAGGCATTTTGGTAACTAATCATTGTTTATTCAACAAAAATGGTTGAGTTTTAGCCTACTATCCACTTTATTGATATAATGGATTAATAGGATTAAATAAAATTTTGTGTAATGCCTTAAATAATAATTGATATCTACCAATCACAAATTACTTTTAGAAAACTAGTTGCATACTTTATAGACAACAAATTTTAGAATACTAAAAAAAATGATTTGTCTTCTTAATTTTAGTTTATCCAAAATATAGACATTGTTAAATTTCAAGGTTAAGTCACCTAATTTAGGATTTTGAGTTTGTATAGTCAATTTAAAGAAATTGTGAACTTCAAATTATAATTCAATAATATCCAAAGCCTATTATAAATTCATTTCCAATTTAATTCATGATTATCCATAAAAATATGCAGTCTTTTTTTAGCTATGGATAAGGGGCTAATATAAATTTAAGAATTAATTAATCATATAAACAAGTAGATATTATCTTTAAATACACTTAAAAAATAAATAATTTGTATTTATCTGTATCATTTAGGTCAACTTCAAAATTTTAAGGTATTTATGATTCCACCTCATTAATTTTTATTCATAAACAATGAGGCAAGGAAATGTTTCTTCAAAACTTCTCGAATTATTACTAAATGTTTAGACTTCTTATGGTTGAGAAAATAAAATTTAACTATGTTTTATTAAAAAAAGATAAATATACTTTAAAATGATAAGTTTTTTTTTAAAAAGGTGAAATTAGGTTTACTTTTTCCTAATTTCTTTTTCTTTATTTTTTTGTGTAAAAAGGAGGAATTTTTGGGTATTTTTCTTTTAAGGAAAATTAGTGAATTAATTTTTATTTTTTCTTTTTTTAAGAATTAAAATTTTCCTTTTTTTTAAAAATCAAATTGAAAATTTAGATTAGTATTTTTTTAAAAAATTTAAAAGGTAAACATCTTAAAGAAAATTAAATTTTTATAAGAATGCTAGTCGTTTTAAGTTAGATAAATTCTAATTATGTGCTACAAACAAAAATAACTACATATAAGCAAAGAACTTCAATCTTACAAATATCAAATTGTTAAAAGTAATAAACAAATACTTCAATCTAAATGAAAAGAAGAATAAATGAAGACAATTTTAAATTTCAAATTGCTAAAAACATTTTAAAATAATATAAATAGGAAAAACTTATATTGTGACTTGTTTCTTCTATTATGTTGTAGTTGTGACTCTTAAAATGAAAGCAAAAAAATAAAATTAAAGTCTAAAAATGATGAAAACTTACTTTATGACAAATTAAATTTAAAAGTGCACTATAGCAAGATTAATATATTAACTTAAATTCAATCAAATCAACAAAACAATCAAAGATTTTTTCTTTTCCTTTTATTGCCTATTCTCCATTAATAGGAAAAAGTCAGTTATAATATTTTCTTTAAAGGCAATAAAAAAATTATGATGTAGTTTTTGTTTTCTCTATTATGTTGTTATTTTACAACAACAAATTAATAGATTAAAAGAAATTTGAATATACCTTTCATTAATTTTTTAATAAGGGAAATTTTTTCAATAAATCTTTTATTACCTTAGTTTACTAAAAGTAAATTAAATAATTTTTTATTCTTAAAAAGGTGAAAATAAATATGTAAGGAAAGAATGTAAGTAAATTTTTAGTTTTTTAAAAGAACTTATGATATATTTTTTCTTTCATTTATAAGGAAAGAGGAAAATTCAAATGGAATAAAATTATTATTTTTTGATTCTTTTCAAAACAAAAAAATATAGAAAGAGAATTAAATTTTGAGTATTTGTCTTTTTTTTTTTTCATTCTTGAATTTAATTTATTTCTCCTAATTTATGAAATAAAGAAATATTACCAAGTGGTAGCCTTAAGGATTCATTTAGTTATATTATTAATTGCTTTTACATTTATTTTTTATTCTCTATTGTTCTAATTGTATTTTTTGTTGTTTATTGTCACAATCTACTGATTTGTTGTTACCAACATCATTTTTCTTCTTAAAAGAATCGTTAGCAAGAGAGAGAGAAAGAATGAAAAATGATAGGAAGAAATGGTTGTTAAAGAAATAAAATAAAGTAAGAGAAAGAGAGGAAAAATATAGATAAAAAAAAGAGTATAAGAAAAAAGGTAGGAAAACTAAAGAGAGAACGGGTAAATAAGAAGAGAATGAATAAAAAAAGAAATTAGAGAGAGAAAACATAAAAATTAAGAAAGTAGAAGAGAGATTACTAAGTGTTTAGAGATTTTTAAATAAACAAAAAATAAAGTGAAAAATAATTTCATTTTGAGATTTTTCTAATAAAAAAAGGGAAAATATGAAACAAAAGACAAGATCTTTAGCAAGAGAGAGAAATGATAGAAAGAAATGGTTGTTAGAGAAATAACATAAAGTGAGATAAAGAGAAAAAGTGAGGAAAAGTATCAAAAAAGAAAAGTAGAAGAAAAAAAAGTAGGAAAACTAAAAAGAGAAAGAGCAAATAATGACATAATGAGTATAAAAAAAATTAATGAGAGCAAATTTAAAGAAAGTTAATGAATGAAAAAAGTGGAATAAAGGATAATAAGTCTCTAGAGATTTTGAAATAAAAGGACAATAAAGTGAAAAAAAATTATTTTGAAATTTTTCTAAACTTTTTAACAAAAAAGACAAAAAAAAATAAAAGCATCAGCCAAAACAAAATTTTATTTTTTCTCCAAAAAAAAAAAACAAAACTAAGCCTTAGTTTTAGATAAACCAACAATAGAGTGAAAAAAAAATCTCATTTTGAGATTTTCTTAAGTTTTTTTTCCAAAAAAAAAAACTTCCAACATTGTAACCAAAAAAAAGTACTAAATAATAAAAATAAAATGATTGAGATTTAATATATAGATAGATATCAGATTTTCTCAATAAATGCACCGAGAAACCAAGAGAAGTAATTGCACTATTAATATTGGACATGAGCACAGCAGTTTGTCCAACAGACAAAATGACAAAAGCTTCGTGCCTCTTTGTTATCCTTCTCATCTTTGCAATCGGTATCTCTTTCTTTTCTCTCTTAACATATATGCTTGTGCTCTTTTTTTTTTTTTTTTTTTTTTTTCTGCAATTGACCAGCCAGGTGCTCTCAATTAAACAAGTAAAAACCACGATAGTTGCAACGATGATTATAATTTATAACTTTAATTTATCCAAAAAGATTTTCTTGCCGTGAAAAACATAATTTTTTACATGCATATTTGTGTTTTTCTTTTTCTCATTTTTTGGCGGTATCTTAACAAAGTTTAAATCATTGGTTTCATATAGGTTTTATTACGGATACAGAGGGGCGAACCGCAGGACGTTGCTTTAACGACAATGACTGCAAGGGTATGTGTTTTTCTTTTTGCCGTACTTGCGAGTGCTTAACTAGAGAATGCATTTGCGGGAACTTCCAGCCTGAAGAGTTCGCCAAGGCCAAAACCAACTTTCTACCCCGGAACGAGAACCAAAACCGTAACAACTAAAAGTTGCATGGAGTTAGCCTCTTTGTCAAGGAGTCTTTCGACTGACATATGATAGTTTATTGTTAAGTCTTGATTATCTTCTTGGATCGAATAAGAATGGGCCAACCAACATTGTAGTCTTTAATGCTTGTTAAATTATTGAGAAACTTTAGCTTTGTTTTCTACAAGGCAAAGAGTACATCTACCTAATTGCCGATCAAAGCAACTTTATCTTTTGGGGTTTGTAAATGCTAATAAAGACTGGACATGACTACTAAATGGTAAGACCAATGAATGCACTGGTATTAACAAGTCCATCAAACATGGACACTCACGTCAATTAGGCAAATTTCTCCATTCCTCAGTTAGGAAAATGAAGGGATCAAAGTAATCATCTTTGATAATCTTATCATTGAAAATGGACCAACTTAACCTTGCAAAGGCAGATCCAAAAAATCTTATCATTGTGGGAAATATATAAGAAAGAGATAAAAATTAAAGTTATAGAACATTATTGTTATTTTTATAATTACACACAAATTTTTTTAAAAAGGCTAATTTTTTGTGAAAAATATTTATTTTAAATTATTTGATCAGTGAGAAGGTTGGTTCACAAATCACAATTATAAAAAGATTTGTGAGATTTTTTTTAGGAGCATTAAAGAAAGAATTTTCTTTTTTTTATTTAATTGTTTAAATGAGCGAGGAAAAAAATTAATTTTAAATAGGAGAAAAGATGAAAATTGATATAATCTTTTTCCTAAATTTTATATTTGTTCTAAACAAAATAGAAATAATAGATTAGGGTGGTGACAATTACCCCTACTACCTAAAAAACACATACCCCAGTTTGAATCATGATAGTGTGAATTTTTCACACAAAACATTTGTACATTAAAGTTTTAATAAGAGATATACAAGGTTAAAATTTTTAGGTACTCAAATCCAATGTGTTGGAGTTTCCATATACTGTATGTAAAAGAAAGTGATAATTCTTTGAAATTTTCATTTTTCTTAAGAATCATGTTACTATTATAATATTATTGTACTTCATACATTAGCACAAGTTTTTGAGTTAGTTTGGCCAAACCCTTTTACTAATTTAGTTTTCAAAATTTTACCATAAATTGTCTACAAAAGATAGAAAATTTTTGAACTATACTTAAATGTGAGAGGTCATCAATAAGGCCATTTTAGTATGTTTTAGATTGTTAACCTAAACTTTTATTTAATCAATATATTTCTACTTTGATGTATCATAGATTTCTTTTCTTAAAATTAAGAATAAAATCTTTATTCATTATTGTTGATTATTTTAGCCAAATTTAAATATTACAAATTATTATAGACAAAAATAAGTGCTAAAAAGGTATACTGTGGTTTTTAAGATGATGGTTTTGATCTAATTTACATGATAATTGAGATTAAGTTTAGTCATTTACAAACACAATTCGTGAGATTAATTAGGTATAATCAAGATTTTATTATAAGAGTAACTTGT
Source organism: Kandelia obovata (assembly GCA_021464305.1). Taxonomy (NCBI): domain Eukaryota; kingdom Viridiplantae; phylum Streptophyta; class Magnoliopsida; order Malpighiales; family Rhizophoraceae; genus Kandelia; species Kandelia obovata. The sequence goes on from CM038472.1 coordinate 7,226,992, forward strand.
GTAAACTTTAATTTATTAATTTTCTTAAATAATATCAAAACCTCTGTTTAAGATTTAGTAATTTAGAAATATAAATCTATAAGTCAGTATGTATATCTAAAAAACATATATACGATGGATTTGCCTTAATTTTGAGATTGTTTTTATTAGACTATTATCATTTGTAGTTTTTTTTTTACATTAATTTAATAATAATATTTTATTCATAGCATCATGGTTAACTAAAGATGCTCAAAGAGTTATGTACAAAGGCTTGCAAAGATTAATAAGTTAAAACTTATGAAAGCATCATATCTAAAGGTCAAAACTCAATAATACCTTAGTGCATTTCAACCCCTAATCAAAACTCAACAATAATTTAGAAAAAAAAAACTAATTTACTACAAATCTAAGATTGTTGCACTTTAAAATTTATGACTAAAGAAGCTTCCATAAAGAAAAAATCAAGACCTTTTTGTATATGTAATTGTCATTCCATTAGCTAATAAAATCCATATTAAAATTTATCTGATATGATAGGAATCACAAGTTTTTCCTTTCTCATAACCATCTTAACTTCTTGAAAGTGGAGAAAGTAAGTGATTGATGTAGTGTGTAGTGAAATGAGGTAAGACCAATGCTCTTATTGAAAATATTTATTCGTTGGATAATTTAGCTCATTGGACTTACATATATTTAGAGGTGAAACTCACTAATAATCTTTAAAAATAGTCTAATCTAAATGAGAAAACACTTTATTGATTAATTAACAAAATATCTAATTAAAAAGAAAATAAATTTTTAGAGTAATTTCATATAAGCCTAAATTGTGAAATTATGTTTAAGAGTCAAGTCTTCTGGAATTTTTCTTTAAACTTATATTAGTTCCTCTATTCCATGAAGGTTTGAGCTACTTGTTTTATAGTAGTTCCCTCAATTTGGACAAAACTTAACTTAGAATTTAAGTCAAGATTTAGAGAGAGAGACTTATCAGTTAAATATAATGGATAAATATGTATCAGATTGAAGGTCTTTAAAATTCACCGTTCCTTAGATAGATTGATCACATATACATTATCATTAATTTACTTCAACACCTGGGAAGAACCCTACCTTTTAAGTTACAACTTATTGTAGAAACCTATAAAAAATTACTCCTTACAAAGGAATGTCATTACCTTGTTGCCCTTTTAAAATAACTTGTTCCTTCAATGCTTATCACCATATTTTTTGTATTTCTCATTAATAATTTCTAACTTTTATTTCACCTTATTGAGTTTCTTACTAAAATATGCAACTAACCTTTTTTCTTAAGAAAGATAATACTTACTTTAATTCCACCTGCATTACACTTAACTTCAAATAACTTTTCAAAAATGGACAAGACTAATACTAGAGTAGTACATAATTTTTCCTTGATCAGAGCAAAACATTATTTTTCTTCATCTTTCTGTTGAAACTTGTCTTTCTTCAGACATTCAATGATAGGTATCATGATGATACTAAAATTGTAAAGGAACTTTCAATAAAAGGTCCTTAGGCCATGGAAACTCCTTACGTTACTTACTATTTTAGAGGTAAGCCAATCTTAAATTGCTCATATTTTATCCTTATCAACTTGGATACCATTAAAACTAGTTATGTACCCTAAAAAGAGTAATATGTAGGTCATAAAGTTGCACTTCTTTAAATGTATGTATAACTTATTTTTTATAGTATCACTAATACCCTTCTTAAGTGTAATACATTATTCTATATTGATTGATTATAAATAAGAATATTATTGAAGTATACAACTACAAACTTGATAATGAAGGTTTTAATATCCAATTTATGAACATTATAAAGATAGTGGGGGTATTAGATAGGTCAAATGACACACTAGCCACTTATAAAGACCGTATCGAGTTTGAAATATAATTTTTCACTCATCTTTAGGTTTAATCCTAATATGATGATAGGCATTTCGAAGATCAATTTTTGAAAAAACTTTGGATTTTTCTATTTGGTTTAACATGTCATTCAATTTAGGAATTTGAAATTTGTATCTAATGGTGATCTTGTTGATGACCTGACTATCAACACATAATTACCAATTGTGATCTTTCTTTGGAATCGACAAGGGGAGTATATCCCTTGGGTTTAAGCTCTCTCTGATATGCGTTTTTTGTAGGAGGTCTATTACCTTCTTTCTTAGAATCTCACTCTCTTTAGGATTCATCCAGTAATGTGGCAAGTTAAGGAAACTAAATCTAAGAACTAAATCAATACGATGTTAGATGTTACATATTGGTGGCAACCTGGTCGATAACTCTTTCGATAGAATTTCATTGAATTTTTCCAATAATGGCTTCATTAACTCTGTGAGTTCTGTCTCTCGACCATTAGTTACTTCACCTTTTATGACTAGCACATGAACCCCTTTTGATTCATTAATGACAACTTTAATCTCTTAATTTTAGCAGGTAACTATGTCCTCCCCTCCATTTGAGAAGTCTTGATTCGGGACCCTCCTTTTATAAGTAATAATGTATATTTCATCCTGTCATGATGTTTGTAAATATTCTTTTAACCTAAGTGTTAAGCATTGATGTCAAATTTTGAGGGTTTCCCAAACTATAGTTAACAAGCTTCCTTGCCTAGAACATCACAATAAACCTTATTTGTGTATTGGTCAATTGAGAAAGGAACATGGATACTCAGATTTCTTCAACTACTTTGATCCACTCAATGGTATATGGACTTAAGTGCTTTTGTATTGGTAGCTACAATTTCTTAATAGTCTTAATCATAATAATATTTTATTGACTACCACTATCAATAATCAACTCAAATAAAGTATTACTAATTATGTGTCTAGTGCAGAATAACTTATTTTGTTAAGTATCATCTTTATGCTTAAGAGTTAGCATCAGTTTTCTCACTATATACATAAATGTCATGGAACTTTGGAACTTTTGTTCTTATATCCTCTTCCTAGGATTACTATCATGGAAATTTCAAATTCATTATCTCGATCCCCAATAATAAGGAGATAAAAAACTACAATAATATGATCTTTGATTACAATCATATAAAGGCCTACAACTTGGTTACAACAAATTCACACAATTTCATAAAAAAATGTATACTCATAATTAAAGGCTGATGACATAAAAATATATTTTAAAATCTAATAACTTATAAACTAACCTCACTACCATAAAGGATCAAAATAAATCACATATCATATAAAGAATAAATCACTCAATAAAAAAAAGAATAAATTAAGATTTAATATACGTATAGATATAAGATTTACTTATTAAATGTATTAGGAAACCAAAAAAAGCAATTGTACTATTAATATTGAATAAGTACACAATAGATTGTCCAACATAAGAAATAATGAAAGCTTCTTACAAGTTATGCCTCTTTTTTATCCTTCTCATCTTTCCTAATTTGATTTATGATCCAACCACAAAATTGTTTATATAATATTACTATTTTACATTATTTTTAGCTATGGATAATGCTTATTACCTAAGTTTTAATATATAGACAAGTGGATGATTATTTTTTAAATTATTACTTTAAAAATGAATAATTAGTATTTATCTCTTATTATTTAGATTATGATCCACCTCATTAATTTTCATCACAAACACAAATAAGGGAAATTCTCTCAAGGTTTCCTAAATATACCATTAAATTAGTTTTACATATGCGTACTACTAGTAGTTGAGAATTAAATTTTTAACTATGTTTTACTTTAAAAAATAGAAAAGATATTTAAATTATAAGTATTTTTTTAAGAAAACAAAATGTGAAATTTAGGATTACTTTCTTTTTATCTTGTTATTTCCTTTTTAAGAAAACAAAACGAAGAATTTGAATTTTTTTTTAAGAAAACAAAAATAAAATTTAAGGAAAATTTTCTCTTTAAAATAAATTGTAAGTATTATTACATGAGAAAAACAACCATAATATAAGGAAAGAATCTCAATCTTACAAATATAATCTTGTAGAGGTTAATAACAACTATTGTAATTCATATTTCTCATTATATTGTAATTGTGACATGTCAAATTTAAGAAAAAATTAAGATTAAAGTCTAAAAATAATGAAAACTTACTTTGAGACAAATTAAATTTAAAAGTGCACTATCACAAGATAACAATATTAACATAAATTAAAATTAAATCAATAAAATAACCAAACAAAATTTTGTTTCTTTATTTCCTATTCTCCCACAATAGGAGAAAGTCAGCTATAATATTTGGTTTAATCAATCCCTTTAGTCTTATATATAAAAAAATCTTAAATTTGAATAAACAAGAAATTAAAAGAGTAAAAGAATCTATAAAGAAAAGTTAAAAATTTTAAAGTAATGAAAAACTTACAATATAATACCCTTTTTCTATTTTGTAATTGTTATTTTAATGTAATCAAGAGAAATTTAAATGGACTTCCATTTAATTTTTTAATAAGAAAAATTTTTAAATAACTCTTTTGCTATCTTAGTTTACTAAAAGAAAATTAAATAAATTTTTATTCTTAAAGAGGTAAAATGTAATGTGTACTTAAATTGTAAGTAGTTGTTCCATTTTTAAGAGAACTTAAATGATACATTTTTTATTTCATTTATTAAAAAAAAATAATTTGAAATGGAATGAAATTATTATTTTTTATTCTTTTAAACAATGAAAAAAAAATAGAAAGAGAATTAAATTTGGAATTTTTTCATAAGAAAACAAAAGGGAAATTTTGGTTGACAAAATTGTTTTCCTAATTTTTTCATTTATTTTCCATAGTCTATGAAATAAAAAAATATCTCTAAGCAGTTTCCTCAGGGCTCATTTAGTTGTTAATTTTTTATTTTTATTTTTTGTTGTCCATTGTTTTAATTTTATTGTTTTTGTTTATTATCACTATCTACTTATATGTTTTTTACCAACTTTTTTTTCTTCTTCTTAACATGGTTTTTATCACCAGAAAAAAGGTAAAGAAAAGAAAAGGAAGAATTATGAAAAGGTTGAATAAAAAAAGAATTTATAGATAAAAAAACATTAAAAGAGTTAATCAGTTAAGAAGAGATACCAACTATGTATAGAGAATTTTAGATAAATGAAAAACCAATTAAAAAAATTCATTTTGAGATTTTCTTAAGTTTTTTTTTTCTAAAAGAAATGCTTTCAACTTTCTAACATTAAAAATAAAAAAATAATAAAAACAGCAGCCAAACCAATATTTCATTTTTTTTCTTCAAATAATAACAAAATTAACTGATATGAAACCAATTCTTCATTTATGAATTAAAAGAAAAATTACCAAATAAAAAGAAAGAGAATAAATTATATTTAATGTATAGATAGCTATAAGATTTACTCAACAAATATACTAAAGAATCGACATTTAATATTTAGTGATTTTAGAATAAATGACATTTAATATATCGATAGTTATAAGATTTATTCAACAAATGTATTAAAGAATGGACATTTAATATTTAGTGATTTTAGAATAAATGACATTTAATATATCGATAGTTATAAGATTTACTCAACAAATGTGCTAAAAAATCGAGAGAAGTAATTGCACTATTAATATCGGAGATATGCACAGCAGATTGTCCAACAGAAGAAATGGCAAAAGCTTTATCCAAGTTATGCCTCTTTACTATTCTCCTGATCTTTGCAATCGGTATGTCTCTTTCTCCCCTCTCTCAACACATAAGCTCGTGTTTTTGTTATGCAATTAACTAGCCAGGTTCTATCAATTAAAGAAGTTCAAATCACAACAGTTGAAACATACTCTTTACATGTGTATTTATTGATTTTTTTTATTTTTTTTGGTATCTTAACGAAGTTTAATTCATTGGTTTCATGTAGGTTTCAATGTGAATACAGAGGCGCAAAAAGTAGGACGTTGCTATAACAATAATGACTGCAAGGGTATGTGTCATTTTCATTGCAATACTTGCTGGTGCTTGAACAAAAAATGCTTGTGCGGGGACGTCCGGCGTGAAGAGTTCACCGGGGCCAAAACCAGCTTTGCACCCCTGAACCAGAACCAAAACCGTAACGACTAGAACTTTCATGGAGTTGGCCTTTTTGGTTCGGAGTGTTTTGATTGACATATGATAGTTTATTGTCAAGTCCTCATTATCATTTTGGATCAAATAAGAATGGGCCAACCAACATTGCTATATCCCAAATGCTTGTTGAATTATTGAGAAACTTTAACTCTATTTTCTATGAAGTAAAGAGCACATCTTCCTAATTGCCAATCAAAACAACCTCATCTTTTGGAGTTTGTAAATTCTAACACAGTCCAAGCATGGTTGCTAAGTTGATATTTAGCATTAAAGTAGTAAACGAGAATCATGTTCTCCGGTATAAGTAAGACCAATAAATGTACTCAGTATTATCAAGTCCATCACACATGGACACTCACACGTCAATTCGGCCATCTCTTTGGATTTGACAATAAAGATTCTTTTCAAGCAAATTTCTCTATTTCTCGGTTGGAAAAATGAAGGGATCAAAGTCATCATCTTCGATTGGTTTTATTGTTCAAAACAAACCAACTTAATCTTGTAAAGGCAGACCCAAAAAAAAAAAATCTTTTTATAAAAACAAAGTTATACAAATTATTATTATTTCTATAGTTATATACGGAAATTTTTAAAAAACTTAGTTTTCTGTATTGGAGTTTTCACGTACTGTATGTAAAAGAAAACTGTAAATCTTTGAAATTTGCAACTTCCTTAGTTTAGCTAAACTCTTTTACTAATTTAGTTTTCAAAATTTTACTTTATATAGTCCTTAACACATAAATTTTTTTTTGAAAGTATAAGAGATTACCAATAAAGGCATTTTAGTAAACTGTAGATTCTCAACCCAGACTTTTATTTAATTAATATATTTCTAGTTTGATGAATCATTAAACTTTTAATTTTTAAAAAATTAAGACTAAAATCTCAATCTATTATTGTTTATCCTTTTATCCAAATTTAAAAATTACAAAATATTATAGACAAACATAGGTTCTAAAATGGTCTACTATTACAACATTTCTTGATCTAATTTACATGATAATTGAGATTAAGTCTAATCAGTTTAAAAACACAATTCCTCGAGTTAATTAGGCACAATCAAGATTTTATTTATAAGAATAATATGCATAGACTTTAATTTATTAATTTTTTTAAATAACGTAAGAACTCTTATTTAAGATTGAGTGATTCAGAAATATAAATCTATATGCATCTGTACATAAATTAATATTATTGAATATGAGAGGCAATCTTTAAGCAAAAAAAAAAAAACATATACACAACGACTTTGCCTTAATTTTGGAAAATTTTTATTAAATTTTTATAGTATGTAGTTTTGACATCAATTTAATAGTTTTTATGTTTTATTTCTTAAAGTTTGGAATTTTTGTTGCCACATCCTCTTCCCAAGATTACTTTTTTGGAAATTTCAAATCTACTAGCCAGCTTCGAGGTAGGGAGGAGATAAAAAACTACAATAATATGATTTTTTATTACAACCATATAAAGGCCTCAGACTTGGTTACAACATACTTGTACAATTCCATAAAAAAAAAGTGCATAATTATAATTAAAAGGTTGATGACATAAAATTAATTTTAGAATCTAATAACTCATGAACTAACCCAATTATCATAAAATATCAAAAAAAATCATAGAATAATTAAGATTTAATGGACATATAGATATGAGATTTATTCAATAAATGTACTAGGAAACCAAGAGAAGTAAGTGCACTACTAAGTATATAATATATTGTCCAACATAAAAAATGATGAAAGCTTCTTGCAAGTTATGCCTCTTTGTTATTCTTTTCATCTTTCCTAATTTGATTTATAATGTAGCCACAAAATTGTTTATATAGTATTACTATTTTGCAATATTTTTCAACTACAGATATTATCAAAGTTTTAAGATATGTACAAGTAGATGATTATTTTTTAAATTATCACTTCAAAAATGAATAATTAGTATCTATCTCTTATTATTTAGATTGTGATCTACATCATCAATTTTTTTTCCACAAACACAAATAAGGGAAATTTTCTCAAGGCTTCTTAAATATACTACTAAATTAATGTTCGACCTTCATACTAACATTGGCTGAGAAGTAAATTTTTAATTATATATTATTTTAAAAAATAAAAAATATATTTAAATTATAAGTATTTTTTTTAAAAAAAAACGTGAATTTTAGCTATACTTTTTTTTATCTTGTTATTTCCTTTTTTAAAAAAAAAACAAAAGGAAGAATTTGAGATTTTGTTTTCTTTTTTTAAAAAATAATCAAAATTTGGGATTTTTTTTTCTCTTTTAAGAAAAAAAATAAAATTTAACGATAAAATTTTCCTTTTTGAGAGAATTAAAAGGGTAAAAATGTAAGAATAATTTTAATTTTAAAGAATGCAAGTGTTCGATATTAAAATAAACTTTAAGTATTATGATATGAAAAAAAATGAGACAAGTTCGATCTTACAAATGTAATTTTGTAAAAATTAATAACAAATACTTATTATAGATAAAAAAGAATAATAAATGCAACAATTTTGGAATTAGATGCTTGAAAAAAGTTAAAATCTATAAATAGAAAAAACTTATATTGTAATTTGTATCTTTTATTATATTGTAGTTGTGACGTGATAAATCTTAGAAATTTTTTTAAGTTAAAATCTACAAATAATGAAAACTTACTTTGAGACAAATTAAATTTAAAAGTGCACTATCACAAGATAAAGATATTCACTAAATTTAAAATTAAATCAACCATATAATCAAAACCTTTTTTTGTTTTTGTTTTCCTGTTCTCTGACAATAAGAGAAAGTCAACTATAATATTTGGTTTAATCAATCCCTTCAATCTCACATATAAAAAAAAAAATTCCTAAACTTGAATAAAAGGAAAATTAAAAGAGTGAAAAAATCTATAAAGAAAAGTTAAAAAATTAAAAGTAGAGAAAGATTTACAATTTAATGTCTTTTTTATTTTGTTATCATTATTTTAACACATTTAAAAGAAATTTAAATGAACTTCTAGTTAATTTTTTAAGACCGATAATTTTTGAATAACTCTTTTATTAACTTAGTTTACTAAAAGAAAATTAAATAAATTTATATTCTTAAAAATGTTAAAATTAATATGTAATTAGATTTTAAGTAGCCTTTTCATTTTTTTAAGAACTTAAATTGTATGCTTTTTCTTTCATTTATTAAAAAAAAGGAAATTTGATTAAATTAATTTATTATTTTTTATTCTTTTAAAAAAATGGAAAAGATAGAATGAGAATTAAATTTTGATTTTTTTTCTCAGAAAACAAAAAGGAGGATTTGGAAGGAGAATTTTTTTTCCTATTTTTTCATTTATTTTCTTTGGTTTATGAAATAAAAAAAATATATCAGTAAGCAGTAGCATTAGGGCTCATTTAGTTGTTAATTTTTTATTTTTATTTTTTGTTGTCAATTGTTTTTAATTTTATTGTTTTTGTTTATTATCGCTATCTACTTATATGTTCTTACCAACTTTTTTTTTCTTCTTAACATGGTTTTTATCACAAAAGAAAAAGAATAAAGAAAAGGTGGAGAAAAAATTAGTAGATAAAAAAGAAATAGTATGGAGAGAAAAAAAAAAAGAAAGAAAGAAAGAAAGAGCAGACAAAAAATAGTAGAAGAGAAAAGGCAAAGAGAATAATGAGAGAAAAAGTTAAAAAAAGAAAAGAATTAGAAAAAGGTTGAATAAAAAGAGAATTTAGAGATAAAAAATATTAGAAGAGTTAATGAGTTAAGAAGAGATATTAAGTATCTCTAGAGAGTTTTAGATAAATGAACAATCAATTGAAAAAAAATCTCATTTTCATATTTTCTTAAATTTTTTTCTAAAATAAAAAAAAAAGATGATTTCAACTTTATAACATTAAAAAAAAATTAAAAAAATAAAAGCAACAGCCAAACCAACCTCTTTTTTTTCTCAAAACAATAACAAAACTAATTACAACGAGACCTCTTCTTCTTTTATAAATTAAAAGAAAGATCGCCAATTAAAAGAAAGAGAATGATTGACATTCAATAAATAGATAGACATAAGATTTGCTCAATAAATGCACTAAAAAACCCACCGAAGTAATTACACTATAAATATTGGACATGTGCACAGCAGATTTTCCAACAGAAGAAATGGCAAAAGCTTTAGGCAAGTTGGGCCTCTTGGCTATTCTTCTCATCTTTGTAATCGGTATGTCTCTTTCTCCCCTCCCTCAACTTATACGCTTGTGCATTGTTTATGCAATTAACTGGCCAGGTGCTTTCAATTAAACAAGTAGAAATCACAACAGCTGAAACAATCGATTATAATTTATAACTTTAATTTATTTGAAAACATTTTCTCGCCCTCAAAAAATTACTTTTTTTAAATGGGTATTTGTTTTTTTTTATTTGTTTATTTTTTTTTTTGTTATCTTAACCAAGTTTAAATCATTGGTTTCATGTAGGTTTCAATGTGAATACAGAGGCGCGAAAAGTAGGATCTTGCTCTAACGAGAATGACTGCAAGGGTATGTGTCCTTCTTTCTGCGCTCGTTGCGAGTGCTTTATTACTGAATGCTCGTGCGGGAACGTCCAGCGTGAAGAGTTTTCCAAGGCCGAAACCAACTTTGTACCCTTGAACCAGAACCAAAGCCGTAACAACTAAAACTTTCATGGAGTTGGCCTTTTTGGTTTGGAGTTTTATGGTTGACATATGAATACTTTATTGTCAAGTCCTCATTATCATTTTGGATCAAATAAGAATGGGCCAACCAATATTGTTATATCTCAAATGTTTGTTGAATTATTGAGAAACTTTCACTTTATTTTTATTTTTTTTTTAAAGTAAGGAGCACATCTGCCTAATTGTCAATTAAAGCAACCTCTCATCTTTTGGAGTTTGTAAATTCTAATACAGTCCAAGCATGGATGCTAAGTTGATATTTAGCATTAAAGTAGTAACGAGAATTATGTTCTCCGGAATAGGTAAAGACCGAGAAATGTACTCAGTGTTATCAAGTCCATCAAACATCGACACTCACGTCCATTAGGCCGTCCCTTTGGAATTGACAATAAAGATTGTCGTTAGGCAAATTTCTCCATTCCTCGTTTGGAAAAATGAAAGGCTCAAAGTAATCATCTTTGATTGGTTTTATTGTTGAAAACAAACCAACTTAATCTTGTAAAGGCAGACTCAAAAAAAAAAAAAATCTTATCAGAGTGAGAAATATATAAGAAAGAGATAAAAAAAACAAAGTTATAGAATATTATTTTTTATTTCTATAGTTACACACAAAATTTTAAAAAAAAAAACATAATTTTTTTTGAGTGAAATATTTATTTCAAATCATTTTATTGATGGGAAATTCCACTGATAAATTACAACTATAAAAAAAGATTTGTGGTATTTTTCTATGGAGCATTTAGGAAATAATTTTGCTTTTTTATTTAATTGTCTGAATGAGTGAGGGCAAAAATTAATTTTGAGCAGAAGCAAAGATTAAAACTAATATAATTTCTTTCCTAAATTTCAGGTTTGTTCCAAAAAAATAAAAAAAAATAAAAAAAAAATAAAAATAGAGCGAATGCAATTGCCCCCACTACCCAAAGAATTCATAACCCCACTGCCCAAAGAAGCTTTGGGCACCCAAATCTAGCGTGTTGGAGTTTTCATGTACTATATGTAAAAAAAAAAAAAAGAAAAAAAAAAGAAGAAGCTGTAATTCTTTGAAATTTGTTACTTTTTATAAAAATATTATTATTACAACGTTATTGTACTCCTTACATTAGCATAAGTTTTTGAGTTAGTTTAACCAAATTCTTTTACTAATTAAGTTTTCAAAATTTTACCATAGATGGTTCGTAACACACAAAAGTTTTTTGAATTACAGTCAAGTATAAAAGATATAAATAAGGGCGTTTTAGTAATCTGTAAATTCTTAAACCAGATTTTTATTTAATTAATATTTTTCTAGTTTAATGTGTCATTAATTAATTAATTAATTTTTTAAAAAAAATTAAGACTAAAATCTCAATCCCTGGTTGGTGATTCTTTTAGCCAAGTTTAAAAATTACAAAATATTATAGACAAATATAAGTGCTAAATTGGTCTATTATGGTTTTTAGGACAACAGTTCTTGATCTAATTTATACAATAATTGAGATTAAGTCTAGTAAGTTTAAAAACACAATTCCTCGCACTTATTAAGCACAATTAAGATTTTATTATAAGAGTAACATGCATGGATTTTAATTTATTAGTTTGCTTAAATAATATAATAACTCTTATTTATGATTTAGTAATTTAGAAATATAAATTTATATGTCGATATGTATCTATTTATACGTATATCAATATTATTACCTTAATTTTAGGAATTGTTTTAGTAAAGTCTTATAGTTTGTAGTTTTGACATTAATTTAAAAAATTTTATATTTTTTTTATAGAAATTTAGAAATTTTGTTCCCACGTCCTCTCCCTAAACTTATTTTCTTCGAAATTTCAAACTCACTATCTAGCTGCCCAGTAAGGAAACATTAGAAAAAATATGGCAGACAAAAAAAATAGTATAGGGTGGAACAAAGAGAAAAAAATTAGGAAAAAAAAAATAACTAGAAAAAGATTGAATAAAAAGAGAATTCAGAGATTAAAAAACATTAAAAGAGTTAATGAGTGAGTAAGAGTTACCAAGTATCTCGAAAACGGTTTACATAAACGAATAATAAATTGAAAAAAATATAATTTTGAATTTTTTCTTAACCTTTTTCTCAATCAAAACACAAAAATGATTCAACTTTTTAACAGTAAAAATATAAAAAAAGAATAAATGCAATGGTCAAACCAACAGTTCCTTTTGTTTTTTTTTTTTCTCCAAACAATTACAAACTAAGTACAGCTGATGTCAATTCTTCATTTATGAAATAAAAGAAAAATTACCAAATAGAAGAAAGAGAATAATTGACATTTAATATATAGATAGACATAAAATTCGCTCAATAAATGCACTAAAAAACGGATAGAAGTAATTACACTATAAATATTGGACATGTGCACCAGCAGATTGTACAGCAGAAGAAATGGCAAAAGCTTTATGCAATTTATGCCTCTTTGCTATTCTTCTCATCTTTGCAATCGGTACATCTCTTTCTCCCCTCTCTCAACTTATACGCTTGTGCATTGTTTATGCAATTAACTGGCCAGGTGCTTTCAATTAAACAAGTAGAAATCACAACAGTTGAAACAACCGATTATAATTTATAACTTTAATTTATTTGAAAACATTTTCTCTCCCTCAAAAAAATTACTTTTTTTACATGGGTATTTGTTGTTTTTTATTTGTTTATTTTTTTGGTATCTTAACCAAGTTTAATTCATTGGTTTCATGTAGGTTTCAATGTGAATACAGAGGCAAGAAAAGTAGGATACTGCTTTAACAATGACGACTGCAAGGGTATGTGTCCCCCTTACTGCGCTGTTTGCGAGTGCTTGGCTACTGAATGCTCGTGCGGGAACGTCCAGCGTGAAGAGTTCGCCACGGCCGAAGCCAACTTTGTACCCTTGAACCAGAACCAAAACAGTAACAACTAAAACTTTCATGGAGTTGGCCTTTTTGGTTGACATACGATAGTTTATTGTCAAGTCCTCATTATCATTTTGGATCTAATAAGAATGGGCCAACCAATATTGTTATATCCCAAACGCTTGTTGAATTATTGAGAAACTTTCACTTTATTTTCTATAAAGTAAAGAGGACATCTGCCTGAATGCCAATCAAAGCATGAATGCTTAAGTTGATACTTAGCATTAAAGTAGTAACAAGAATTATGTTCTGCGGTACAGGTAAGACCAATAAATGTACTCAGTATTATCAAGTCCATAACCGATGGACACTCACGTCAATTAGGCCGTCCCTTTGGAATTGACAATAAAGATTGTCGTTAAGCAAATGTCTCCGCTCCTCGGTTGGAAAAATGAAGGGATCACAGTAATCATCTTTGATTGGTTTTGTTGTTGAAAACAAACCAACTTAATCTTGTAAAGGCAGACCCAAAAAAAAAAAAAAAATTATCAGAGAGGGAAATGTATAAGAAAGATATAAAAACAAAGTTATAGAATATTATTGTTATTTATATAGTTACACACGGAAATTTTTAAAAAATATAATTTTTTTTTGCTTGAAATATTATTTTAAATTATTTCATTTGTGAGAAGTCCAATGATAAATTACAATTATAAACATATTTGAATAATTTTTTAATGGAGCATTTAAGAAAGAATTTTTTTATTTATTTAATTGTCTGAACGAGTGAGGGCAAAAATCATTTTTGAGCGGAAGCAAAGAATAAAAATTATATAATCCCTTCCCTAAATTTTAGGTTTGTTCAAGAAAAAACAAAAAAAAAAAAAGAGTAGAGCGAAGGCAATTGCCCCCATTACCCAAAGAATTCATACTCCTGGTTAAATCATTGTAGTGCAAAATCTTCAAACAAAACATTTGTACATTAAAATTGTAATAATAGCCAGCCAAGGTTAAAAGTTTTGGATACCCAGATCCAGTGTGTTGGAGCTTTCATGTACTATGAATAAAAGAAAGGCAATTCTTTGAAATTTGCTAACTTTTTTTTTTTAAAATAATAATAATAATAATATTATTATTATTATTATTGTACTTCTTACATTAGTAGAAGTTTTTGAATTAATTTAGTCATGCTTTCTTACTAATTTAGTTTTCAAAATTTTACCATATTTGAAGTATTATCAATAAGGGCATTTTAGTAAATTTTCGATTCTTACGAATACTTTTATTTAATTAATATATTTATAATTTAATATATTATTAATTATATTTTTTGAATTAAGACTAAAATCTCAATCCATTTTCGGTGATCTTTTCAGTTAAGTTTAAAAATTACAAAATATTATATACAAACATAAGTTAAAAAGTTCTAATGTAGTTTTCAGGACAACAATTCTTGATCTGATAGGCATGATAATTGAGATTAAGTGTAGTCAGTTTAAAAACACAATTCCTGACATTGATTAAGCACAATCAAGATTTTATTACAGGAGTAACATGCATGGACTTTAAGCCTTAGGACTATTCAACCATGTCACGACAATATTGGAATCACTTTCAGTTGTGACAATTGTCTTCTTTGCCGACGCCCTCGGTCCTAACAGCACTAAGGCTTCTTTAATTGAGAGGAGTTTGACTTCATTAATAGCAACAACTCCAGTAGGCTTAGAGAACTGGCAAATGATCTTGCCATCATGACCCCTTTAAAACTCCTCCAATTCTAGCCCACTCCTGTAGTGCCGAAAGTCGAAGCATCAGTTTTAAACTTATAACAACCAACCAAGGGGCACCTTCCATTTTTTGCCATCCCTTCATTATAGGAAACTTTCATTGAATTAATAGATGCACCAGAGATATTAATAAAAAATTCATTGATTAAGTATGAACAATCACTTCACCTAGCTTTTGTCTACCACATCATCCTTGCATGAATCAAATCACTATTTTTTTTTTATTATTTTTTTTTTAATAAGAAAGGCTTTCTTGGAAGATTGCCCTTATTTTTTGTCAACCTAATGGACCGTACAATCGCAAAGAACCCCATAATTTAAATGTCCCTTGACCTAAAGCGTCTGCCTAGACTTTACCAAGATTGTGAAGCCATCAAAATCGATACCCATTGTAGCCTCCACCAACCAAGACAACAGGACCAAAGAACAAGGATTGGAGTTTGTGCAACTATATTCTTTTTCTTTTGTGCAACTCAGTAGGACAGGATATCCAATTTGTTATTATTATTTTTTTAAAAAAAAATAATAACTTAGTCTCTTTAATGTTGTTTGGTCCACAATTCTTGTAACAAGGGAATTTTTGGAAACTATGAATTAAAAAAATTTCATGGAGGCAAAAATAACTAAAATTATCACCGAAACAAAATGATTTAGAATTTTGAGCGCGAACATGGTCCAATACATGCATATAGGGTAGGCTCCACATGGCGAGTTTTAAGTTAACCGTATTTTCAACTCATTTGTTTGTTCCACGTGACGAGTTTTGAGTTAATTGATTTTTCAGCTCATTCGTTTGTTTGTTTGTGTTTTCTTACTAAATTGAGATTTTTTACTTTGGTCAAAACTTATTTTGAGGGCAAAATATTCATTGAAAAATTTTCGAATTGCTAAGTCTTTAAGGTTATGGTGTCACAATATTTATTATAGTTTTATGTAATGAAGTAATCATTTTAAATATAATTACGTGAGTTATAATTACAACAATATATGGGATTTTTATTTTTTATTTTAGGTTAGAGATGATCTGTCTTTACAATCAATGCAAATGGTTGGAGAGGATGTAATTGATCATGCTGCATGTGAGGTTAGCCATTGTTTAAAAAGCATCTTATATTTTATGCCTTTTTCCTTATTAAAATGTTCGTAGTATTTTATTATCTTAAATTCCTGGGAGAGAATTAAAAAGATTTAATTTTTAAAGTGATAAAAATTAATATGTACTTGAATTGTAAGGGGTATTTCCTTTTTAATATATATATATATATATATATGTATATATATCCCTATAAGAAAAAAAAAGAAAATTAAAATAGAATTAAATTATTATTTTTTATTCTTTTCAAAAAAAAAAGGAAAAATATAAAGAAAATTAATTTGAGTTTTTTTTTCTTCTTCTTTTTAAGAAAATATAAAAAGAAATTTAGAAAAAAAGATTCTAACTAGTTTGTCAAGTAAAAGGGAGAGAATAATTAATATATACCATAAATGTGCTCAATAAATGGACTAAGAAACGAGACTTAATCAATAAATGCATTGAGAAAAAAGATTCAATATACAAATAAATATAAGATCTACCATTATTGTGCTTAATAAATGCACTAAAACACCAAAAACAATAGTACCCAACACTCTTGTGCCATTAATATTGGACAGGTACAGAGCAAATTGTCTAACACAAGAAATAGCGAGAACTTCTCATCTTTGCAATCAGTTTATCTCTTTCTCCACTCTCTCAATATTTATGGTTGTTGTTTTTTTTCTTTTTTTTTTTCTGTTCTGCATTTGACTAGTCAGGTGCTTTCAATTAAACAGGTAGAAATCACAATAGTCAAAACAATGATTATCATTTATAACTATAATTTATTCGAAAAGATTTTTTTTTTTTTCATGAAAAGCATATCCGTTTTTACATGCGTATTTATGTTTTTTCTTTTTTCTTATATTTTTCATGGTATCTTAACGAAATTCAAGTAATTGGTTTATTGTAGGTTTCACTACAGATACAGAGGTAGGACACATAGGAAGTTGCTTGAACAAGAATGACTGCACGGGTATGTGTCCTCCTTTTTGCGCTACTGGCAAATGCTTGGCTGCAAAATGCATATGCATGCGGGAACTTCCAACTTGAATAGTTTGCCCGAGCCAAAACCAACTTCGTACCCCATAACCAAAATCACAACAACTAAAGGTTTCATTGAGTTGGCCTTTGGAGTTTTTTGATTGACATATAACAATTTACTGTCAAGTCTTAATTATCTTTTTGGATCTAACAAGGATGGGTCAACTAATATTCTAATCTCAAATGGTTGTTAAATTATTGAGAAATTTTAACTTTATTTTCTACAAAGGAGTACACCTACCTAATTGCCAATCAAAGCAACCTTATCTTTTGGGGTTTGTCAATGCTAATAAAGGCCAAACATAGGTTTTAATTTGAGATTTAGCATTACTGTAGTCATGAGAATTTATGTGTAAGACCCAGTTATATACTGGAACTAACAAGCCCATCAAATATGGAGACTTAGGTCATCTCTTGGAGATTGACAGCATAGATTGTCATTGCACAAATTTCTCCATGTCTTGGCTAGATAAATGAAGAGATCAAAGTAACAATTTTCGATTTGTTGAAAATGGACCAACTTAACCATGCAAGGGTGGATCCAAAAAATTTTATCGATGTCAGTAAAAATAAGAAAGAGATAAATAACGTCATAAAATATTATTGTTATTTCTATAGTTATACACAAAAATTTTTAAACTACTCAATTTTTTTATGTAAAATATTTATTTTAAATTATTTAATTTGTGAGAAAATCTACCGATAAATTATAATTAAAGATAGATTTGAAAAATTTTAAAGAGTATTTAAGAAAATATTTTATTTTTTATTTATTTTTCTCAATGAGTGAGGGCAAAAATTAATTCTGAGTTGGAGTAAGGATTTGGAATTTTATATAATTTTTTTTCCTAAATATTAAATTTATTTAAAAAAACCAATAACAAAAACATAATTTAGATTAGAGTGGAGACAATTTCTCCCATTACCTAAAGAATGCATAACCTTGTTTAAATCATGGTAATGCAAATTTTTCTAAATGAATATTTATACATTAAAGTTGTAATAAGAGATAGGGAAAGTTAAAAGTTTTGGGTACTTAAATTCAGCGTATTGAAGTTTTCATGTACTATTATAATTATGTAAAAGAAAGTTGTAATTCTTTTAAATATACATTATTAATTTACTTAAATAACATAAGAATTTTTTATAGATTAAATAATATAGAAATATAAATCTATATTTCTATATGTATCTATATATATATATATATATATATATATATATATAGAGGTAAAGTTGAGAGAAAATCGATGATTTTAAACAATTTTTAAGGACAAAAAAATCTATGACAATTTTTCTTTAATGTTAAAATTTTTTTACTAGACTCTTACTATTAGAAATATTTAACATTAATTTAATAATTAAAAAAACACATGTATTGTATTTTTAACATCCTGATTAACCAAAGATACTCAAAAAAGTCATATACAAAACCTTGCAAATATTATACAGTAGAAGTCAAAACCTATGCAAGCATCTAAAGGTCAAAGCTCAACAATAATTTCCAAGAAAATTAATTTACTACAAATCTAAGATTACTGCACTGCACCCCAAAGTTTATGATCAAAGAAGCAGCCCCAAAGAAAAAAACAAGACTCTCCTGTACGTGTAATTGCCATTCCACCCGCTAATAAAATCCATACCAAGATTCGTCTAGTAAAAAAGGACTCACCAATTTTGCCAATGTCTCAACCGTCCCTACTGCTAGAAATAGAAAAAAAAAAAGTAAGTGACTCACCAACTCAACATATTCGCTTATCATCATAGGCAGGCAACAAAAGCCTCACGCCTGGAGGTTCCCAGCTTAAAAAAACCCATTTGCTAAGTGGTTACTTTCTCTAGATTTATAAGCAAATGAAACCTAACCTTTAAGCCTTTATTTAACCTTATTGAAGGTAGACAAGTACTTTCATAATCTTGATATAGGACTGTTTAACCATGTCATAACAATCTTTCCCTGCTGACTCCTTCTATCCCTACAGCACCAAGACTTCTTTAATTGAAAGGAGTTCGGCTTCATTAATGGTAGCAACTTCAATAGGCATAGAGAACATGCAAATGATCTTGTCCTCATGACCCCTTAAAACTCCTCAAATCCCTTTTACTCCTGTAATGCCAATAACAAAGCATCAATGTTAAACTTATAACAACCAACCCAGGGTGCCTCTCATTTTGCTCTCCCTTCTCGATAGGAAACTTTCACTGAATTAATGGATATACTAAAGATACTAAGCAGGAATTCATTGATTGAGTGTGAACAATAACTTCATCTAGCTTTTGTCCACCACATCATCCTTACACGTATCAGAACAAAAAGTTTTTCAAATAAGAAAGGCTTCCCTCAAAATGACCTCATTTCCTATCAACCAAACGAACCAAATAATCGCCAAAAAAAAAAAAAACCCCCATAATCTAAATCTTCTTTAACCTAAAGCACTTGCCTACACTTTCCCAAGATTGCCAAGCTATCAAAATCAATGGAGCAACTACCTATTGCAGCCCCTAGCATCCAAGACGATGGGAGCAGACCTGCCAAACCACTTGACAGTATAAAAATAGGTGGTTGACATATTTCATCTTCAAAGAGTGTAAGGAGCTAAGAGAACCAATAAAATCATCCTTATTCAAGAAGGACAATCTATCCCTCACAGGAACCTTTCCTATAAGTAATTGCTAGCAAAATATTTTCACTTCTGGAGGTGCTAGGCCTTTCTAGAGCCATGGATCTGCCAATTTAAAGTCGACTCTACTATCTTCTTTCAAATCACAAAAGGACTTAACCTTGAAAGTTTCGTTCTTTTCCCCTTTGCCAATAAGTCTATCAAACTCACAGTCAGCAAGACAATATGCATCAGTAGTCCTCCTAAAGGCATTATATTGCTCCACTTCCCAATCAAAGAGATTCTTTGTCCATTCT
Organism: Kandelia obovata; assembly: GCA_021464305.1. Classification (NCBI taxonomy): domain Eukaryota; kingdom Viridiplantae; phylum Streptophyta; class Magnoliopsida; order Malpighiales; family Rhizophoraceae; genus Kandelia; species Kandelia obovata. Next base: position 7,247,366 of record CM038472.1, read on the forward strand.
AGTTTCCGTTCCCACCTTCCTTCTACTCACCTTCCATATCTTTCCACTGGACCCTCTTCAATCACAGCCAAGCCAAATATTATAGGGAAGTGATTTCTAAGTGGCTTTGAACCCACTCAAGTATAATTAGGATTTAAAGTCTTTTTTGATATTTTAATAAAATCAGAATTTTTACATTCATCTGATTTAAAATCTATTTGAAATTGCAATTGAGTTTTGTTATTATACTTAGCAAAATCTACATAATTAACTATTTGGTAATTGTTTGTAAAAGAAAAACATAACAATTTTAATAAAATAGAAAGCAATTAAAAAAAAATCTTTTATATAGTTAAATTGTAATTATTTTATATAATAATGAAAATTATTAAACTGTAATATGCTTCTCGCATTTTTTCACTACACCAAAGTGTTGCATTTTCAAAACACAAATTTAAACTGTTGTTTACATCCATCCAGCAAATTTTACAGTTTACCAAATATTAATAAAATTGCATTTAACTTAAAATGCAGGATTCCAAATTGCACCCACAATCTAAACATACTCTTATTCAATTTACTTAATCACAATTTAACATATATTACAATGTACTTAATTTATATTAATAAATTTTCACTTATATCTAAAATTTATACAATATAAATATTTATAATTAAGAAAAATAAAAAAAAGTTCTAAAAAAAAAGAAAAATAATACTTTTTTTTTTCATAAAAGAGAAAAAATATTTTCAAATGTACTTTTCATATAAAAAGAAAGAAAACTCATAATTTATGTTTTTTTCCTTTTGTTTTCTTTAAAAAGAAAAATTCTCTTGATTTGTACTATTTAACATTAACATAATAGTTAATTTGATATCTTTCTTAGTATTTTAATAAAATTAAGATTTTAACTTGTATTTAATCTTCTTTTTGACACTAAAAAATTAAGTATATTATTATTTCTTTGTAGTTTCTCAATTAAATTACTTACTTTTAGAAATAAACTAAGTTTAAGCACACATTGCATTAGTTCTAGATATACCATAATAATTATCAAAATAAAAAATCAAATTATTCTTCTAATAATAATCAATTAAACTAATTTAATTTTAATTTGGATTTAAAAAAATAGTTAAGTAAAATTGAAATAAATTTAATTATTAACAATGATTAGTATCTTCATTCATTTTGGAATATTTAATTTTAGACTTATATTAAAAGGATTAAATGAAATTAAAATTGACTAATTGATCAAAAATTAAAATAAATTTTATTATTGCATGTCAATTATAACTAGATTCATAATCATAACTTTAATTAATAATATTATTATAATTAATGACATGCACCAACCTTTAAAAATTTGCTCAACTAAATAAATTAATATTTAAATTTTAGTAATTTAGTTAAGAGAAAGTAATTAAATTATAAGTCAAACATAATTAATTTTATAAGATAAAAAAGAGAATTAAATATACATTGAAATTTTAATTTTATTGAAATATTAAAAAAGATTACAAGCTAATTATTAAATTGATGTTAAATACTAAAAATTATAAAAGTTTACTAAAAAAATCTTAAAATTAAACAACATTATCATATAGACATTTTTGCTCAAAGAATTACATATAATCATCAAGTTTCTCCTAATTTTAGTAATACTAATATATACTATAAATTTTTTTATCTAAATAATTTTTCTTTAAAGTTGTTGTTTATAATTGATTATAATAATCCAATTAATTAGAGTTTTGATTATAAATTTAATTATAATTGTTATGCAATAACGGAACTTACTCAACATTTTAGTCAATCAATCAATTTTAATTTTATTAAATTACTTTAACATAATTCTAAAGTTAAAATTTTTAAATTAATTAGGGTACCAATTATATTTAATGACTAAATCTATTTTAATTTTCATTAATTATTTTTTAAAAAATCTAAATCAAGAAAAAATTATCTTAATTAATTGTGATTAGAAAGATAATTCAAATTTTGTTATTTTAATACTTCTTATAAGATACATTCATATTATCTTTGAAAATCTATTAACAATAATAAATATGAAATCTCTATCTCTTTTTTTATTGTAGCAGTAATAGCATAAAATTCATAAATAAAACTTAAAATTAGTTAATTACAAGTAAAGGAGTGTATAAGTAATGAAATAAAACTTTAAATTTAATTTGTTTATTTGTTATGCACTTTTCACACTACTTTTTCATATCTAAAACCTACTGGGATATCCTAAAATTAATGTGACCCATTAGATCATTCCGACGTGCTTTACTTATAACTAACTCTCTTGTTCTACATATAAACTTAAACCTTAACCTCATGCAATTATAATTAAACGTTTATGCGGTAATTTTTATCTAATTTTAAAATATTTAATTTAACTTTTAATTTTCTTAGTAAATCTCTATAATTTATAATATTTAATACTAATTTGTTTATAATCTTCCTTTAAGGGTTTTTTTTTTAAAATTAAATATTTAACATGCATTTAATTTACTAAATTAGCTTAATTATAATATAAAATATATTATAATTTAATTATTTTATATTAATAATTTTTTCACATAGGTTTTAAATTTGTATAATGGAAAATATTTCAAAAAAAATTTGAAAAAAAAATCCAAATTTCTATATTTTTCTTAAAAAAATACTTATAATTTAATTTTTTTTTATTTTCTTAAAAAATGATATGCTTTCAAATTCATATTTTATTTTTTAAAAATATTCCAATTTAAATCTATTTTTTTCTCATTTAAATAAAACATAAAATAAGTACACTTCACACTAAATAGGACAAACTGAAGAACAGTACAAATTTAATACTAATTAACTTATAATTATAATGTCTTGCTATGAAAACTATGTATTAATTAATTCAAGTAAAATAGTAAAAATATGAAAAAATTTGTCCTTCATGGTTCAAACTGAAGCTTTGATTATCTCGACCGAACAATGTTGCTTGTTTTTGTTGTCGGACCAAATTCACTCTAATCTAAACTTGTAAATAATAATTTTTAAAAAAATTAAAATAGAAAAAAGTGGGGAAGAAACGCACCTCCACGCCGAAGTCGCAACAAGAAACGGGCACCTTGGGAAACAACAGCGCGTTAACGACATGACCCGAACCCTGAGCACGTTAGCACTTTGGGGGCTTCCCTGCGACGCCTGTGTCCTCATCTCGCCTTATCCTACGCACCGCCACTACCCGAAACCCAATCCATTGCTTGCCTCTCTTCTTATCTCTTTCGGACTCCATTAGAAGCCCAAAAGGTAAAAAGGATTGCTCTGGTGGTCTCTATAAAGGAACCCACATGCTCTTCAGAAACGTCCTGGCGTTTCCGCTTCTTAGAATCTCTGTACGGACTCAATTCCATGGAGAACAGGAGGCAACAAGCCAAGGACACTCTGTCATTCTCCAATCTGTTCAATCTTGAGGTTTGTCAACATGGGTTTTTGCTCTTCTAAATTGGGTTCTTTTTTTTTTTTCAGTTATCTTGTCTTTTGCCTAAGTGAGCTTGGATTAATTCATCCAATTTTTTTAGCGGTTTTTATTTAGTTGTTCGTTTTTTATTTTGGGGGGGGGGAACTTGGTGTGGCGAATTCGGGTGAATTGTGATTTAGTTGTTTAATTTCTTTCGCTTTTCTCTATTTTTGTTTGTGCATGTGATTTCATTGTGGGTTTTTTTTTTCATTTTTGTTTTTAGTCTTTGGTGAACTTCAAAGTTCCACAACCAGATGATGATTTTGATTATTATGAGAATAGTAGTCGGGATGAGAGCAGAGGTAGCCAAGGTACTCTTTTTTTTTTTTTTTTTTTCTGGAATTTGTGCTTTTTCTGTCGATATAATGAGGATTCACTTAGAATTTATTTGCATGGATGTTCTACTATATTTCAGCATTATTCTTGGTGTGGATAGTGTTATATGGGTGTACTGCGGGCTTTTGGATATGGATTGTGCTGGTTAGGAGTAACTTGTTTGTGCATACATCCTTGAGCACTGCAGTTGCTTTTATGTAGGTGGAGGAATGAAAAATTATGACAATGGAACTATGTCAGAAAGAAAATTGAGTTTGGCCAAGCGAAGGAGGCAGTCAAACAGCAGTGAAGAGGAAGAAGAAGGATACTACACTACACACATGACAGAGGAGCGATACAGATCAATGCTGGGGGAACACATTCGGAAGTACAAGAGGCGGCATAAGGATACCTCATCAACTCCTTCACTTCGAATGGGTACGACTGTTCCAAAGACTACTTTGGGGGCTTCAAAACCCAGGAAGTTGGGGAATGAGCAGAGAGGAGGTCTTTACAATGTAGAAACAACATCTGAAAGGCTCAATGACAGTACTTTACAAAAGCATGGAGATTTTCATGAACCAGTTTTTACACCAAAGTATGCTTTACAACAATTAACACCATAATACAATTTCTGATTACTTTCTAGGTTGTTGTCTTCCTTAAGTCATGGCTCTTTATATTTTTCAATTGTTTGCAGAGTATTATATGAACCTTCCTATTTGGATATTGGGGAGGGAATCACTTATAGGATACCTCCACCTTACGAGAAGCTTGCAGCATCATTGAACTTGCCAAGCTCCTCTGACATCCAGGTGGAGGAGTTATACCTGAAGGGTACCTTAGATATGGGGTCATTGGTGGATATGATAGCAAACAATAAAAAGTTTGCACATAGAAGCACAGTGGGTATGGGAGAGCCCTGGCCCCAATATGAATCACTCCAGGCAAGATTGAAGGCATTGACACTTTCTCACTCTGCCCAGAAATTCAGTCTTGAGATATCTGATGCTGCACTCAATTCCTTAATCCCAGAGGGGTCAGCTGGAAATATACAGCGATCTATTTTGTCAGAGGGCGGTGTATTGCAGGTTTACTATGTGAAGGTTTTGGAGAAAGGGGAGACTTATGAGGTTTGTGTTCATATTGGGCCATGAATATTTAACCCAAAAAAAAAATCTTTTTTGGTGCTTTTCTCCCCTTTTTTTCTTTCTTACACCTTATTTTATTGTTTTTTTTCCATGGATTACAGATCATTGAGCGGAGTCTACCCAAGAAACCAAAAGTAAAGAAAGATCCTTCTGTCATTGAGAGAGAGGAAATGGAGAAGATTGGCAAAGTTTGGGTAAATATTGTGAGGAGAGATATACCTAAGCATCACAGGATTTTCACGACTTTTCATCGGAAGCAACAAATAGATGCAAAAAGGTTCTCAGAAAACTGTCAAAGAGAGGCATGTATATTCTTATTAAGGCGCTTGTGCTTTTGCATCTACTGTTAATAAATATATTGGTGGATGATTTCGTCATTTCGGCTTCTATAATATAATCTTATTTACCAGGTAAAAGTGAAGCTTAGTAGATCAATTAAATTGATGAGGGGTGCTGCAATTCGCACCAGGAAGTTGGCCAGAGATATGCTGCTCTTCTGGAAGCGAGTAGATAAGGAGATGGTATGTTTCTGTTTTCTAGCTTGTTAATTGTTTGTGAGTCATAGTGGACCGTCAAATTTTTTAATATCTTAGAGAAGTGCATTACTATGGTGAATGTCTGATTGAATAGAAATATAAAAATAGGGGTGAATGTGTATTGAACTGTTCAATCTCTTTCCTTGCAGGCAGAAGTGAGGAAAAAGGAGGAAAGGGAGGCAGCAGAAGCTTTGAAGCGTGAACAAGAGCTTCGAGAAGCAAAGAGACAGCAGCAAAGGCTGAATTTTCTCATACAACAAACAGAGCTTTATAGCCACTTCATGCAAAACAAGCCAAATTCACAGCCCTCTGAAGGTTTTTCTCCAGGAGAGGAGGAAGCAAATGACCAGGAAGTGCACTTAAGCTCTCCTAAAGCTCAGCCTGGAGAGGAAGATGACTCCGAGGAGGCTGAATTGAGAAAAGAGGCACTAAAAGCTGCTCAAGATGCAGTTTCTAAGCAGAAAAAGTTGACTAGTGCTTTTGATACCGAATGTTCAAGGCTACGTGAAGTTGCTGATATTGAGGGACCTTCAACTGACATCTTGGTTGCGGGATCTAGTAACATTGATCTGCATAACCCGTAAGTCTTATATTTTGTTGATATTCTTGGTGAAACAAATCTTTTGAAGGCTTCTTTTCCATATTTGTGGCTTGCCAGCATCATTGTGCTGAAACTTTTTATAATCATATTTGCAGCTCTACAATGCCTGTTACATCAAATGTGCAGACACCCGTGTTGTTTAAAGGTAGCCTCAAGGAATATCAGTTGAAGGGTCTTCAGTGGCTGGTTAATTGTTATGAACAGGTAATAAGGCAGTCCCTTTATGAATGTTTAGACTTCTTTGTTCTGTTAATCCTTTAGATGTTCAATGCTCTCTTTCAGGGTTTAAATGGCATACTTGCTGATGAGATGGGCCTTGGGAAAACTATTCAAGCAATGGCATTCTTGGCTCATTTGGCTGAGGTGAGTGTTCTAGTTGATGTCTATCTGCAAATGTTTTCTAGTATGTTTGCTCATAGTAGCTCGAACCAACTGTCTTACACCAGGAGAAAAATATATGGGGTCCTTTTCTGATTGTTGCACCTGCTTCTGTCCTGAATAACTGGGCTGATGAAATTAGTCGTTTCTGCCCTGAGCTGAAAACCCTTCCATATTGGGGTCCACTTCAAGAACGGACAATACTTCGGAAGAACATCAATCCGAAGCGCCTATATCGTCGGTAATTTCCTTTCTAATAACTGTTTTTCCTTTCTTTACTTCAGTGATAGAATGAAAATTAGTGCATGCAGGGATTTTTCTTTTCCATTTGCCTGTTTATGCAATTTGATATGATTGATATATAACAAAGATAAAAGCGAATGATGCTAGTGCCAGCCACAAGCGTAGATTTGGTCTTCCATATGAGGCTTGAGAGGAATTTCACTCAATTACATGTCTTTTCTGATGTTTCCAATAAAGTTTTGCTTATGCAATGCATAAAATGCATTTGGTACATGGTAGTACAAAATTTTAGGTGGAGTAATTCTGTAAGATTATGTTTTTCTATCAAGCATTTAAAACAGAAAAAATGCATACTGGTACTCTGATGGTGCTACTTCCAGTTGTGCTACCCAGACGCTATATATTTTGTATTAATGGGGTGGCACTGTTATTTTTATGGGTTATTTTAAATTTCCAGGGAGGCTGGATTTCACATTCTGATTACCAGCTATCAGCTGCTAGTGGCTGACGAGAAGTGCTTTCGGCGAGTCAAATGGCAATATATGGTGCTAGATGAAGCTCAGGCTATTAAAAGTTCCAACAGGTTTTTATTCTGTCCTTGAAGTTCCTGATTGATGTGTTTAATCTCATAGTAACAATTATCAGTTCAAAGGGTAGAATTTTGTTGATTTTTCTTCTTTTCTATCTTACTATGCCTTGTTAAGGAGTCACAATTACCTCCAATTATGCCAGAAAGAAGAGAGATCAGTAAAAGAAGTTATTGAGCCTCATATCATTTCACTTTTTTGGTATGAGTAACTGTAAAGTACACCCATGCAAATAAGCAAACTGTATTTATGTATATAATCTGGAGGGTGGTGGGATATACATGGTTGTGGATCTGCATTATTATGAATTTTGAGATCCTACTGACATTGAATTAAAATGAATGCCTTTTGCAGTATAAGGTGGAAGACCCTACTCAGTTTCAATTGCCGTAACCGCTTGCTTCTGACAGGTACCCCAATCCAGAACAACATGGCTGAATTGTGGGCCCTTCTTCATTTCATCATGCCCACATTATTTGACAGCCATGAACAGTTCAATGAGTGGTTTTCTAAAGGGTACGTTTCTATCACCAGAGGTCACTCTTTTTTTATTGTGCAATATCTATGTGTGAGGGTGACATTTCATTTTGTGTTGTTAGAATTGAGAACCATGCAGAACATGGCGGTACATTGAATGAACACCAGCTTAACAGATTGGTGAGTTTTATTCTTATGTGAATTTCATTGCCAGCATGATTAATTTATTGTTGATGATAGGTGTCTAATACAATACTATTGCATAAAAGTTGTTATCAATTGCCACTTATTCTAAAAGAACAAGGTTTATTGTCAGAATTCCTGAATCTTGCTCAAATATTGATGTTAAGCTACATGAGGCACTTTAAAGATTTGTTGAATTTGTATAATTTAATTTCTATGCCTATTTGAATTGGAGAATAGTTGATTGACTTCTTGCTTAATGGCAAGATGATCTTTTGGATATATATCCCTCAATACTTGATTTTTTGAATAGTGTTTGTAAGTTGCATGGTTTTTGGTAAAACCTATTATATTTATGCTTAGTAGTTGACCTTGTGGGACAAATTGTGTTAACTACAACAATTAAAAACCAACTTCATTACATCACAAACTACATGTTACAACAAATCTTTATCCAATTTTCACATGTAAGCATACTAATTTGAAGTTACAAGAGGAAAACAGCATATAAGCAGTTTTGAAGTAGAAAAGATGGTTTGTACTTTTTTTTTTTTTTTTTGGATTGGAGTGGTCAAAATCACAATAAACTCTGCCATTTCATGAAATTCAAATGAACATTTTGCACAAATGAGGAACATAAAACACAGAAATCCAGACTGGTAAAGTTTTTGACTTACCCCCTAATTTAAAGCATTACCTAATGAAGGGTAATCTCCATGATTCTCTTCAATTTGGTAGATTTCTTAAAAAATAGGATCAAGAAACAAAACCAGGTTGATGTCACCACCAAACAGAAAATGAGTAATAGGATGGTCAGCATAAATTAATTTGACTTGCCTCTTATGTTGCAGAGTTAACAATTTTGTAATATACAGATCCAAGAAAACAAGCAATCCAACTAGTAATTCTAACTGAAAGCAATCTCAATTGCTTTTCAAAACCTCTAATGATTTATGCAATTTAAAAGCAATTTTGACTTCTTGCTTCCTTTTTACATTCCAACTTCATTGTACCTTCCTGATTCTTTTTGGGTTCTTTCTTGATATATTGCTGTGTGTCATGGAATGGACTCCAATGATATTCTTAGAAACAACCAATTAAATTGCAAAAAAGAATTTAGTTAAACATGGTATTTGAAGGCAAAAATGATGACCAAATAATACCTGTGAGGCTTTGACTCAGGACTAGAGGCTTAAATTGCTCATCAGATTATTGTGGAGGGCATCATTGATGTTAGCATGCCAAAATTGCTTGCCCCCCTCCTTTTCCATTCACACTTAGTGGCCATCATTTACCTTTTTTCTTTTTTCGGTCATCCTGTTACCAATATATAATATACAAAGTCTACTTAATTGCAATTCTCAAATTCATTATATGTCTTGCTTGCAATATCAATCTTTGATATGAATTCAATTTTTTTTAACCAATCAAATTCCTACATTAAACTTTAATATGAATTCAAGAAATAAGATTTTTCTTAGTCAATCAAATCTTTTTTAATCCTAAATTTTGAAAAACTTGGCACATAAGCTAAAAGCCAAAAATATTCAGCTTAGATTGTTTGCACTCTCTCTCAGCTTGTGGTTTCATTATACATATAATCATAGAGGTGGTCTCATTATACAAGTATTAAAGACTATCACTGGCTGTTTTTTCTAGATATTTCATGATATCAGTCATATACCTTTTCTTTTGAGTCTTCTGAGTTTCTAGTTTTCTCATCATAGCCATTAACTTTGGACATGCCATTATTCCTATCTCTAGCCATTTATGAACCACCACCGTGTCGTTTGCTGTGAAATCTGACTTGTACACTGGTTCTTTTTGCAGCATGCAATTTTGAAGCCTTTCATGCTTCGACGAGTTAAAAAGGATGTGATTTCTGAGCTCACTAGGAAAACAGAGGTTGCAGTACACTGCAAGTTAAGCTCTCGACAGCAAGCTTTCTATCAAGCTATTAAAAACAAGATCTCTCTGGCTGAATTATTTGATGGCAGTCGTGGGCATCTAAATGAGAAAAAAATTATGAATTTAATGAATATAGTTATCCAGCTAAGAAAGGTAGGCCACTACAATGCTGAGATTTTTGCCTTCTGGTCTGTGATTTTGACATTTGTGGATTCTATGTGATATATGTCTTGTGACAGTCATCACCATTATCTTCTTTTTTTTCCCCCCTTTTTTATTGTCCTCATTTTTAGTGATATTTTGTTCACAATTTTCATTTGTTCCTGTTAAAAAAAAAGGAAAAGGAAAAGGGAAAATTAAGAAGAAAAAATGTAGACTGATATGGAATTTTTGCTTCTGTGCTGATGGCAGGTTTGTAACCATCCTGAGTTGTTTGAAAGGAATGAAGGAAGTACATATTTCTACTTTGGAGAGATTCCGAATTCTCTTTTGCCTCCTCACTTTGGGGAGTTAGAGGATGTACATTCCTCGGGAGGTCAGAATCCGATTACATACAAGGTACCTGCAAGAATTTTTTTTTTTTTAAAGGAGCATTATTCTTTCATTTAGCTCAACATAAAGTACAAAGACTTTCATAATTTGCCTATGGGCTTCGTTGAATCCAGTAACCTTGCAGTTTCTATTATGCTAACCAGTTTTCTCTTCTGTCAGATACCAAAATTAATCCATGAAGAGGTTCTCCAAAGTACTGAAACACTTTGTTTAGCTGTTAGGCGTGGTGTCTGCAGAGAATCATTTCAGAAGAATTTTAATATATTTTCTCCAGAAAATGTCTTTCGGTCAATACTTGCACAAGTGAGTAGTTCAGGTAGCTTGCTTGTTGAGAGTGGAACATTTGGTTTTACTCATTTGATGGATTTGTCCCCAGCAGAGGTTGCATTTCTGGCAACTGGCTCCCTTATTGAGAGGCTATTGTTTTTAATTACAAGATGGGACCGGCAATTTTTGGATGGAATCTTAGACTTGTTGATGGAAGACATGGAAGGTGACCCTGATAGCAATCTCCTTGAGAGGGGAAAAGTAAGAGCTGTGTCTCGGATGCTACTGATGCCATCGAGATCTGATGTAAAAATGCTAAGAAGGAAATTTGCAACAGGTCCTGCTTATTCTCCTTTTGAGGCCTTAGTCACCTCTCATCAGGACAGGCTACTTTCAAACACCAAACTTCTCCATTCAACATACACATACATCCCACGAACTAGAGCTCCTCCGGTATATTTGTGTTCTTTGAGTTATATCATTGTACTTGGTCTTGGGGAATGGTAAACTTATGATTATTGATCTCCCACAACTTTTTGTTCTTGATAGATTTGTGCACAATGCTCAGATAGAAACTTTTCCTATAAGACAATTGAAGAATTGCATCAACCTTGGGTTAAGAGGCTGTTACTTGGTTTTGCACGAACATCTGCATTTAATGGACCAAGAAGGCCGGGCAGTCCGCATTCTTTAGTACAGGAGATTGATTCTCAGCTACATGTTTCACAACCTGCTTTTCAGTTGTTATACAGGATATTTGGGTCCTGTCCCCCAATGCAAAGCTTTGATCCTGCAAAATTACTTACGGTATTGATATATTTGTTTCTATGATTTTTATTAGTTATCTCATACACACAGACAAACAACATAATGCTACATCTGCATCCATTTATTCTTCTATGTAGGACTCTGGGAAGCTTCAAACCCTTGATATACTATTGAAACGCTTGCGGGCAGAGAACCACCGGGTTTTGTTGTTTGCACAAATGACAAAAATGCTGAATATCCTTGAGGTAATTCTCTCAGTTACTCATGAAATCTGTTAAAAGCTCATGGATAGACCAAATGTAATACAAATGGAACTGTTATGGTGGATTGGATTTTGGAGGATCTTATTGGAAACTTTTTCTACAGACAGGATGGATAATGCTGGGGATTATAGTTGATATGCAATAATTGTGAAAGTTATTCTACCTTGATTTACATGTTTTAATGTGGATATCTGTCAGACAATTTAAGGTGCAGATGTCTCAAATGTGAAGCTTGTTATACACTTGAGTTATCCTTTTGTAATTTGATCAGCCTGTTATGTTTCACCAAAATTCTGTATAGGAAAACAATAATGCTATAAACAGAAAAGGGAACCTAATAAAAGAATTGTTCTTTCAAGACATTGAAAGTCAGAATTTGGCCTTGGCAATGTGTAACAATGATCCAAATTGTTTGCTTACATGTGGCATGTTATCAGTTGGTTTGCATCCTTAATGATATTTATGTTTTAGTTCACAAATATCCATGATGTTGACCTCAATTTTCAGTTCATATTATTTCCCATTTCCATTCACTTGTTTGTCTATAGCGCAAGCAAAGGAATTTGGACTTGAGTAGAATCTTCAATGATGCAGTGTCAATTATTTGGTTTTCTAATTTCTGCCTTTTTTGGCCCAAAGTTCATGATGTCATTAACAGATGCATAATTGCAGGACTACATGAATTATAGGAAATATAGATATCTTAGACTTGATGGGTCCTCCACAATTATGGATCGTCGTGACATGGTGAGAGACTTCCAGCTTAGGTGAGGGATTTCCTTCTCATGCAATGAACTGTTTTAACAGCATTATTGGATTTTTCTGTCTCCTTTTCACTTTAGCTCTGAATCAATATGAAATTTCAATTTTATTGGTTGCAGGAATGATATTTTTGTATTCTTGCTGAGTACAAGAGCTGGTGGACTGGGCATTAACTTGACAGCTGCTGACACTGTCATTTTTTATGAAAGTGATTGGAATCCAACCCTAGATTTACAGGCAATGGATAGAGCTCATCGGTTGGGTCAGACAAAGGATGTTAGTTCCCTTCTGACCATTGTCAGATTTTCTTTTATTTTCTCTCTTTTTTTTAGGTTTGCATTAGACAATACATTTATTTTTTGCAGCTCCTTTTTTTCAGAGAATTCTTGCCTATTTAATGTGGTATCTTTTTCTTCAAATGTAGGTGTGCATGTTAATGTTTAACAAGCAATTAGAATTTTCTTGGGTTCTTCCAAGATGACATCAGATCTCCTAACACACTTTCTTGTGGTGAAGGTTACTGTATACCGGCTTATTTGTAAAGAGACAATCGAGGAGAAGATTCTACAAAGAGCAAATCAGAAAAGCACTGTCCAGCAGCTTGTCATGACTGGTGGCCATGTTCAGGGTGACCTCCTGGCTCCTGAGGATGTTGTGTCTTTACTTCTGGATGATGCACAGTTGGAGCAGAAGTTGAGAGAAATTCCATTGCAGGTGAGGTTTAAAGCTGATTATATTGCAGTTTTTCGTTTTCCAAGAAATCAGCAAGCTGATTATAGAACTCTTCCTTTCCCTTATGTCAAAATCCTTGCTGGTGCTTAGACATCTAATTGAGAGGAGAAACAGATGCAATGGCTAGAAAGGTATAACAATAGAGCTGCTAAGAAGCCCATTTTTCCTCACAGGTATCTTTTTACTTGTCAGGTGAAAGATAGACAGAAGAAAAAACCCACAAAGGCCATACGTTTAGATGCAGAAGGTGATGCAACTTTAGAAGATTTGACAGAACCTGAAGCTCGGGGATCTGATCCTGCTCAAAATGCACAAAAAACAGAATCAAATAGCAAAAGGGTACTTCAGTTTTGTTTTCATTTAGTTCTATGAATTTTTTTTTCCCGACCTCTTCATTTTATTGTAGCTGTGCTATTTTCTTCGAGTCTGGACAGTAGATAATAAATGAATTATTAAACTAAAGGCATTCACACATTTTCCTGTGTGAACAACAATAAATCCTTAGTCCAAAAATTAATCAAGATTGGCTATATAAATCCTTTTTCACCGTGAGAGCATAAATAAATTTATCTGCCAGTAAAGGTTGGAATGTGGATGGAACAATATTGTAGTGTTAATTAGACAATGTTGCTGCAGAGACTCACTGAAAATATTCATGAGGAAGGTACATTGATACTCTTAGTAACATTGAAATTAATTATGGCAAGGGCAAAAAATGAGATGCACACACAAGGTTTATGACTTGTGCTGGACCTGATTGAAGTATAATGATAATTGAAGTATAATGATACATGTGGCTTGTTAATGTGTAAAGTTATAAAAGCAGTTATTGATGCTGTTATGGTTTACTTTCTGATATACTGAGGTGTAGGGATCGAAGGATGTTGTTGATTCGCATTTGGGTATATACATTTTCTGCACTTCCAATTTTATTTAATTAAGAATGTCTTGTGTGCAGAGGAAAGCCACTTTTGACAAACAGACTCCATCAAGGACTTCGCAAAAGATGAATGATTCAAACTCCACATCCATAGACTACAAATTGGATGAACCTTCTCTGGATACCGAACTGCAGTCACATAGACCCAAGAGGCTGAAGAGACCAACGAAGAGTGTAAATGAAAATATTGAACCAGCACATACTGCTGTACCTCTGGTTGATTTGCCACAGCTCAGTACCCCACTTTGAATGAGGTGTTGGTTCTGCAAATACAAACACATTGACTTGATGACTATAAATGGGATTTGACAAGGCTTTACTCGTAATCGACGGAATCAGTAGGCTGATTAGGAGGCCTCATCTGATAATAAACATTGTGATCTGTACTTTCTGCAGTCACGCAGCTGGAAGGATACTAAACTGGTGACGTTGGGAGGAAGCAACATGGTAGATATGTTTTCTCCACCAGAAAAACGTTAACTTTAGACTTTTTTTTTTTTTTTCTCCCCCTTAAATTGAATAGTAACTATATTTGCAGTATGCGCATATTCAATTCTTTTGGCTGTTTGGAAGACCCAGCTTACGTATAGGCAGGTGACACAGTGATATTAGTATATATCAGGTTTTGTAAGCCCGTGCATGTTATCAGAAAATGCTTGTGGCTGTAGTTACCTCTGAAATTTTCATAATCAACAAAAGCGATCGTTATATATATGCCATTAGGTTTACATGCGCTTTTCCCTTAGATTCTTTGGATTTCAGGGTACATTCTTCTGAACGAGCTTGGAAGGCTTTTTGGTGCTCTACGATGCCTTTTTTCTTTTATTCATTGTGTTCGGCCTTGCGTGTGTGAGTTCATCATGGACAGTTGAATGCTGATGTTTTCACTTGATTCCTAAGAAAGAAGAAAAAAAAAATAGATTGCAAATTCTTTTGACATACTTGGGTCACTCAAAATGACCCGAATGCATTCCTAGGAGTGCAAGACAAGGCAATCTCATGTTGAACCCACAATTACACTTTTTGTATATATTTCAAAATTTTAATAATGATAGATAGTGCAAGAAGTGTTCTGAGGAAGGTTGTATAGTTGTAAGATTTATAATAATTGTAAAAAAAATGAATAATAATTATATCTTTCTATTTTTTGTGCTAATATTTAGTGTCTAAATTTAAATAAAAATATATATATTATTATTATTATTATGGATGAGCATGAGTTATAAAAATTCAAAAGCCAACTCATTTTAATTATCAAATATAAAAAAATATAGAATAATAGCTAACAATAGCTAAAAATGACAACAATAAATAAAAAAAATATATTATATTATATAATTTATAATATGTTTTATTTTGAAAAGCCGTTATAAAAGAAATGAGAATAATATTATTGATTCATATTTTTATTAATTTTATATTTTAAATTGAGACTTTACTAAAATTTTAATTCAAAATAATTTTATCATGATCTAAATTATTGACCTCATATATAATCATAGAATCGTAAAATTTCGCTTAACAATCTTCCTAACGAACATACATTAAGAATAAAAAAAAAAAAAGTCCATTGGTGATTGGGTGCTTGGGCAAACGGTTACTGTAGATAGCCCAAAAGGGGAATAATGTAAAGATAAAGAGAACTGGGGGTGTTGAGAAAATGGGCCGAAGGAGAGAAGGGCTTGGCCTAACCCAAGCGAAGGGTTCTGACCCAAACAGGTTACTAGTAATGGGCCTCAAACATGTCACGTCATTATTTTAAACCAAAATCATAAACCTATGTTCCGCACACCCTAATACCGTTCTTTTATTGTTATTTTGTATGAGTTAAAATTAAAAATTTAGGTTATTTTTAAATTTAATTCTAAAATTAAGATATAAAATTTATAATAATAATAAAATTATCTTTTTATATAATTTAAAATTATATATATAAACTTACAAGTTGTGCATTTATTCTACATTCCTTTTTTGGGACCTAAATTACCTATAGTAAGAAGCATCAACCCCCCCCCTTTCCTCTGGACTTTGTCCCCAAAATCCTGTTTTCTCTTTTTTTTTTTTAAAAAAAATTGTTTTTGAACCTAATTGAATTGAGAAAAGAAAAATCAACTAAAGTATATATGAGATTGTAGTTGGAGTTTAAAAACTTACATTTTTAATTTTTTTTTTTATGAATTATAAAATTTATATTTAACAAAAAATAAATGCAAGAAATATAATATAATTTAATAATTTTTTAAGATGATAATTTTTATTATTATATAAAATAATTATAATTTAATAGTATAATTTTTTTTTATTTTAATAAAAAAATTAAAATTATAAATAATTATCAAATAATCAATTATGTTTATTAATAATAAATTTTATAATTATGAATTTATTAATTACTATAATAATATTAAATTATAATTTCAAACAGATAGCTGACCATATTTGCCTGTATGACTTGAGGAAAAGAGTTGAATCGGCCGATGGCCCCCCCTTCCCCCCGGGGTCACATGGGACAAGGGAGCGACCAACCCAAAGTCATCCAAATATTAACTGGGATGGAGTTGGCTGTACCGAAAAAACTTTAATGCTGCCTAAACCTCCACACCCAACTCAACTGTACCAATCAATGTTTTCCCAACGCTGTCTCCGTCTCTTTGGAGTCTGTACACAGCCAAAAAAAAAAAAAGTGCAGCTGCTTCCAAATTACGACTCACCAGTTACTTGCATCCCTTTCTTTCCTTTGCATGCACCTTTTGTGTCTTTCTGCATAGACCCTTTCACCACATTCTCTCCGCCAGCTGGTTTTCATGTGTTTTTTTTTTTTTTTGTTGGCCTCCAACGATGCCAAAGTTAAAATTTTGCAAATTTACTGATAGGAATTGAATTTGGGGTGCACAAAATAAGCATTGTAGTTAACAATGCAGGATAAGGTCGGTGTTCGTTTGACTTCACTTTCATTCTCATTTATTGTTATCCAACTTTTTTGTTTTGCAAGTTTACAGTTGGGTAGATGAACAAACTCTTGACGGTGAACACAATGGTCTTATATTTTCCATTTTGGACTTTTCTCATGTGAAGTATGCTTAGAAACTATTAAGACAATAAAGGGATGTTTATCTGTTGGACACGGTTGCATTAGTTTGGAGCTATAGAACAACTATCTTGATTGGTTGGTTTGGAAATCTGAGGGGAAAGATCGAAGGTAGCTTTGATTTTGGTGCACTTGTTCACCAATAAAGATCTTACACTTTAGTGTCCGGTGGAAACTTGGGAAAAGTGAAAGAGCAAATTCTGTAAGAGCACAAAAATCAGAAAGTTGGATTCTTTTGGGGGTTTATATGGATGAATCTCGATAATGATTGTTTGACAGCATTGTATTTTAAAGTTTGATTTGTTGCTGGCGACCATTTTGATTGATTTATTGTAATAAAATCTATTATAACAGGATGGTTGGAAACATTGAGCCAACAACTCTTCATAACAATGGGTTACCTATTCAGAACTTTAATGGCCAAGAAGAGAAGCTTGATGAGCTTCGACGCCTTCTTGGAAAGGCTGACGGTGATCCTCTAAGGATAGTTGGTGTTGGAGCGGGTGCTTGGGGAAGTGTTTTTGCAGCTTTACTGCAAGATAACTATGGTCAATTCCGTGACAAGGTTCAAATCAGAATATGGAGAAGGCCAGGAAGAACTGTTCATAGAGCCACGGCAGAACATCTTTTTGAAGTGATCAATTCTAGAGATGATGTATTGAGAAGATTGATCCGCCGCTGTGCATATCTGAAATACGTTGAGGCAAGGTTAGGTGACCGGACTCTTTTTGCAGATGAGATTTTGAAAGATGGGTTTTGCTTGAACATGATCGAGACGCCACTTTGTCCTCTAAAGGTTGTCACTAACTTGCAAGAAGCTGTATGGGATGCTGACATTGTAGTGAATGGCTTGCCTTCGACAGAAACACGAGAGGTGTTTGAAGAGATCAGCCGCTATTGGAAGGAGAGAATCACGATGCCTATCATCATCTCTTTGGCAAAGGGTATAGAGGCTGCATTGCTACCTGTTCCCCGTATTGTCACTCCTACTCAAATGATCAATAGAGCAAGTAAGTGTTCTCCTCATCCTGGTTTCAAATTGCATAAGCAGTGAACTTGATATGTTTTGAGCTGATTAATTAATATGTCTAGCAAGGTAAAGTTACTTGTATTAATCTATTGCATCTCATAATTTCCTCATACTTACCAGATTGATTTCAATTACTCTGGTCAAAAACTGTAGCAAACCAGAGTGCCTTTTTCAGTAGTTTTCTTGTAAGTAGCCACCGATCTTGCCCTCTTTGGTGTTGTCTCTGCAGTGGCTGCTTTATTCGGCCTAATTTATGAGAATCATATATCCCTATCAAAGAACAACCATTCCTGCAATGTGGCATGCTGTTAACAATGAAAATGCTAACAAATTACCTGCAGGGTCACTGTCTTGACAGTGGAAGAAAATTTTAAACTGAAAGTAGACATCCCTCAAGCCATGTGTAATTGGTTGTTCATATTCTGTTCTTTTAAGCCCAAAATGTATGTACTTGATTGTTAATTTCCCTCTTTTTTAATCTGCATAATTTTCTGTTCAGTTGCTTTCTACGGTTGGCAAAAATTTTTCCATTCATTTCTATTCTTTATGAATTTTGTCTGCCAGCTGGAATAAGCAAGGAGAATATACTTTACCTTGGAGGACCAAATATTGCTTCCGAAATATACAACAAGGAATATGCTAATGCTCGAATATGTGGATATGAAAAGTGGAGAAAGCCTCTTGCAAAATTTTTAAGGCAACCCCATTTTATTGTATGGGACAACAGTGACCTTGTCACTCATGAAGTCATGGGTGGCCTGAAGAATGTCTATGCAATAGGAGCAGGTTAGTTTTGGTTTCTTCTTGTTCAAATGGTCAAATAGCAGACACTGTGCTATATTTAAACAGTTAAACTAGCTGGCACTATACAAGTTCAAGAGAAAGGATTGAACATTATGTTGGTCTTTGTTGGTATGCTTGAGAATTTAGATTGATTTGATTTTATAGACTAGCAAGGGAAAAAATTTGGACATGTAACAGTTTACAATTTGGATTTGGGCACTCGGACCATATTGAGAAAGTTGCAATGATGGTACTGTCCTATGTTTCTATAATGCATAAAAAATAATTCTAGTCAACAATGTAAGAATCTCGTTTTCAAGAGAGAAGTATCTTGTGGTTATGACCCGTAACACTAAATCTTGATAGCAGTGGGATCTCAATAATACATGCTTGTATAGTCCCCAGAATCTGCATACTCACTATTCAATTTTATCCTGCCAGGAATGGTAGCAGCCCTTACTAATGAGAGTGCAACCAGCAAGTCCGTTTACTTTGCACATTGTACATCAGAGATGATATTCATTACTCATTTATTGGCAGAAGAGCCTGAGAAGCTTGCAGGCCCTTTACTGGCAGACACATATGTAACCTTGTTGAAAGGCCGGAATGCATGGTATGGCCACATGTTAGCCAAGGGAGAACTTAGTCGGGATATGGGCGATAGCATCAGTGGAAAAGGAATGATTCAGGTAACTGATGATTGCTATTTTAATCAGAAGGTTTACTGACACAATTCATCCTTATTCAGCGTAGCATGACTTGTGTGTATGGAAGTTAGCTGCTCTTCTAGACTAATTTAAAGTTCTATTCAATACTGCCATGGTATACTTCATTTTTATGAAAAGCGGCTGTTCTTGCTTTTTTTTAGCAGGTTGGTCTTATTTGATGTCAAAGCGAATTTTGGGTTCAATCCTAGTTGCTTCAATAGTATATGTTTTTAATGAATATCTGTTGCCAAAAAGCCAATAAAAATAGATGGAAACTTTAGCCAATAGTGTGAGGTAGTCGTGGTGTTGTATTTGTACAATTGACTCATGGTGTTTGTGCAAATACAATGAATTCATAGGTTAAAGAATCTCTCCATCTAGCAAATGCTCAAGTATTGGAGATCATTCAAAGTGAAACCCTTTAAAAGGATGAGCCAACCAAGTTAAACGAGGAAAGCTTGTGATATTACTGTTGTTTTCTTTGCTGTTCAAAGAAGAAATAAGATGAACATTGATCTGTTATCCCAACTGTCAATTGCAATGTCTTCCCCCACCACAATTTCAGTCTAGCCAAACATCATTTCTGACTCTGCTTTTTTTTGTTCTCTTTGTTGCAGGGTGTCTCTGCAGTCGAAGCATTCTATGAGCTGCTCAGTCAATCAAGTTTGAGTGTATTGCACCCAGGTGAGAAGAAGTCTGTTGCACTTGTTGAGCTCTGCCCCATCTTGAAAACACTATACAAAATATTAATAACCAGGTAAGTTCCCGATTTGATGGAATATTTCTGTATGGCACAAAATGAGTTTGATAGGTACGTTTCAGGTTACTGGGTGGAATCGAGCGAGAAACAGGCCATACATGATGGATGTAGGCTTAATTTTTGCATGTCATTGTGTTTGTTATTCAGGAAATAACATCTGTAAGCTAGAGCCATGCATTATGCTGATAATACAATTTGTTCCTCCTAATACTGAAGTTGGGCATGTTCTACCAATTAATCCAATCTCCTGTTGTGGTTTAATTTTGGTTATTCAGGGAGGAGTCATCACAAGCTATACTTGAAGCCCTGAGGGATGAGACCCTGAATGATCCCCGAGAGCGCATTGAGATAGCACAGAGCCATGCTTTCCATAGGCCTTCTCTCCTTGGTCAGCCTTGATCAGCCTGCATTTGTGGCAATGGTGGTCAGCAAGAGCTTAATCACGATATGCGAGCTAATTACCGAGTGAAACATGGCTTACCAGAATAAAATGGTTCTATAATGAATACTGGATTGCTAAATGTCATGCGGCATATTGTTGATTGATTTTATCTTCGCATTCGAGTTTTGTGAGGATGGAATGAATGAAAAAGCAGGTGCTGGCCAATAATTTTACCATGACCCATCAATTTATTTATTTATTTATTTATTATTATTATATATATATATATATATATATATATATATATAGAGAGAGAGAGAGAGAGAGAGAGAGAGGGAGAGGGGTTGGTGACCTACAAAACATCAACTTGTGTTCTTTCCTTCACTCTTTCAATTGAGTTCTTTCCCAATAATGCATTGTAACTTAAATTGCCGGCTTTTATATCTTCAGCCTATGGTGGCGACTGTTACAACGTCCTTGTATACAGCATAGGTTTCTTCTGTTTTACGTTTATTCACCTGCGCAATGAAAGGGCTCTAGTACATAAGCTTGCATTTTTTATTTTATTTTATTTTTTTACGTGCAAGTGATGCGTGTACATAAAAATGCCACCAAAATAAAATCATAAATATATAAGTTAATAATTATATTTTATTTTATTTACGTTACTCTCACTTAAAAAATAAAGCTTGGTATGAAATTTGCAAAATGGAGGATGCCTTTATTAAGTCGAATCAAAATTATTAAAGTCTAAGTCTAAGGTGTCCATATATTTATTTTTATGGGGATAAGAAAAAAAATTAGTTTTATAATTTTTTAATTTTTATAATACAGTGACATTCCTATGAAGTTTTTCATTTTAGTCTCTAACATTAGTATTTTCTTTTCTTTTTCTTCTCTCTCTCTCTCTCTCTCTCTCTCTCTCTATTTTTTTTGGATAAAAAAATAATTATTCTGTTAATATTCTATGCATTAATTTTAATCAAATAAAATTAAAAAAATTTAAGACTAATTTGAAAATTTAAATATGTCAAATGTATATATTTTCTTTAATTAGTACATAATATATAAAATTAATAGATTAACTATTTTATGTTTAAAATTATATTGAAGTGAAACGAAATAGAAATATTTATGATTAAATAAAAAACCTTCCAAAATACAAAATTGCTTTACAAAAAATTAAAAAAAAAAATTAAGATCAATTTTATACTTATTCCTAGTTTTATCAAAAAAAATTAAAAGTAAATATCTAGGCCTAAAAATAGAAAAAAATAAATATATATATATATATATATATATATATATTTCATTTCCCTATTTTAAAGGTTAAGTTATAAATAGTAAATATATTACGCAAAAATTATTCAATTAAGAATAGAAAAATACAAGAAAAGAAAAATAAACAAATTAATCTCTCAACTCTTACAAGGTCCAGCCCAGTCCAGCCATTGCCCTGGGCTGTCCTGCGGCAATGGGTTTAAGCCTACGATTGGAAGCTTAGGTTTATTCAGTTTGCGTTGTTCCTACTCGTCTCTACTCTCTACGGTGAAACTCTTCGAAAAAACAAAACAAGAAGAAGAAGAAGAAGAAAGAGGAAAGAGGAAAAAGAGTATAACTTTGATTTGCAATGGCGATGGAAGCAGCTGAGGTCCTTCAACCCTTCTACGAAAGAGCTTCAGAAGCTGAGGTCTGATTCCAAATTCCCAATTCCCAATTCCTAACAAAACAAAACAACAGTACTTACTTTGGTATTATTTGTCATGTTTGTCAGTCTAATAATTGAAAAGCTTCTTCTTCTTTTTTTGTGTTCTTTTTTTTTTTTTTTACTTTTTTCGGTGGAGGATAGGAAGTTTCTGATCTTTTAATTTATTTGGGGTTCAAAAATACTGTTTATATAAGTTATTTGTTATGTGAGAACGGTATTAGGCTATTGAGGATTGGTGGGATTGCTGACGAATGTGGATTCTCAATAGCTTCATTTTTTCCTCTTATTCCCTTTCTTTCCATTATAAATATTGCATAAAGAGAACGAGAGATGTGGTTAGTTTTGGCATCAGTTCTGTTGGTTTCTTGCGAAGAGCAACAATTATTGGTAAATCCATTTGTTTATTATGCTGAACTACCTTTGACTTTGGACGCTTTTGGTTCTGTAAGGATGAAAAATTGATGACTACTTCCTTTCACCTAGGGTGGTGATGCAGGAAAATAGAGCTCTGGTTTAATTTGGATAGCAGTAAGAGTGTAAACTCCCACGTTGATTAAAATCTCAAACTGGTTTATTATTTCTGATTTTTTGCAACTTGATAATCTAAGTTTTTTATTGGTTATGAGGTTTCATAATATGGTATCAAAGGTTGGCTCACCCTGCCAAGTTCTTTGCCGTTTAGTTCAGCCACATTCATGGTTAACGTCATTTTAGTTCAGGCATGTTCAATCATTATTAGTTCAAGTTTGCTTGCGTTGTCTCCTGTCAGTCCTAAAATGTTCTGGGTAGTTTTACGTTGCTTCTATCTTTCATTTGGAAATCTTCTGATATGTTGTTCTTTTTTAAGGGATTGGAAGGGATAGAGGGCAGAACAGGCAGGAAAAAAGTGGTAGTTACCTTGTTTTGTTTGAGCAGAAAGAATCACCTCCTTCTAGGTGTAACATTAAAATAAGGGATCAAAATTGGGACACTTTGATAATGAATGTTAATTTTCCTGGAAAACAGTTCATGATTTTCCTGTACTTTATCTGACAAATGTTTATCAGCAGTCCTTCTGTGAACAATATCGTTCAATAAGATTATCGATGAGTCAGATATCTGCTATTGCCCAATCAGAATTTGCATTTTCTTATTGTTTTTTTGTTTGTATCATAGGAACGCTTGTCAAGACTTGAGGTTGCCCTTGGAAGTAAGAAAGGCAAGTTTGAGGACCCTGTTTTTACTCAATACTGTTACTTGCTACAGAATAATTCCTCATTTGCTAATGAAATATTGGATGCTCACACAGATGTTGGCAATGAGGAACTTTTGAATACAATACGTGAACTTCTGTCAAAGCTAGAAGCTGCAAATGTGGAGTTAGCTTCAGAGCAAGTTAAGGTAGTGCATGTCTCTGTTTGGTATTATTCCTCATGAAAATCAACTACACTGTCTTCACTTGTGATTTCAGGCTGAGAAGCTCGCCACGGAAAATGCAAAACTCCAGTATCGTGTTATTCATCTAGTACGGGCTATTAGGGAGGATGAAGCCAAGTTCGAGAACATGACAGGTAATACCTTCATTAGCTTTCTCTTTGTTGACAGCTATATTTAAAGCTTCTTAGGAAATTTTGGCTTAGTCAAGCTTTAGTTTTTCTACTTAAAAGCTAAACTTTAGTCTTTATCAGAGGGATGTTTACCCACATATTGTTTCGAGAAGTTCTCATTTGTTTGAACTTACATATGCCTTCTTCACTATAGTACAAAACCACTGACAACTAGAAGGTAACAATACCACATAAACATATAAGTAACCAAACATTATAACACAATAGGGGACTGCTTGTTGTAATGAGTGAAGAATCCAATATTCACCCAGATTGTGCAAGTCCCAACGTATATACATCAATTGTTGATGATCACCTCGGGAACATAATGAATATGCCTCATGCACATTAATGTATGCACTACTTGTTAGCTCAGTGCTCGTACCCATTAAGGCTGATCTTCTGGGATCCAATAATAGGTTTACTTGCAGTATGGCAGTTTAATATCATATTATCATTAAGTGTGAGTATTGTCAAATAAATGAGTCTGGTGAAGCTTGAAAACTGAGCTTTTTAGGTGCATTGATGTTCAATTTATATTGATGCAAACAAGGCAATGGAGCATTGCAATTCCTGCCAACTTGATGAGCTTGGTACTTTATAATCCCTTTGGTTTTCCCTCAGGTGGTTCAGAGGGCACTGCACATACCATTTCTAAGTTGGAAGATCTTCGATTGTGAACTGAATATGTAGTCATAGAATGCTGAGATGGGATTGATGGACTAGTCCACAAAAGATTGTTTAATGTTGACTTTGATGCTCAAGCAATACATCTTTGTCTCAAAATTTGCTGCAAACACGTTGTAGTTATTTTGTGTCTGAGAACCCTTCCGCTTCAATTGTTTATATATATATATAGTTTTCATGAAAAGCAAAGATGAGATAACAAATCTGGTCTCTTGCTAACTTAAGGTACCATGAGCTCTCTCTCTCTCTCTCTCTCTTTAGGTGGATACAAAGGGGAAACAAAAACATTGAGTTAAGCAAACACTGACCCATGAGGTACGTTCTGATTGAACATGAATAGAAGTTAGCTATTACGTTAAAAGAGAATTGGAATATGCGTGAGAAAAACCAGTTATTTATAATAATATTTTTTGTAATTTTAAGTATTGTTTGTTAATACTATAAAATTAGACTAGTTTAGTTGTTCATAAAAAACTCAAAACTCTACTTGATATATAAAAAAAAAAAAAAAAAAAAAACTCAGTTTGACTGATTAACTAAATGAATGGGGTACAGTTTGCAGGCCTAGTAACAATGCGAAAATTCGCATAAACTCGGCTTGTTTGCAGGCCTAGTAACAATGCAACTAATGCCCCAGAAACTGCTACGGATAAACTGATTATTTAAAGGCCCTGTGTCCCCACAAAGGGGAATCTTGTTGAGTTGGAAGGACTGCCGGTAATAAAACTTAGGACACCGTTTATTAAAGTCCTAGGGCTGAACTTTGCTAGTTGAAGGGTTCCCTGCATACCACCTCTAATTACCTCTTTCTTTCTCATCAGTACGTGTATATACTTCCACCCACTCGGTGTTGTGCAGTTGCATAATAGAAGTGGGGTACAGTTCCTTTGGCCATTGCGGAAAAATGGAAATATATTTCTTCACTCTGCACATATACAGACCTAATGTAAGTATTAAAATCCATAGGCATCCAAAGATGCTTAAAAAACACATCCTAGACCATGGATTTAAAAAAAAAAAAAAAAAAAAGATGAATTTAACGAGGGTATATGGACAGCAGTATGTACGCAAACTGGAAGTTTAGCAATTCCCAGCCTGGCTGTTTAGCAGTTCAAGCAAATCTTTCTTGCTAAGCTTATGGTACTTGGAAAGTTTAAGTTCCTTTGCAATGGTGCGCAGTTCAACTACTTTCAAATCCTTCAAATCCAACATAGCAGAAGGCAGTGATACAGGAACAACAGAATTGGAGCAAGAATTTGAGCTCGGCTTGGCAGCTGACAGATCGTCCTTACTGGCCTCACCAGCTCTGTTCATGAACAAATCTGAGAAATGTGATTGGATCCTCGAGTCCTCTAACTTGGTACTGGTTGGAAAATCTGCACTCATTTTTCTTCTCCTCTGTGGCTGCGAAACCAACTTTCGTTGACCATCAGGTGTAGCACGATGCTTTTTAGCCTTGCAAACACATTCGCCAAACTGAACTACCTTCATTTCATTCTCCCCATTCAAAAAACCAGTTACGCTGCCATTTAGATGGCTCAGTCCAGAATTCTGGCGCTTCCTGCAGTTGGAAATAGAAGACGAATTTGGTACAACTGTCATGTCAGAGAAGTCAATTTCCTTCAGAATTGGTGGACTTTTCCTCTTCGCCTTTTTCTTCTGTGAATTCAGGTACATTTTCAATTTGGGCTCTTTTTCATCAGCAATTTCATCTACTTTAACTTCTTTTGGCATGGCTTTCCACTTATCCTCGGGACATTGCTTGGTTACAGTTTTAGTCAAGGCACAATTTTCTGTGTCAGTCAGACCAGCATGTCCGACCTTAACAAATTGTAGAGCAAATTTCCTTTTTCCTTCCATCCTCAGAGTTGAATTATCATCAGCTGCTTCAAGTTTCGGCACTTTCTTGATTTGTTTCTGCATAGCTTTGAGAGCAAAATCACAAAGTCTCTGCTCTGTATCAGACTTACTACATTTTCCCTGTTTAAAAGTACCCAAGCAAGAATCAGTTTCTTTGGCAGCAGTTGCCCATCTCTGTCCTGCACTACTATATTTTTATCACAGCATCGGCCTGCTGCTCAAAGGAAAATGTGTTGTGTCTAATATGGAGATCCGAATAAACACAAAAACAAAATGTCAACAAAAATCTGACTTGCATCTTATGCACTCACACAGCAAAGGGTGTTGAAAACAGATAAGCTCTTTATGCAATTTGCGATGTGATAAAAAAAAAAAATCATATCAATTAAACGATAGGCATTGTACCTGATCTGTTCTTGGAGAATTTCCTTTAACTTCAGGTTTGAAGGGAGAAGTTGCTATTTTATGTTTGCTTGCAGTTCTAGAATGTTCTTCCTTGACCTTCTTAATTCCAGTCACTTTGATGTTGGACTTGCACAACTTTTTCATCTCATTGAAGTGATCAATTGCATTCTGACTAGAAGAGGGAAGGACCTAAGAATAAAAAAAGTTTAAGATCAGATGCAACAATGCTCAGAGATGTTAGAGTAGGACCACTTGATCCAACAACTGCATCACAGAACATAAATCAGCAAACCCACAAGTCCAACCGCATTACTATTTATAATTCAAAGTTTCCAGCCCTCCCATACAGGAAACATTGACCAACCTATGGATTACCGATCCATATTAAAGAATATATGAGGGCTGCTAGTGCCTTGACCTTTTCAGAAGAATCTGCCTCCTCCATTGCTGGTTCAATTGTTGAACCTATGTTTGCACCTGATGTAGATATGGAACTGCAGTCTTCATTCTCCTCACTTACAATTGTTGGGTCTGAATTGATTGAATGGTTCTTCTCATTAGAGCACCCACATGTAAATTCTGAAGCATCCCCAATGGAATACAGATTACAATCATTCACCATAATATCTGCAGCCTGTTCAATGTCAAAGAAAAGGCAAAACACATGATTAATATTCAAGGGAAATCTAACACGGGGCTCACATATTAAGCAACAGGGAAGCTTTATATCTCAGCAAATAAATGAAAATATTTTGATTGCAAATTATGAAACTGAATTGTGAAATTCTCTCAAAGTAAAAATTTAGTAAAAGTTTCTTTCATTGTTTCCCCCTTAATAACATAGGTTGCGGTATAGGGTATTCTTAGCACTCAAGGCTCCCACATGCTTGTTAGGTCTGGGGAAAGGTCAGGTATATGCAATTTTACTCTTATTTTTCACAAAGAAGTTATTTCTATGAATTGAACCTGTGATCACTAGATCACAATGGAATAATCTTTTCATTACACTAAGGCTCGCCCTTCACTTTGGACATATTCTCTATATTGTTTTATAATACACATATGTCTCTACATTGGCAAACATGGAAAAACTAACATTGTGTCTTTACATCCAATTTACACATCACATCCTCAAAAGTTGGATGGTAATTAGGGGTCAAATGTTAATTGCAATCACCATTTGCTATTCTCAGATCTATAACAGGGTTGAGAAAATGTGAATTCAGAGAGCCTTTCAGCTACAAGACTGATGAAAAAATAGCTACAGATTAACTTGTGCTCATGCCTCGTCCTAAAAATCACAACCCATTTACATCTAATGGTGCATCCATCCCATCCTCATATTCCCACCTCTGATTTACCAATTACATGAAGGAGTTTTGCATGAAAAAAATCTTGAGTCATGAAGGGCCACAAGGTTATTGCACAGATACATTTATGTTCTTTTAATCACGAAGCCACTTCTATGTTTTAAAGAAACCAACTCCATTATTTTGTGGTTAAATTTTTTTCATTGGCTTATTTACGAGAAGGTCATAAAATTAATTTCTCATCATAGTTTTCCTCAAAAACTAATATATAATCCAAGAGGATAAAGAGAAACTTCAGTTTTTACCATTTCCATGTTAGGACTCCCCTTATCAGCAGACTGTGAAGATGAATCTTGAATCTTTCTTTTCTCTGTTTGAATCAAATCACATCCCCTTGCTTCCTCATTCAGAGTAATTTGTGTAACTAAGCTGATTGACTGTTCCTTCTCTTCAGAGCAACCAGCCACTGATTTCAAGGAAACTGGGCCAGAATCTTGGATGATGACAGTAGCTTGCTGTTCAATGTAAGCATTTTCAGGAATAGTTAACAAATCAATACCTCAGGTTTTCTTCAACATTTCTTCAACAAGGGGACACTAATAAACTATAACTAATAGCAAAATAAGTCATCAGAAACAAATGAGAAATTAATGCATCCTGATTCTGTTATTTGGGTCTTTTGAGCATCTGATTGGCAAGTTGACAAAGTGAAATGGTTTGTTTATTTATCAATCAATGGAGCCCAGGAAGAAGTCAAGCGCAGAATATGCCCTATATGCATGCTCGAACACACTTCTGTTGTCACAGAATCTGTTGTGGCTGACAAGATTTGCACCTTTTTCTTTCTCACTCTATTTCTGAGAAAAAAAAAATTCATTTGTTGGAAGAAGACAAGCAGTTTCCGCAAGTGTTGTGAGATGTTGATGAAAAAAAAAATGCAAGTGATGTAAGATATCATAACAATTGAATACCACGAAAATCAACTCAATGTTTGTAGTTTGGTGCAGCAACCATCAATCCCCACTTATTGAACAGAAAAGCTGGATCTCAACCTATAGCTTTTCCCTCCATGCTTGTGAAAAAATTGGTGCACAAATGCAAATGGAAACAAGACAGGTTACACCTTCTTAACCTTGACAGTTGGTTGGTAATTGTCCTCTCCTTAAGGCTTAAAGACGGACATAAAATGGAACTATGTTCAGCAGGAATGGGGCTAGGTTTGTTAAATTCATCTTTTGCAATGGCGCCAGAATAAAAAGTATCAATATTTTTCTGTTATCCAACACATTGCTTGCATGTTTTGAAGCATATGAGCATGTTAGACGCTAAAATGCTTTAACATCCTCAGAGTGTTCATTGCAGAAGGAAGAGCACAAAAAATCACATCTCAGCTCATAAAGCAAATGTCAGACAGACAAAAGAATAATATATAATCTAAAGGGATTCAGTAACAAATAACAGGCCCTACCACACAAATGACAATTTTCAGCCCAATTTGCAGAGTCTAGAAGTTAAAAAGTCTAGGAATGAAAATACACACATGCACACATACATAAATTTAAAGTGCATACAAGATGTGTGTGCACGGGTGCATGCACATAAAAGAGATGTCTATGTATACTAATGTGAAACCGTTAAGGCTTACTACAATCCAGTAACAGAATCACACAATAGGAAATACAGGAAACAATGACGCTCAGTTTTCCAAAGACAGACCTGTTGGTCTTCCTTGTGAAATTCATTTCGAAGTAAAGCCTCCAATACATCATGCAATGTCTCAGCAGGTTGTGTATGCATCAGTAAATGAACTTCAATGTCATTTCTATCCTTTGTCCTCAAACTTCGTATTGAAACATCAAGGTAATTAATCTTTTCTGTCAAAACATTACGGCATTTTTCAGACCATTCTTCCTTTTCAATCCAAGATAGTTCACTTTTCAGGAATAACAAATCTTGCTCAAGTTCATCAATTTCAGAATCAGCCTTAGTTATCAAAATCCTCAGCACATGTACACAACATTTCTCATTCAAAACATTTTCTTCTACCACATCTGCAAAAAGTTTTTAAAAATGACTTAAGAGCTATATGCATGGAAAGCCAATCAGAAACAATTGTAAAAGTTCAGGAGCACATATAAGCACCAAACCCAGGACCAAAGTAGAAGTCACATTGCCAATCAGCTTCCTCTGCAACTGAAAGCAAACTAATCAAATCAACAAGTAATCTAAGGCAACCTTTATTGAGAGGGGGTGAGGGGGAATGATTAGGAAAACCACAGACCTAAATCGGATGGCGGACCCCAGAGATCCCAGTCCATCAGGTCCAAATAGTTAATCCTAAAAAGATGGGGCAAACATCAGTAAAGAAAAGATGCTTATGCACTAGTGATAATCCAAAACCAAAAAAGTAGTCTTAATAGTTTGATTCATCAATGCAAATGCAAGAAGTAATGCCTGCAATCCACAACCAATCCCAAATAATACCCGGTCACACAATGAGAATGTATACCCAAAATTATGTAAAAATCATTCTTTGATTCTGAGGAAAAGACGCAGATAAGTAAGTAATGAAGAGCAAATATTAGGTGGAAATCCAAACAAATATTGGCAAAATGCACATGATGTAATAAACCAACATCGTAGAAAAGGTTCTAAAGAGATAAGCCACAACAATTTATCAACAAAGATTAACCACACCACAACGATAGATAGACAAACTGCCATAACAATCAAAATTAATCTGGAAAAGGGAAAAAGGCACAAGAAATTCCCCCCCCCCCAAAAAAAAAAAAGAACAATTAATAGTACGAATAATACCCAAAAGAAGGAAAGGAAAGAGAGAGGGGAAGAAAGATGGTGGTAGGCCAGACTGAGTCAAAGTTTGCAGAGGGAGAACAGAAGAAGTCAATAGCTTGCAGTTAACGCTCTTCAGTCTCAACTACGCAAACTACCCTAATCTCATTAAATAATCTGCAGAACATAACAACGTCAAATTTCCACAAGTAAAAAAATTAAAAACTTGCCAAACCAAACCATTTCCCATAATAATTTAAAAAAAAAAAAACGGAAAACGAAGGAAAAATAAAATAAAATAAAGCCATAAAACTACGAGAAAAAAGAAATGTCGGCATGGAAACATGAGAGTGGCTAAAAAGGTCCAAACAAAAGTAATAAATGCGACATAGAGAGAGAGAGAGAGAGAGAGAGAGAGAGAGAGATGTAGGCTTTCTAGGCGTCCAAACGGAAAGAAATGTCAGAAAAAAGAAAAGGTTTCTTGGAATCCAAACAGAAAGAAAGGGAGAATGGCAGAGAGAGAGAGAGAGAGAGAGAGAGAGAGAGTTAGTTACACACCTGTATAGAGTGAGAAAGGGGAGTGAGCGTCGGTGCCTGCCTGCGTGCTTCTGATGGCTGGCTGGCTGTCTGCCAATATATTGTTTGTTTGGTGTGTCCGTGAGTGCGACTATCGCTGAGAGAGATAGAGAGAGAAAGAAGAGAGGGAGAGAGGGAGGAGGAGGAGGAGGAAACAGTGGCAAATTTGGGGATTACGTGCATGCAGGAGAAGCCCTGTGTGTCTCTCCTTATACGGTACGAATTATTATTATTTATCCTTTATTTGAAGGGGCCCCACAGACTCAAAAAAAAAAAAAAAAGGAATCTTTTGGCTTCCAGTTGGATATAATGCTGACCGTCCCTTTGTTGTCCTTCAGACAATTGACCCGAAAGGTATGATCCGTATGTTTGATAACCCGGCCATGATCCGTTGTTTTTTTTCTTCTTCTTCTTTTTTATTTCTCCCATTGATATCAGTTTGAGATTTGTTTTTACTGCTATTCGATTTTGATTTTGGATATTAAATGTTGAGACGCTTATAGTTAAAATGAGAAAAATTTTGTTTAAAAAATTACATATAAGATGAAATTTATCAATCTAATATTAAAAAAAAAAACAAACAAACCAAATTGAAAAGGGTGACACTAAATTTTTATATGACTCTAATATTAATATATTATATTAAAAAAAAAGTTAATTATATAATGTAAGACCCCGGATACTGATACAGCTAGAAGAAATATTAAGATATTTAAAATTTAAATTTTTTTTTGCACTACTAAAATTATTTTTAACGACTAAAAATAATAATAATAAATAAATAAATCTGTTAGCTCTCTTAGAGAATCGCCAAAATTGAGGTATGGAAAAAAAAAAAAAAAAAAGGCCATATATATGGGGTTACTGGGATATCAGTTGATCCAAATGTCCATGCGGGCCTCCACTCATGAGAACTTGGGTTTAGGAGTGGTTCGGCCAGTTCGGGTCCAACCAGCCACATGGTCCAATTTCCTTTTTTGTTTTTCCTTTTATTTTTATTTATTTTGTCATTAAAAAAATCCATAAGTCACTAAATAATAATAATAATAATAATAATAATAATAATAATAATAATAATTCTCATTTTCTTTCTCAAAATATAGAAGGCTAAGACCTCTCTAGATAGAAGTTTAAGCTCCTAGAAGTCTCATTGAAGTAAATTTTGTAAATAAGTTAAAAAAAAAATTATTTTTTACTTTTATAAAATTTATCACTTTTTTTTTTTAAGATTAAAACGTAAAATATCAAAAATAAAAATATAAATTTTTTAAATTTTCTAGTTCAAGAGGATGCCATCAGTTGTGAACAGATGACAGTGCGAGCGTCTTGTAAGCGCTTGTGCTGAAGTGGGAGGCAGCAGGAATTTGGAGATCAATTGATGGAGAGTTCAGCATGGCTTTTGTAACTATCCACTCTGAGTAAAGAACATTGATTGACACATACACATATAATCATGAGCAAATGGAGATAGTAATGCTGAGAAGTAGGGCTGAGGTTCCTGGAAAGTACCATCAATTATATTAAGAGTTGGATGACCTAAATTCTATTCGAACAGGAGAGTTCACAATGCGATGAAACAAGCAACATTTAAAGTTTTATGTATATGTATGCATAAATCAAATAATCTGACCCAAGTAACTTCACTAACCTCCTCATAAAAGCAATATAACAATTGGTAAATCCAGGCATCTTCATTTAAACCTTCTCTTTGTTTCCCCATAAGCAACTACCCCAGCAACAGTCATCGTGTACCCAGCAATGCCCACAAATGTGATGGGGTTCCTGAAGATGAATAGTGAGATAACAAAAGCCACGGCACCTTCTGCATTTCCCAACACCTGATCCCAGCATTCCAGAGAAAAAGGGAGTTAGGATTCTGCACAACGGAAATGCACTCACTGCAGCCATGTCCTATTTCAAGTTAACCTTGAAAGTTTCATTTCAGGCTTCTGCAAATTTCTTGACAAACAAATCAAAAGTTGCCAACCGGAATTACAAACACCACCTTTGTGATCACAGGCCAACAGTTTTCTGGTTATTTTAGTTGTAGAAGCCAGTAAAATGGCTCACAAAAGCAAAGCTAGAGCCAGCACAAAGTTTCAGGAACATACTCCCAACATGCATAATCATTTCAGATTGGAGCAATTGGCCATGGATTTGACGAGTTGGTATAATTCAAGACTACAGATGGCATCTAAGAGAATTGCAAAACATACTGAACCATGATCTACATTGTGAATAATGCACTCCTGGAACTAAGTTGCATAATCGATTTCAAAATTGTAGATAAAAATTTACTTTCCACATGACTTATGCAAACAAAGCAACAAGAAGAACAAAACCTTAATCTCAAATTCAATTGGGTTTAGCTACATGACTCTTTCTTCATTGTTCTATTCTATTATGAACAAAGATTGGTGTCAAATTTAATTGCTCTAAATCCTTTCTAACTAATATACCAAGTCACCTAGATCGCTCTTTATGTCTTCTCTTGTCATCCATCTAGATGTGGTCACCCTCTTACTAAATCCAGATGGATGGCGAGACAAGATAGAGAAAGTAACTTAAGTTGACTTGGGAATCTTTGGTTAAGAAGGGCTTAGAACAATTAGATCTCACACCGAACTTAATTCATAATAGAATGAAATGACGAAAAAAGATTAATGCAATAATTGGAAAAATAAGGCATAAAGGGCAAACAATGCTAGAACCTGAAGCGTCAGCGCACTTGTATGCTTAGTGACCAAGAAGTTCAATAAGTTAGCTGAATACGCCATAGCTGAGTTAACAAGAAGCAGCACCCACATAAACCTATGTTCCTTTCCAAGTTCTAAAGTGGCTTCTAATACATTAGGCTCCATTATAATTGCTGCAGGCAACAGTGCTAAGATGGCAATTGGGGCCATATACAACAGCAGATTCATTGAGTTCAGTTGTTCTCTGCAAGAAGAAGAAAGTATACATATTAGGTGACCCACACATACCAGAACAGGTAAGCAACATGCCTTGGGTTCAGAAGAAACAAAGATTAAGAAAAAATGAAATCAGACAATCATCATCATGAATTTCAGTAATAAATAACAAAAGGAATCATTTTATCTAATTCACGCTCAACTGAAGTGGGCAGATAAAGCAATAATATGGCAAGGGCCAATCAATGTGGCCAATGTTGAATGTCAATAAGAAGAAAACTCATCATCTCAAAACAATGCAGAAAAGTAACTGTAGCATCCATGTACAATTACCATTAATCATAACATGGAATTAGAGCTGACAAAACAAATGTGGTTTGAATTGTGAAAAAAAAAATTCAATTTTTCCGTGGATCTAATTGGTGATTGATATTCAACTAAAACCTACCATGAAAGCCGCCTTACAAAGACTGCAAATCTAAAGAGGAAAAAAAGTGCAAAAATCCCTTTCTCTAATTAAAGAGTAGCACATAGAGAAACAGTACATTATCATAAAGGGTAAACTATTTAACCATCAAAGTAAAAAGATTCAATACTCAGGTACATTAGACACTAACTGAAATTGACTGAGTGTGTGGCAGTGAATCCCAAAAATGCTTGCTCAACCTAAACCTGACCTGCCTCTAATCACAAGGGAGTAGATGTCAACAGTCTGAATTATCTTTCACTGCACATTAAAGTTCTGTGCTAGCCTCCTAACAAAAATATTCACACACCCAAAAAATATGAGATACCTGGCAACCCAAAAATGAACAATCCATTAAAAAAAGATTAACCAAGAAGACCTGTTACAGATTTTAACAGCTGGAAAAAGCAACTGACACATGACAACATTGTCAAAATTTGTATATTCCTCCCATTGATACTTCAGAAACATAACTGAGGATGAAGAGAGTCAGAATGGCCCTCATTCCTATCAGCATTCAGAATGGCCCTCTTTCCTATCAGCATTTTATCCCCACTAAAAATATCAAAAATCAATTAATAAATAATGAAAAGGACAGGTTGGCAACTGTTTTAAAAAATTACATACTCTAAATGAGAATAGCAGGGGCATTAGTCTTCCTTTAACTACTTGACATAGAAGATTATGTGATTTGATTTTAGATAGGAAGGAGTTTTGAAATCAATTTCACATGACAAAAGCAGGGCAATGCACTTTTTAAAATTATCAACCAAAGAAATAAAGGATTCACCCTTCAGAAGAAAGCAGGATGCCTTGAAGAACAGACTTGAAGGCCCTAGCAGCAGTTGCACTTATGCACATGATAAAACCATACAAGTGAAAACTTGGCTCACCCTGTAATTCGGAAAATGATTCAAAGTTCAAATCTGTAGCAGGAGTTGAAGGAAGCCTCAGTGAAAAGAAAGGAAAACATCATAGGCACAGGAATATAATGTGCAATACAGAGTAAATCAGAGAAAGGGCTTTAAAGTGAGTATAGCGGCCTACAAAAACAACTTTCATGGTCCTTTGAGGCCCCCTATTTTTTTCCCTGAAAATTGTAAACTTTGAATGCTTTGATTAAAAAGTGTTTCCTCATCATACCACAATTCCACAAATTGTGGCTCTGTTTTGAGGCTGTCAGCATGAGACGCTAAGGATTCCAGAAAATGCCTACAAGTGCTGTTTTTTATCAAGTAGTCCACATCTAATTCACAATGCTGAGAATTTCCACATCAAACTTTTAGGATTTTACACCAAGAGCTTGTTTTCCACACCAATACTTCTTTTAATCTACAGACAAGAAATGCCTAGCGGATGCCATTTCCAGATATCATTTCCCCAACATGAAACATTGAATATTAGCCACGAATACAAGCAAATAAGATCCCGGATCTGAATTTTTGTTATCAAGTTGGCATTGCATCCAGAAGCGGTAAATTTCATAGCAATTAACATCAAATTTCTAACCACAGAGTGTTCCGCTTAATAATTGAATATATATAAAAGTGGCAAAGAAGAGCAATAGGCGTACCCCACTGGCAATGACCACCCCACCAACAACAGGTACAAGAGCTGCATAAGTAATCCAAGCCTCCCTCTTGAAGGTCATCAAGTAGGCAAAAACAGCAGTGAAGAATGGGGTAGTGGCACCCACTGCCTGGTTGAACGAGACAGGCAAGTATCTGAGGGAGATATTGCCACCCACAACAGACCCACAAAACACAACACTCAAAGTAGCAATCTTGAGCAACTGAGGCCCGGATTTGACGGCCTGCAGAGGGACAATCTTGAACAAAACAATGGAAAGGTAACTGAAGATGGCACAAGCTGACATGTGGCACATTGTGAGGAAGATTGGGAACCTGAAGCCATAGTTTGAGAGAAGGTACTTGTTAAGAAGCAAAACTCCAATGTTTGAGGAGTACCAGAGGAAAATCAGACAAGTTATGAAAAGGGATTCTCTTTTTAATAATAGCATTCTTCTTTTTTTTCACTTTTTTTCCACTTTACTTCTATGGGGTCTTGAATCTCTCTTGATCTCTCAGCTTGCAAGCTCCATCAACGGCAATTGGGTGTTTCTATCTTGTGTGTCTGGTTGTTCATAATGTCAAGTTTTTGGTTGATCTGATTCTGACGTGAGAGCCGAAGAGGTGTCTTTTGTTTCTATTCGTGTGATCGAGATTGTGACTGGAGGAACCTTCTTTAGTTGTGATATGTGCAATGCGTGCATGTCTCTAATTTTGAAATAATCAATCAGATTCATTGTAACATTGCAATTAATTAATAAATCTTTTTTTTGGGTCCATTTCCTACTCAATTTCTCCTATCTTTTTGATTAAATAACCTTTTACACAAAATGCTTCCTTAAAAAAAAAACTTTTACACAAAAAGTAACAAAAGAAGAGTGTATTTAGTTTGATTCACAATTTTTTATTTTCAACCAAAAAATGAAAAACAAGTTCGATTGTTTTGTTAGTTTTCCTTTTATTTATTTCCTAAATTGAGAATGTTTTTTTTTAATAAAATAAATTAAGAAAAACATTAAAATGAAGATTTCTCACTCTACTGCCTAACTTTTACAGTTTCTCTGTTGACATGATGCGCCTGTCCTTCACCATCTCAATTCTTTCTCCCTCTCCTTATTCATTTCTTTGCATCCTCTTTTCTCTCACTTTGCCGGAAGAGAAGTAGAGGAGCAACAATGGATGTTATGGATTATGCGTTCGATAAAGAAGATATGGTTTTAAGATTATATGGGTACCCAAAAGCCTCTGAAAAGCAGTTCAGAGGGAGTGGCGCTGGTGGGGCTTAGGGCTAAAAAACAGGATAAAAAAGGGCACTCTGTGAAGAGACATTTTTTCTTTTTCTAATGGAAATGCAGGAAATGTAGCTTAGGGCTAACAGTCCTTCCTCATCGCATGCTTTGATTACTTCAAGCGGAATATAAACCAAACTCACCTCAAAATTCCAATCATATTGGGCATTGGTCTTTGTGCGTTCAAGGTCCAAGAACTTGATCAATGATCATGTAATAAAACAAACGGAAAACAGATGATAAATATCTTTTGCTGTCCCACTTGTGTCACTTGGCTATGTTGTTTCTAGCAAAATTACTGCTCCGTCAGGCTATTGCTTTCAAGCCATATCTGGATCAGATGGGAGTGCGTCATAACCATCATGATTCTTTGGCAGGCCTCTTCCGATCGGGATGCACTTTAGGACAACTGCAACTGGCATGCTTACTGCTCCAAGCACAATGCTGAGAAGCCATAGTTGCCAGCTTAGGGGCACTGTGTTTGCAAAAGTTCCCAGGAACTCAACTATGATTACTTGGAATGCCACCGTTGAAACCATAACAACTAAGAACATCCAGCTGTTAAACAAGCCTCTGAATACATTGATCTTGTCTATCTCACGGCTGTTTATTTCATTAAACACCTGGGAGGAAAGAAAAACAAAATGAATAACCGTGTGCACAGCAGCATATTGCGAGCTCAAGTTTAAAATTTTCAGAACAAACTGCATTGGGAGGTGTCAAGTTTGTCATAGCACATTGCTACATCTGGAGACCGTAACCAAACCAAAGAAAACAGAAAGAAATAATCTATTTCAATAACCCTCATAAAACAGCATCAGCATAACAAAGTTTGAAGAAATTTAGATGCTAGTTCTTGTACTTATTGCTATCATAATTCAATAGTAATCAATGGATCTGAATATTCTGCTTACTGGTTTGATCAGCCAGAAAGTCTCTGGTGGTGGCAACCATGTTAGGCACTCCAGAACCATGTATGAAAGAAATTTGAACAGAAGTATTGTATATTAAGTGGAAAGGATATGAATTGCACAATTAAAAAAAAAAGGTGTCCCACTACATGTGCCTTCCAATGAAAAGGTCAACCTTATCCTTGTTTTCACAAAAATGCTAACTCTAACCTATGACCTCCAGATGTTATTAGAATAACCTTACGACAGAGGCTTGCCCTTCAATGCCAGTGCATGAATTGCACAATATGAAATAAAAATATTTAAGACCATCATTGACTACAAATTGAGAGGTAGAGGCAACTCCTAATCAAGCCCATTTTTTCTTTCTCTACCTGGGTATAGCTGTTTCAAAGTTGTTTTTCCAGTTCAATCTTGGCTCAGTGTTTGGTTTGGTCTGCCTATTAAAAAGTACTGTTCTTGCTTTTAAATTTCTTTTCTTTTTTTTTTTTTTGGGGGGGGGGGGTCATCTTGCTTTTAAAATCTTCTGGAAGCAGAACAATTTTTTGTTCCATAACTCCCGCTTTTGAATGGTCTATAAAATACTAACTTCTGACGTCTAAAGGTTAATTGTTTTGTCAAAAAAATAAATAAATAAAACACCAATAACATGCCAACAATTTAGTTTAACAATCTCTTAAAGGAATAGAAAGATTTGTTAATCTACCCACTCATCGTGATAAATATCGGTGCTTTAGCTGCTAGCTGATACCTATGGCCTGAAATTATGACACTTGCAGACCCACCCTCAACCCCACGGTGCAGGCCTGTAGGTACATATGGAAAGGTAGACACCCAACATCATGGCTTAACAAGACAGTCTAAGTAGGATAAAATGGTTCACCTTGGAAGTGTCGATCTTTAGCATATCAACGATGAAAATTTTTAAATGACACGTGAATAGGTGTCATTCAACATAACATTACCATACTGCAATCTGCATTTAGAAAAAGGAAAACATCGTGCATCATAAAGCCATACCTGACAAAACACAAATGAGTTGAATATCAAAGTTTTGAGAACACTGGTAGCATCTGAACCACTAAGCCCCAACAGGTGCTTCCCACCAAAGTTGAGAACAGAAAGGACGGCTAACTGATAGATGCTCTGACCAAATATATTCCTCCACATGGCCTTTGTAATGAACATTTCCCCTCTGCCTACAGGTGGCCTTCTCATTAATCCATCATTAGGCGGTTCTGTAGCCAGTGCCAGTGCACCAAGAGTGTCCAT
This sequence comes from Kandelia obovata, assembly GCA_021464305.1. Classification (NCBI taxonomy): domain Eukaryota; kingdom Viridiplantae; phylum Streptophyta; class Magnoliopsida; order Malpighiales; family Rhizophoraceae; genus Kandelia; species Kandelia obovata. Next base: position 7,287,604 of record CM038472.1, read on the forward strand.
GATCAAATTTACCCAAAGCAACTGCACAGCTGTCAAGGGAGCCGACCCTGAAATTTGTGTGGAAGATTTAAGTTGACACAAGCTATCTTGATATTCAGCAAGATATGAATGATATTGTAGACATGGAGCTCCTAGCTTAAAGCCAACCTGTAATGCATGCAGAAACAAAATTGATTACAAGAGCAACAACATTAACTGTGAGCTGGAACTGCACAAATTTTTGAATGTTTATATAGACTGCACGCCCCCATTTAGCAACATTAACAATTGTTGTAAAATTGTCATCCATTATGATGACATCAGCATTTTCCTTTGCAACCTGCAGAGAATATATTGGAAAGTTAAGGCCATATGCAATATAAGATCCAACAATAATCAGTGAAAGATAATGCATTGCTAAAATCCAAGGTTACGTAAAGAAACAAATGGATTGACCCCAAGACGTTAATATGCTAATGATAGATTAAATGACACAACTATCAATTGATGACAAGTGAATTCTCTTATTACCATTCAAACATGATGGAAATCAGGTGAAAAAAAATTACAGACATAACAAACAAAAACCAAGCTAGTTGGAAGCTTTATTGGTTGGATCAAGTAAGTGTGAACTCATTTCCCTTCACGCAACAGAATCAACACTACAGTCCAATATAACTTTACTGGCTACATCTTGGGCTATAATCTTAGTACACTTCAATCATGCATTGAAGAGAGACAAGCTTGCAAGTGCTGAGATTGGCCAAAGGCCAAAGGAACAACAATCTCAACTGAAAAAAACAGAATTTATCCACACAAGTCATTCATTTATGAGAAGGCTAAAATGAATTGAACTAGCACAGCAGCTGCAAGATGAATATATAAGGCTGTGAAATTATTGGTTGAAGGAAAACATAATGAATAAAAGTGAATAATGCCAGAAAGAGTTACATACATACATACATATAATGATATATAAGATGATAGATTCACAATGAAGTAAGTTCCTCAATGCCTGACTATTCAGTAAAGTTTCAAAATTTTATATAGAAAATTCAACCATACATGTGCTAAAATGCCAACATAGTTGAAGTATTAAACATCCAAATTATGTTATTGTGACATAAATGCCAAAAGTTGACATGGTAAAAATTCATGGAATCTGAAACAGCCGCATTAAAGTTTCATAGATGGAGTCCATGACCTCGTCAAAGGATCTAACCACCTAAGATTTTCTCAAGCTTTAAAACACAATCTAAAAAAGTTCTGCAGATAATAAAAATCCATGGTAACAATTCAAAGTGCCTTAACTCTGCAAAATCCTCCTAGCATATCTAATTCAGGCCATTCCTTATTTCTGATGATTAACAGAAAGGATATCCAACAAATTACAACCATAATATTTGTGTAAAATTAAGTATGTATTCAAACTACTTGACTCCATTTCATATACCATGAAGAGGGCATAGGTTGTACGCGAAAAATGATGGACCTATATAAGTGTCATTCTTGTTAGCACTCAAATACAATGACTTGATGTATCAATTAAGTTGGGAAGGATCTGCATATAATAGACACAAAGACATTGTTGATTCATGTGTTGTGTCAAGAGATTATAGAACTGGTAAAAGAAGATATAAACAACGGAAACTGGAGTTAAAAAAGGGCAACTGGAAGAAAGCAAAAAAGGCTCCACATCTTGGCTTGTTAGAATTATCAATTAACATAAAGACAACAAATATACAAACCTCAGTTCCTGCTAGGCCCATAGCAAGTCCAATGTCTGACTCATGCAAAGCAGGTGCATCATTAGTCCCATCACCAGTTACAGCCACAACCTCACCAAACATATTCCTCAAATTGGTCACCAAGTTATGCTTGTCCAAGGGCAATGATCGAGCCATTACCTATTCCCATAACAAGCAATTAACGAAGTTATGCATATTACATTACATATAGCTACATGATCAATTTTGTGCAATGCAGCCATTCAGGAACCTGAATTCTGGGTATAATTTCCCTCATCTCCTGAGAGGTCTTGCAACAATACTCTGGTCCTTCAATGGCCAAGCCATCCTCAGTAAGTATGCCACATTCTTTGGCAATAGCTTTAGCTGTGTTGATGTTATCACCAGTAACCATCCGAACAGTAATTCCAGCATCTAAACAAGTCTGAACTGCATCCTTAACTGCAGGGCGCAATGGATCTTTTATTCCAAAGACTGCTATCAATGTATAGCCAGAATCAGGGATGACACTTTCATCATAAGTGTCACCAAGGTCTTTAAAAGCCAAGCAGATAGTTCTCAGGGCTTCAGAGGCAAAACTATTTATGATGTCTGAGATATCTTTTACCTGTACCTCATCCAGATGAACAGGTTTCCCAGTGTCATCAACAACCTTGTCACACATTCTTAATACTATTTCTGATGCACCTTTGCAAAGAGCTCGTACACCTCCTTCAGGAAGAGCCACAACCACAGACATCTTCTTCCTAACTGAATTGAAAGGCTCAACTTTTTGAATCGGAAATTCTCTGTTATATGCATCAAAATCACCGCCCAAATGCAAGCCAAACTCAAACAATGCTTTGTCTGTCGGTGTTCCCAAAATTTTATTCTTCCCATTTTCATCCTTACTCATTTCACAACCAGTGTTTTGAAATACAACCTGTAAAAGGAACCTCAAGACCACTTTAGATATATCTGTTTCCAAAATGTTAACACTGTCTCTTCTAATATCCTTAGCTTTTCCACACGTCCATATCTTATCAACTACCATGTGGTTTGTCGTTAGAGTCCCCGTCTTATCAGTGCAAATGCAACTAGCGGATCCCATTGTCTCACAAGCAGAGAGGTGCCTAACAAGTGCATTGCCATTCATCAGCTTCTTCATTGCAAAGGCAAGACTTAAAGTCACTGCCAGTGGTAATCCTTCAGGAACAGCAACCACAATTATTGTAACAGCAATAGCAAAATAGTTGAGAAGAGTCAATGCATCACTAGAGGACCAGTCTGTGAACTCTTTACGAAGTGCTTTCTCTACCAGAAACCTTATGGTTAGTACCAAAAATGTTAGCACAGCAAAAGCCAAGCCAATCTTGCCAATAATTGTAGCAACACCATTCAGCTTCACCTGCAGTGGAGTCTCATCCTCTCCACCATCATTTAGAGTTTCCATCAGCTTTCCCCATTCAGTCCTCATGCCAACTGCTGTCACTAGCATCCTTGCAGACCCATCTTGCACTTTAGTTCCTGAAAGAAGGAAGGGTTTCTCTTCATTCACATTGACAGGTTCACTTTCCCCTGACAAACTTGATTCATCAATCACTAAGCTGTATCCAGATAAATAAATCCCATCAGCTGGAACTATGTCACCAACTGATAATTGAACAACATCTCCAACAACCAGGTCGTTAATCAAAATTTCTTGTATTCTCCCATCTCTCATGACCTGAATAAAGATTTTTTTCTTCTCCTTATCTAAGTCTATGAACTGTAAGGATTGCTTGTAGTCACTAATAGCAGTAACCATGACTACCAAAAAGATACTAAGTATGATTCCTAATCCATCGTACATGCCTTTTGGCCATCCTTCAGTAGGAATTCCTACACCAATGGAAACTGCAGCACAAATCATAAGAATAATTAAAGTCAAGTCGTGCACTGCTTCCCAGACAAACATAAAAAATGTTCTAGGAGGTTTCTCTGTATAACAGTTGTAGCCATAAACATTTTGCCTTGTAGGTACTTCACTTGCTTGAACACCTTCATTAACTGAGACAGATATTTTCCTCAGAATCCCCTCAACTCCATCATTAATTTGAAGACCTTTGATATCATGCTCGCAAACAATGGAGGCAAGGTCATCTGGGTTAATTCCAAATCCATTTTTTTGGACCTCATCTGAAACCTTGTTTTCTTTTCCTGATACAGCTACAGCAATAGCTGCACAATACAAAAACAAGTGAGATAGGAAGATAAAACAATTGTTAAAGAGATGCAAGCAGACACTCTGCATCTACACTATAAGCAGAATCCTGTACCATCAACAAACTTCAGAGCTGCTGTGTTGACATAAAAAGCAACTCGTATCTTTTCCTGGTAGTGGGAGAAAGAGGCAAATAGAAGTCATTAACCATAAAAAAAGATGACTACTGCCGAAATAGCAGGGAAATTCATAAATGAAGTGCAATCTTCTATAGTGGCATTCAAAGCAGTTAGAGCAGCGTCCTTGGTTTTGTAATAGATAACATCCAAACCATCCTTCCCATGACTCATTTGCTATCCAAATGAGAAAGATATATTCCCCAAATTAAAAATTAAATGCATGGTTAAGCTTTTTGCCTTCTGGCTTTAGCTTCTAAAAAGTAGAATATTAACATAAAAGCCTATTGCTTTACAAGGAAATCAATAAGTGCAGTGGGTACAGTGAATTTAATTCAACTCCCGTCTATGTTAAATCTAACAATTTTTTGAGCTTTTGAAGGAAAGAAAACCATTACCCTATTTCTTTTTAGGAAATCAATCTCTTGTCAAAACTAAGTTTTGATCTTTCCTTCTAATAAGCAAGAGAAGTGGTTTTTTTCAGCAAGCCTACCAAATGAAAACTAAAAGTTCATTATGTTTCATGTTTTTGTGTGTGGTACTTTGCACCATTTGTGAAATTTGACAAAATTCAGCACGTTGAAGGAAGTAAATATCTTAGCTGAAATCGACTCTGTTTAACTAGCAAGTGCATAAGCACAAACATTTTACAAGAATTTTCTCAAAATTCCCTCCAAATATCTGAAGAAGCAAAGAGTCTACCTCAATATCTAAAGCCCTAGAAAAAAATCCCAAAAGACCAGAAATCTTGCTCCGTAAGACTGCCTTGTTACCAATTTACTATTATCAATTGGGGTGTCTTGGAAGTAACAGGCTTTTGAGACACTATACCTAAATGGAATGAGGATGCATTTTGCTAATTTTGTATATAGAAGGAAAAATTATTAACAGAGTAATACATTTTTGTGTGTAAGCGCTAGTGTATGAGTTTTTCTTTTTTCAAGTAAAAGCTGAAAGCACCATTAAAGAAAATAATTTTCGAACATTCATTTATGAGGCCGTGGTAACAAATGATAGTAGTGACAATCACAATAGTAGTCACAACGGCTGTAACCATGATCAATGTTCTCCCTCCTTGAAACTAATTCCCTCATGCTATTTTTAGTCCCTTTTTTAATTTTATCTTTTATGGATGCATTAATTGCTCACTGTGGTGTCCCGTGCAGCAGCCTTTTAAAAAAGTTGCAGCACAACAATAGTCTCCTACAGTTTATATTGATGAGTTGTCATCAGATTTTATTAAGAATAATTACTACTGCATAAGTTCACTCTCCAAAAGGATCTAAACTTTTGCTTGCCTTTCTTTCTGTACGCTATAAAATTATTTAAGAAGAAAAAGAAACCAACAAAAAAGAAAAGAGAAATCCAGTGAGATAATACTACAGTCTCTCTTAGTTGGAAAAAAACTAAACCCACAGGCACATGCAAAACTGCCACTAATTTTTTTTTATATTATTTTTTATTTTTAATTTTTGACCAGAAAATTCACCGCAGTAAATTATTATTCACATGCATTGTATTCCACCTAACAAATTAGTCCGCCAATAGAAAAAAACTGCACGTTAAATCCATTAGCCTTGAACAAATCTCAACCACAAATATTGAAAGCGCGGGACCACGACTTACATTTTTTCAAACGTACTTCGTACACCCCACGTCCAAAGACTTATGATTTATTTCATTAAGAGTAATATTAAACAGTAATAATTTTTTTCAAAATTATCACAAATATTATTTTTATTAATTTAAATAATATATTCAATTTATAAAAAATTTATTAAAAAATTATATATTTTAATAAAAATAATATTTTCATAATAAATAAAAAAATATTTTTATAATATTTTAAAAAAAATTATATTAAAGAACTGCGGAATCATTTTGAACCGTCTTTGCATGATTGCGCAAAATATAAATGATTAAAGCTCTTAATCCCCGGCACTTAAGATCTAAGCTGCCGCAATAAAGTTTAAAGATCACGCATCAGATTAGCTCGAACCCCGGAGGGAAAATGACAATAGGGCATATAAAATATTACGGAGTACAGAGTAAGCTAACCAATGATTCTGTTATATTGACCAATAACTAACTAATGACTCTGTTCTACATACCAACAATTCAATATTCCATCGCTATCTCTAAAGACCTAACTTCCCTTGCTGGGCTAAATAACAAACTTTGTTGCTTCTTTTTGTTTTAAAAAGAAAAAAATAATAAGAAAAGAAAGTTACTTCAAAGAAAGTAAAGGAACGTTCAAGGAAGCTTCCTACGTCTGCATCTTTCTTCCTTCTCGACTGCCATGACTGTGACCACCACTAAATCCAGAGGAGATGGCCAAGTACAATGTGCAAATAAAATGGTCCACCACAAGGAGAAAAAATGAAAAAAAGAGGCAAGTCTCAGAAAAGCCCAAAAACATAAATTCTTTCCACATTAATTATCATGAAAATTTGCCAAGTGTCCAAATATGAATGATTACCACGGCATATTAGGATCCTAAATTCTAATTATTCATTAGTAAATATGCTCTGTCGTGAGTATAATACAAACCTGGAATCTCTTTGTTAGTAATATTAATAAATAATACTAAACATAACAAAAATAAAAATATATTTTTAATAATTTTTATTAAGATAAATTAAAAAATTAATCAATTCGTGCTAAATGTTATTTAACATTATTTATATGAACTTAAATCGATTGAATTATTCTTCCGTCCCAAAAAAAAAAAAAAGCAAATAAATATCTCTAAAAATGGCAATGTGGATAAAAACAATGGCAGGAAAAGCAGAGCCCGAATAATGCAGGAGGAAAGAAAGACAATAACTGGGACAAATGCCATTCAGAATCCAGATTATCAAGAATTTTGATGTTTTTAAATTACTTTAAAATTAATTTTAGTATGCTTAAGTTAAATTGCAGTATAAGCAATTTAGAATTCAGTGTTAGCAGAGATACGATTTCTTTCAGGTTTATCTATACTATTAGATGAGATTAACATAATCGCGAAAATGAAAATATCATAGTAATGAGTGCACAGTATTTAAACCAGATTATTCGCAATTTTCTTTCTTATTGAGATTTATAGTTAGGGAAAAAAAAAAGAAAGAAAAACGAAAACGATTCAAGTAGGTCCAAAACATGTTGGGATGTAAGTGATAAGCTCGCTATGCAGCACTGCGTTAAACGTGAAATATCTCCGTCGGTCACCCAAATTAACGCCGGAAAAGCCTCGCACAGTAGCCAGAATTTAAAAAGTACAACGCCATTCTAACATCATAATCATCTAATATAACCTAAAGTTCTCGAATATAGATCACCGGAAAATCAAGGTCTCAGACACTGATTAACTACAAAGAAAAACATTGAAAAAGAAGAAGAAGAAGAAGAAGGAATGACTGAAAGTGAGAGAAGAAGAACCTGGATGCTTCGCCTTTTGCGTTCAGCCTCCGATCTCTTGGCGAGATCGGCAACCATCCGGAACCGCCGGCGAGGATTCTTTACGATCGTCACCGCCCTTCTCCATCTCATCAACGCCTCCTCTGATGGATGCTTATGACCGACTTCAAAGTCCTTTAGCAGCTTATCCATCTAAGTGTCTCTCACCTCGCTTCACCTTCCTCAATCTCCGATTTGAAAACTGGAGAGAAAGAGAGAGAGAGAGAGAGAGAGATTGTCGCGATCCTACGGTAGTGGGACCACTTTTAAATTCAATTCCACAATTTGGCCTGCAAGATTTACTGTCACATTTTAACGATTATATATTTATTTTTAATATAAAAATTATGACTTTAAATTCTTATGTTTATATATATATATATTAATTATGTGTAATATATTATATATCCATGAATTTTTGTACCCAAGTAATTGCCGCCACCATAATTAATTAGATGATAAATTTGAGAAACCGTTCCTGAGCCCTCCAAAGTATACTGATCAAAATAATTGAGCAATTCTAATTGAGAAGGGTTAGAATGGCGACTGGTTTTAGATGGGGCTTATCAGGCCACCACAAATGCAAGATCCATCACCATATCTATTGGAACTAGTCTTGAGTCGGTGGTGGGACTCGGTGCAACCGCGAGTAGAACTGGTCAGACTCGCTCGTGGAACCCACTGGAATCCATAATAGAACCGGTCAATCATAATTTCTAGTTTCATCAGAATTTAGAGTTTCGCTTGCAAGATCCTGCTCCTTGGGAGGTACCAAATAAATGACTACTTGAATCTGGATTTTGAACATAAAGATTCCACTGACCTGTAAAAAGCGGGCCTAATCCTTGGGGATGTGGTAATACATCTAAGAAATTATTCCATCGAACATATTCTCCCCTGGAGCCTGGAATAGCGACTAAAACTAAATGTCCTGTCCAAGCCAAGGAACTTACTCCGAATAGTCCTGACAAATGATGATTGAGACGAGATTCGGCATTTTTGAACCATGAAACGCTCGGTTTCCATTTCGGTTGTAGGTGTAACCAACCCGCTAGTAGAGATAAGGCAGAAAGAAAGAGCTCCAATATAAAGATCTTCTTTAGTACGTAAACCATTGTATACCACCACTGATAAATACCAGAATAAGCATATTCACGGGGCCGAGAGCACCCCTCGAGTAAACGCTTCCACAGCCGTTGACCGAAATGAGGATCCCAAATTGCATGAGCAATAGGTCTCACATGTAAAGGGTCCTGTACCCATGCTTCAAAATTTCCTTGCCAAGCTACATGAAACAGATTTCCGGAAGTCCACAGAAAAATTATTGCTAATGCCCGAAGTGAGAAGCAAAAATATTCTGATAAAGACGTTCCTCCGTAATATCATCATGACTCTCGAAGTCATGTGCGGTAGCAATACCAAACCAAATACGACGAGTTGTGGGGTCCTAAGCTAAGCCTTGCTAAACCTTGGAAATCTTAAGCATAATGCCTTTCAAATCCTCCTAGCCATTATCCTACTGCAATAATTCTTGCTAAGAAGAAGCCCATGTTGTGCAATTCCACCCAGAAGGTAATGGGTTACTCCTACAGCACGTCCTTGTATAATGCTCAAGGCTCTAGGCTGAGTAGCAGGAGCAACTTTAATTTATTATGAGCCCAAACGATTGATTCAATAAGTTCTTGCCAATAACCACGACCGCTGAATAGAAACATTAAACTAAAAGCCCATACAAAATGAGCGCTAGGAAAAAAAAGGCCATATGCAGATAATGAAGAACCATAAGACTGAATTACCTGGGATGCCTGTGCCCATAAGAAATCGCGAAGCCACCCATTAATAGTAATGGAACTCTGTGCAAAGTTTCCTCCCGTGATATGAGTTACTATCCCTTGATCACTTATACTACCCCAAACATCTGACTGCATTTTCCAACTGAAATTGAATATTACTACCGAAATTGCATTGTACATCCAAAATAGCCCTAAGAAGACGTGATCCCAAGCGGATACTCGACATGTTCCCCCTCTACCAGGTCCATCACAAGGGAAACGAAAACCAAGATTTGCTTTATCCGGTATCAAACGATAACTGCCGGCAAATCTAACTCCTTTTAAGAGTATCAATACCGTCACATGAATCGTAAATGCATGAATGTGATGTACCAAAAAGTCCGCGGTTCCTAATGGAATAGGTAACAAAGCAACCTTGCCGCCCACTCCCACTAAATCACTACCCCCAAGTCAAACTGGTGCTTGCTGTTGCAACGGCTCCTGGTGCAACGATCCAATCCATTCGGGGCTTCGGGGAACCCAAAAACAAAGTCGAAAGACTTTCTTCATAGATAGACAAAAGATAGATGAACGAGATATCTTTTTTTTTTTCTCTAAACAAAAAATAGAATAGACACCTTCATTCGTCGTGCTTACTATGGTAGACACGCTGATGCGTATATCCCATATGGTGAAAATCTTAACTATTATGACGTTAACTCTTTATATCCATTTATCATGAAGACCTTTCCTATGCCCGGAGGAAAGCCTAAATGGATGGGCTATTTGGATGGCCAGGATTTAGATAACTTGTTTGGATTTATTGAGGCATATGCTGTCTCTTATACACATCTAGATGTGTATAAGAGACAGTTACTGTGTAGCCTAGGCTTCTTGCATACTTCAACTCCTCGCTATAGTAAACACCTGTAACTTCACCGGTTGGAAAGATGAGAGTGTTATTTTTGTCTCGATAGGGTAGAAAGGGTCTTTGTAAAGTTTTGGGACATGCCACATATGCCTCAATACATCCAAACAAGTTATCTAAATCCTGGCCATCCAAATAGCCCATCCATTTAGGCGTTCCTCCGGGCATAGGAAAGGTCTTCATGATAAAGGGATATAAAGAGTTAACGTCATAATAGTTAAGCTTTTCACCATATGGGATATACGCATCAGCGTGTCTACCATAGTAAGCACGACGAATGAAGGCTGTCTCTTATACACATCTAGATGTGTATAAGAGACAGGGATTACTGTGTAGCCTAGGCTTCTTGCATACTTCGACTCCTCGCTATAGTAAACACCTGTAAATTCACCGGTTGGAAAGATGAGATTGTTATTTTTGTCTCGATAGGGTAGAAAGGGTCTTTTTAAAGTTTTGGGACATGCCACATACTGTCTCTTATACACATCTAGATGTGTATAAGAGACAGGTATAAGATACTTATGAATTCTCTATATGGTAGATTAGGAATTAACCCTAAAAGCACTTTCACCGAGGTCTGCACGAAAAAGTGATTCAACGTTCTGTTTAGATATAGTGATTTGATCTTTGCAGAAATGCTTAATGATAAATACTACATTGTCTCCTACTGGAGCAATGCTAAGAAGGTTTCTGACGAGATTGTCTCTAACCACTTGGATTATTGGAATCCGCCAAGCATCTCAGCAGTACAATTAGCTGCTGCTATCACTGCCCGTGCCAGGATATATATGTACCCGCATATATCAAGAGCTGACTGCTACTATACGGACACAGACTCAGTTGTGCTAGGTGGGCAACTCCCTGTTTAATTGGTTTCTTCGGACTTAGGAATGTTTAAGAAAGAGTACCATATTAAGAAAGGATATTTCTTAGCACCGAAGTCTTATTCTTTTATTCCTGATAAAGGAGAAAAAGTAACAAAGCACAAAGGCCCAGCTAAAGCCTTTATCTCTGAAGAATGGTTTGAGTCACAGTATGAGCTGTCTCTTATACACATCTAGATGTGTATAAGAGAAAGCTTTATATCCATTTATCATGAAGACCTTTCCTATGCCCGGAGGAAAGCCTAAATGGATGGGCTATTTGGATGGCCAGGATTTAGATAACTTGTTTGGATGTATTGAGGCATATGTGGCATGTCCCAAAACTTTAAAAAGACCCTTTCTACCCTATCGAGACAAAAATAACACTCTCATCTTTCCAACCGGTGAATTTACAGGTGTTTACTATAGCGAGGAGTTGAAGTATGCAAGAAACCTAGGCTACACAGTAATCCCACTTTCAGGCTACATCTTTGAGAAGAAGGAAAGCCCATTTGAAAACTTTGTTAGCTCACTCTTTGAGAGCAGGTTAAATGCTAAAAAATATGGAAATGATGCCATATCTTATGTGTATAAGATCTGTCTCTTATACACATCTAGATTGTATAAGAGACAGAACTGGAATAAATGAATTAGTAGATTTACCCGTTATCCATCTTTCTTTTTCTCAGCTAACTCTCTTTCCCTCTCTGCCAATATAGAATAGATCCTAGAATTATCATCCTCGAGTTTCATTATTTGTTGCCTAAGTGATTTTACCATTTTTTTACCCAAGGTATTGAGTCCACTTAAGTCTACTATCTCTATTGATTCCTGTCTCTTATACACAGCTAGATGTGTATAAGAGACAGACATAACATATGCTTCGTATGCTGCAATAGTTTCCGAGATCCGTCTATCCCAAGTTCCTTTCTCTTTCTTGCTTATTGACTTAGGTATTAACTCTTCTAATATGCTTTTAAGGTGATGTAGAGGAATAGGGGAGTAAACAGAGTGATAACACCCGGTCTATATGGTAGAAAACCAGTCATCTTCGCAAGAGGCTTTCATAAAGACGTATGAGAAAGGGAGGGTCGAGAGAGGTTTATTGCACGATCCACCCAACTCAGCTAAGCTAATAAATGCCTGTCTCTTATACACATCTAGATGTGTATAAGAGACAGTATCTTATGTGTATAAGATACTTATGAATTCTCTATATGGTAGATTAGGAATTAACCCTAAAAGCACTTTTACCGAGGTCTGCACGAAAAAGTGATTCACCGTTCTGTTTAGCTATAGTGATTTGATCTTTGCAGAAACTGTCTCTTATACACATCTAGATGTGTATAAGAGACAGCTCTCGAATGAGTTCTACTATCGAAGCTTTCAACGTACACCCGGGGACAAATCTTTCACTCAATGAGAAGTGAAAACCTGTGACTAGATCGTCCTGAAGACGGATGCGACGGAAAGAAGTGGCATTTGGAAGTGTTGCTGACTTAACATTTAGGTTTCGGCATAACAAAGCTTGCACTGTTTTTTCGCACTTAGGCGCACAGCGTGCCATTGGTAATGATTCTACTACGGTGCCACAAATTCGCAAGCTGATCCTAAGTAATCGTTGTTGTTCATTGGATTCCGAAGGAACTACTTCGTTAGGATTGGGGAATTGCTGCGATTCTTCCTGAATAGCCTGGATTCTCCCGTCGAGAGTCACTTTGAAAGTATTACCTAAACTCTTCCGACTGAATATGATAAAGCCTATAAAACAACGAGCTACTATCATTTCTTCATTATAGATTGAGATATTCTTCGAACTTAATACCAAAAGAACAAGAAAAGTTGAGCAAAAGGATTGGAACAAATTTGTCATTAAATGAGATTGAGAAAAAATCACTCCAGACAGCTTAACTCCGTCAAGCCTGTACTTTTAGTGAAGAAGTCAAGTAGAATTGTGGTTGGTTGTTGACCAAGCATGGGAGTGGAGCTCGCCTTAGCGAGCGAAACACGCTACATAAAAGAGAGTATGAAAAAAAAGCTTATATTATGAAAGCGGAGATCCTGGATCTGTCTCTTATACACATCTAGATGTGTATAAGAGACAAGAACAAATTTGTCATTAAATGAGATTGAGAAAAAATCACTCCAGACAGCTTAACTCCGTCAAGCCTGTACTTTTAGTGAAGAAGTCAAGTAGAATTGTGGTTGGTTGTTGACCAAGCATGGGAGTGGAGCTCGCCTTAGCGAGCGAAACACGCTACATAAAAGAGCTGTCTCTTATACACATCTAGATGTGTATAAGAGACAGGGCCCCGTTAGTCAGCTTGCCCATCAACTAACCCGCCTTCCAACTGTCAACAGGAAACACCATATATTTCCACGACGAACGACCCGTTCATCCTTTAATAATCTAAAATAAATTCGTTGTCTGATAAAGCGAGCTTCCGCATTTCAAAGAGGGGAAGGGCCTCTCTCTGTCATAGTCGGCCGGAGGTCTCGCCTGGGATGAAGCGCTACTTCACTTCACTTATTTTATTTGTTGAGGGACAACGGAAATGAAAAAGCGAGATAGGGGGTCTGGGGGAGGCCCCCATAATATGAGAGAGTACTCCTACAGTCAAGTAAGACCCCTTAGCCTTTATATTTGAATTTATTTATATTTAAAATCGTAGGAATCGACTCGTTTTGCGTTAATGGGGCTTTGAGGGACGTCTTCTGTTTCCCTTATCAAGGGCGATTAGGTCTGGCTCTGTCTCTTATACACATCTAGATGTGTATAAGAGACAAGAACAAATTTGTCATTAAATGAGATTGAGAAAAAATCACTCCAGACAGCTTAACTCCGTCAAGCCTGTACTTTTAGTGAAGAAGTCAAGTAGAATTGTGGTTGGTTGTTGACCAAGCATGGGAGTGGAGCTCGCCTTAGCGAGCGAAACACGCTACATAAAAGCTGTCTCTTATACACATCTAGATGTGTATAAGAGACAGTTCTCCTCTAGTTCAGAACTCAAGAAGTACGGAACAACTCTCAGAAATCTTCCTTACCACCTCACAAACAAAACAGGTAACTTTGGTCCAGTTTCTGTGCGGAATCCATATTTCCCTAGAACGGTTCTCGCTCTCCTATAACAAACACAGCCATAATGAAAAGACTCGAGCAAATAGAGGATTGGTATCAGGTTTACCGAGATGATATTTCACAGGAAAAGATTCTAACAGCATTACCCAGAATGAAAGAAGCCTTTGAGGATTTAAAAACCTTAAAGGAAATTGAAACCAATGTTTTGGAAAGAATCATTTCATATTTAAAAAAGAAGGGAGAACCCAAGGAGTATGACGTCGAAGAACTAAAGGAAAAATACTTAGTTATTGATTGGATTGCTTGTCAGCTATGCTTCAAAAGACCAATCAAAACTAAGCAATTATTCATCTGTGGAGAACCTAGCACACAAAAAACGCTACTTTTAAACCTTTTATCAAAAGTGGTAAAAATATATTTTGCTAGTGCCAGAAAAAATGACTTCGCGGGAGCACATGATTATTATGACCTATGGGCTTTTGATGAGTTTCACGAACATTGCGAACAAAATACATAAGGGGGGAAATCACAGGATCCACGGCAGAGGGGACATCATTCGTAAACAATCTTTTAAAAGTACTCGATGGGCAGGAGTGCAGACTAGACTTAAAATATTCCAGGGTTTTCCAGAAAAAGAGAAACGTTCCCATTATCATGATAGCCAACAAATTACCCCAAATTATGGAAAAACATGGGCCCTTCAGAGCAAGGTTCTATAGAATCAGATTTTCAACAATGATACAACAGTTAGAGGAAGAAAGAATAATAGCCACCCTTTATGGTTGTATCGTAAGACGAGCATTAAAAAGCCCCTATGTACAAAAAAACACGCCCGACCCACGGGGCCAATTCATACAATTGCCGGTTCATATGTCTTTTGTATTTATTTATTTATTAAGTTTTTGTCATCTTTTAGAAAAAGTTAATATCTAGGCGGGCTTATATTCGAAGGAAAACGAGTTTGTTGCTGTCGTTTGTTCATTCAAATTTCGTTGGTTTGTGTTTGGGGGTCGGTTAAAATACAAATACAATTCGATGATTTGAGTTAATGGCATTAAAAACTGACTCACAACTAATAAACGTATACCCTAGCAATGTCCCACATTATAACTTCTTATTGATGATTGGAGGAGTTGTGTCAACCTTCTTCGTACCAGGCCCCGAGATGGACTGACTGTTACAGACTCAAGTGAGAGTATTCTCACACAATGCATCACTCGCGTTGCTTGGGATTGTTGCATCATTGTTTATGATATATTATTTGCTTTGGTGTTTCCAACTGAAGACATTTATTCCTACCTTTTAGCTAAAGCAACAATATTCGTCTTAATTAAGAATTTTTTTTTTTGGAATAATGCATACAAATGCATGATTAAATGAACCTTGCTTTGATGACAAAGTCGAACAGCTTTAAGAACACACAAAGTGACCATTTTGCCAAATTTTTCTTTGCTACAATAACACTAATCACTTGTAATGTGATACCATTTGATCATATGTTACTATTAAGTTTATATATATATATATAATTCCTATTAAAGTTGAACCTTACTCTTGAACTAATACGTTAAAAATTGAAGAGACAGGTGCACTTCATATTTCAGATTTGTATCCATTTAAGGTCGGTCAACGAAAAATATATGTTTAGTGAACTTGAAAATAACCCTTTCCTATAAGATAACTTACGAATCCTGTAACACAGACCATCAACTAAAGTGAGTGAGGCAGAGACACAAAACTAGAGAGGGGAGAGAGATGGAGACATCTGGCCGGCGACCATCGTCTCCGGAGTCGGACCCCTCACCAGAAGTCTCTTTCAACATTTTTCTACCTGGATTTCCAATTCTAGGATACTTTGTGGAGTTGGGGTGGACACTTTTAAGATGAATACTAAGACTAAAATAAAATATTTCATTATCAACATAAATATTAATACATTATATTTATTCACAAACTTTTATCGTTCCATATTTATATTTTTTGGATTATACTCACAAGAACATTCAAACTCACTCAGTTAACTAGCTTCTTGATTTCTCTTGTTGTGGTGGCGGTGGTGTTATTATAGTCATGACACTCATACACCATTTATTTACAGTAACATAAAGTTAGTACAGAATTTTTTACATTAATAAATGATTATTGGGCAATAAACTTCTAAATTATTTCAAAATATTGATAAACAAAGTATCAATACTTTAAAAAATTTTCTTATAAAATTGACGACTCTTCAATAAAAAACACTTTTAAAAATTTCGTGTGTTTATTTGCACCCTTTTCATTTCATTCGAGGAGAGACTTTTTCTTCTTTAATTTCTTCGTATTATGATTTGTGATACTTATTCCGTTCCATTGATTATCCAATTTTGGAGGGATCTTTTGGTTGTCGAAGATATTATTAATTTTTGCTCACCATATTATTATATTCTACATTTCAACGATGCAGTATAGTTTAGAAAAAGTACAATAGGCTAAGGGTAACGAATCCTATGCATGTTGAAATTCTTGGTTAGGTAAAAAAAATCTCTGCCAGGTTCAATTAGCAAGATGAGATAGCTTGATACAGCACTTCTGCCTCTCCTTTTATGTATATTTCCATAGATCTAAATAATTCTTAACTTTGAAACATATCAAGTGAGAATTATAGTTGCCATTATCATTATGTTAGCCACAATTTGTATGGCCATTATCATCATCTCTCGCTAAAATGATCAAGAATTACTTGCTTTAAAAGATTGCCAGCTTTAAGCATACTTGGCTTTAACCAATACTCGATTGAATTGTTCCATGCAAACCGTAGAACTTTTAATTGTTAAAGCTTCTGTTCTGTACCTTTTGTGATGTTCTTTACAGGGTAAGGTGCAGGAAAAGGGAAGGCATCGAGCTCACCACTAATGGGCATCCATACTTGAATTTAGCCACTATCGCAATGTAGGTGGAGTGGGTGATGTGCATGCAATGGCCATCAAGGGTTGGACAGCTGGATGGCAAAGAATGTGTGGAAAATGGGGCCTAAGCTGGCCGAGCAACTCTCAACTCGATGGACAGAATCTCTCTTTTGTAGTCAACCACTAGTGATGGTCACACTGTGGTCACTTATAATGTTGCTCCGGCTAGTTGGTCGTTTGGCAAACACACAATGGAAGGCAATTTTGGAATTGAAGGATCTCCCAGATGTACTAAGTCCTAAGACACGTTTTTTTTTTCTTTTCTTTTCTTGAAATTGTATTATGTTTCAAATTGTTCAAAAGGGTAAAGCTGGAAGTAACTTATGGAGCACATTAATTATGTAATGTATTATAAGATTACGTGAACAAATTTGTGTGCACCATGTCATTTTAAAAAAGTCGCAGTTTTCTTAAATATGTACCAAATTGCAAAAGGTGAAATCCCCGTGCACTCGAACCCTTTCTTTTTACAGGTTTTGCAGAGCAACGCCGAGCCAAGGGCCGCGAAAGGACAAAGCACAGGTGGCCTCTTGGGACAATAAGTTGATGGGAAATCAAAGAAGACCCCCCCAAATGTTAATAAAGGAGGCAAGACAGAAAGTGCATCGTTCTAAAAATATTTTGGATAGATTCGAATATTAACCTATAACAAGGCAAAGAGAATGCCCCCCCCCTCCTTTTTTTTTCTTTTTTTCAAGATAAGTTCATAAATGAATTTCTAACTTATATATATATATATATATATATTTTCAAAGTGTAACATTAACAATTTTTTTCAATTCTAATTTTTCATTAACTTAATCGTTCAATCAAAGATGTGACACACGAGACACGCTTTCAGGCCAGCCGTCCTCCATCCCCTGCTATGGTCATTTCTTCGCCAGGCCGAAGTGAACGGAAATTAGGCTTGGTGCATGGACTGAGGCTTTTCCTTCTGTCTAGGGCCACAGATGACATTATATGATGTCATTTCAACTATATATATTTTAAGTTTCAATTTTCCATGAAAATCAATTGTATTAGAAATAAAGTTGATTGAATGTATAACATAATGAATTGAATTGTGCAATATCCTATTATGTGTTATAATTTATATGTTGCATATTCAGTCGAACTTATTACACATTTATATTAAATGTACAATAAAATTATGTAAAATCTTATTACATATCATGATTGATTTGTTACACATTTAATCAAAATTTATTTTACATTCATTTAATTTGAGAAAGAAAATTTGAATTTGAAAAAAAAAAAAAAGAAGTACAGACATGGACTGATATGCCTTTTTCCATGTGAATTATCGTTAGAGGAGCCTAACATCTATCAGTCCACCTAAGAATTTCGGTTAGAATTTAATCTGATGTGGGGTTGTCCATCAACTTGCTGGCGACAGAAACACCAAACCCCACCTTATTGCACTGTGACAGCTCAATTGATATGGCTTACTCTAAACCAGCTATAGGCACTACTAGGGTTTCGAGTCAACTTTTTTAAAATTATTTTGATTTGGCGTTACATTGTTGGCATCATTTAGGCTATGGTCATGTAGGATTGGATTGGCACTAGTGTGACTTATCTCTCACAGAATGTCCGGTCCCAGATACATTTTTAGTTAATAACAAACGAGATGATGGTAGGCCTATCTTTGAACCGCCACATATATGTTATTATCTTCTTCTAAAGCAATGAGTCATTAGAAAAGTCATCAACAATTGAAGTTATCCTCAAGAAGCAAAATTAGGGTTGGGAAGGAAGAAAGGGAGATGAGGAAAGAAGCACGAATCGTGACTCCTACGTGCATGGGATAACATGAAGTGGTTGACTTGATAGTCAAGTTCGCACGTCACACATCATGAATTTAACCGTCAGTGAACATTTTAAATCGCTAAATTTGTTAAAGTTACTGACCTTCATCCAACTATTTGAAACTTAAACTGAGATATGTTGACAAAATCATATAGATTATCAAATCAAAAAAGAAAAGAAAAAAAAAAAGTGTGTTTTGTGAGGGTTGATTTGGCACGAGAATCTTCAAGTCTATAAAATTTACCAAATTCATGGATTCCAAATCAAAGAGAATTTTAGAACAGTGAAAATTGAAGCTTTATGTAAAGTTATACATATACTCTTTTAATATTATGATTGTGATTTGAATTGCTATTGAGAAAATAAGCTAATTATTCAAAAAAAATAAAAAGTACGGGAGAATTTATGGAAATTCACTCCACTAGTAGGTTTAGATTTCTTTCCATATTAAGAGACTCAGATTAAGCGGACAAGTTGCACAGATTTTAGATATATATTGATTTCAGATTAAGGCATACTGTAATGTAATTAAGTGTATTTAATTCTTTTTTATAAAAAAAATTATTTTTCCTTAAATTGTTTCGAAGTTGATAAAATATGAGACTTTAGGCTAATCCTTATGCGCATGTGTAGGCCTTAAGTCTAAACTAGACACAGGACCTACAAACCACACAATGCCTGAACCGTTTAATTTACTTATAATATTGCATCCATATATTCTATTTATATATTTTTCTAAAATTTTATTCTCTTTCCAATGGGCAAATTTGTTTTTTTAAAAAAAAAAATTGAAAAAATAAAATAAAATAACAGTTCCAAGATATTCATGAACATTGTTTGCAAAACAGCAGTGGGCTGGCTGGGATGGATAAATGAGAAGGAAATCCTTTATGAACGAAATTTTATATATACAAAATATTTTTATATTATATAAATAATATTTTATTTAATATGTAAAAAAAAATGTATAATAAAATACTATAAAATTGCCAAAAAAAAAAAAAAAAAAAAAAGAAGAGAGAGAGTATATGTTATAGAGAAGATTTGCACTATAATATATAATATTTCAGATATTATATAAAATTATTTTACATTTATTTACGTCAATGAAATAGGGCATCTCAATTGAGAAATAACAACGATGATGTATGAATCCATATGCTGAAGTACTACTTCCACTTCTATATATTTCCACTAAAAGAGTGTGTTGACGCACGTGAACAAAAAAAACTGCATAAATTATATGTTTTTGATAAAAGAGACTTATCCGACTGTCTATTGTACATGCACAATATTTCAAAAATGAAATCAACTAGAGGAACATAGAAATCATACATCCAATCAGATATAACTAATAAAATAATATAATTTCTTTTTATTTTTTTCATTATTTATTATTTTATTATTATTGTAATATATTTATATTATTTTATTGATTACGTACAATTGTGTTCAACAAATTTTATTTTTTTTCTATATATTTTCAACTAGTACTAGGCAAACGAAATGAAGATAGAGTAAGAAAAAGGAAAAAAAATACAAAAAAAAATTAAATTAAATCACAAACCTGTGCATTAAATTAAATATAAAACACAGCATTTTTATTGCGCGACATTTTTACACTAAAATCTAAGAAAAAAAAACTAATGTATATTCTTAACTTATGGTTGGCTCAAGGCTTGTTCTATCAGTTTTATTTTATCTAATATTCTTTTTATTTTGACATTTTGTGTCCAATTTATCTTTTGTCCTTATAAACATAACACCATCATAATTTATTATGTCAAAATAGTACTAATTATTATGTTGGTCAACCACTAGGTAAAAAAATTTAGAGTTAGAATGTCAGGTTTCACTAATAATTAAATTCTTTTGTTGACTCCGATTGAAAGAAAAAAAAAGAAAAGAAAAATCCCAGGGCATATAAAATTTCAATATCTCTAATTTTTGTCCTTTTCTTTTTGGCTTCTAAGGAATGTCAGTAGGGCCCTGAATGTGGAGATGGAAGTTGGCAACAGCGGATTAATGTTGGTGGTGTTGGACATTGGAGGCTGAGTTGATGGATGGTGCGCCAGTTGGTTCTGTGTGGACTGTGGGTGATTGGTGGTGACTAGAAAACACTATCATATATCGAAGTTGAGAGAACTTTTTAGATGCACATCACGTATGTATGATTGTGCACTAAGTCAAGAAGTATATATATATATATACATATTATACTTTTCAGTCTATTGATTGTAATTTGATTTTGAAGCCTAAGAGGAGAACATAATTTATTATAAATCTTTCAATGGGGCGTCTTTTAATTGGATCATATAACACAGTTAAAGAATATGAAATTAAATATTGTGTTTAAACTTAACAATAGTGAATCCAAGTTTCCCCGTACATGAAATTTTGCTAACAAGTTCTTGAAGAGTTTTAAGTTTGAGTTCAAATCTCAGTAATTAAGTATTATAAATATTGGAACAAAAATAGATCATTCAAAAAAAAAATAAAAAATAAATAAATAAAAGAGTGACTAAACCATTGCTGTGCATAGTGGCACCATGTACAAGTGGAAGTGATCAATATTGAAAAGGCAAAAAATGCAAACAAGACATACATGGAATCAAGCGATCTGTTTGGAATTGCATTAACTTTTGTTGATGCAGTTTACGGCTGGTAAATATAATTAATTATTTAATAATTATTTATAGTATTTTGAGAGAAAAACGAAACATTTTTAATAAAATAAGAAATATTCACAAAAAGAATTTTTTTTATATATATAATTAAATCATAACTATTTTATGTAAATAAATAAATAAAGTTATTAAATTGTGATGTATTTCTTCTGTCTTTTTACCACACCAAAATATAACATTTATGAAATATAAATTTAAACTGTAATGTATATTTATTGTATATAAATTTTACATATTATCAAAAACTTCAAAAAAAAAATTATATTTGAATCTACAATCACAGGCTAAATCGAAAGGAGCCTGAGAAACAAGCCCCGGTACCGGTCTCCCATGATTTCTGACATCAACATCCTGCCTGAGGCAATCAACGTTCAGATCCTAAGACACGTGCAGCCCCGCCACCACTCGCGCACTCTCTCCTTTTTGTTTTTTTGTTTTTTTTTAAAAAAAAAAACGAAGACGAGACGCATCAGGGAAACAAATAGCCAGTAAATTGAACATAAGAAAAATCAAACCACAGGTTCATATAACTACACTGCTTCGACATTCTTGCCGTTTGGTACACCAGTTGAATGATCTCAGGTTTTATGCACTACGAAATAGGAAAATGATATTCTGTCCGAATTCAAACATGCTCGAATCAATGAGAATCATTGATTTTGTGCGTCTATATGGAACCAACAGAATTAATGGGGATGATTTTGAGCATGTCCGAATTCAGACAGAATATTTTGTTCATTTGAGAGCAAAAGTATCCAAACTTGAACGTTGGGCGAGTGCAGAGGTTGACTTACCTGGTGATATGGGCGATGAAAGAATCCAACTCACTGCGGGAAACACCCCTTTCGCCGGTGGATAGCCGCACGGCATCTCCCAATTCTGCTGCCCTCTTTCTCATTTCATCCCCTTCTCTTGATGCCATCAGCCTTTTCACAGAACCTTCAACTACACTCGACGTCACAATCTCATGTCGGGGGTCCGACCAGTCTTTGACAACGAGACCGATCTTAAGAATTCTTGTAATTAAAACGGCGTTTCTCGGTTGATCCGAATGCATAGGCCAAGCCGCAATTGGTACGCCCATGGTGATGCTTTCCATGCAAGAATTCCATCCACAATGACTCATAAACCCTCCTGTTGCAGGGTGTGCTAAAATCTCGAGCTGAGGTGCCCAGTCCCTCACTATCAGTCCCCTTCCATCCACTGCATTTTTGTAGCCTTCGATCGGGAGCAGAGATTTTCTGTTATTATTGCAATCAAATACATCACCTTTATCGGCATCTCTTAGAACCCATACGAACTTCTGCTTGCTTTGCTTCAACCCAATTGCCAGCTCCTTAATTTGCTCATCGTTCATGGCTGTTGTCGTGCCAAAAGACACGTAAATCACTGAGTTTCGTGCCTGTTTATCCAGCCAATCCAAGGTAAAATGCTTTTTCTCGGAGATTTTTTCTTCAGGAATTCTCACCGGATTAAAGGGACCCAAAGCCCAGTGCTTAATGGAGTTTTCCTGCGTAGTTTCTTTCCGAAGCAATTCCATGTAATCTCCTTCGATCGATTCACATGTGTTGTAGATATACCCAGAACTGAATTTTTGGTACTCATATTGAGAAGCAATGAATTCGGAGAATTCGTCGCTGAAGCATCCTTCCAGAGAGGGAAGTTCCTTTGGAATCAACCCGTTTGCCACTACAGGCTTCCCCAATTTTTCCCTCTTGAACAAGTATATGACAAAAGCAGACACGCTGTGGAAAGTGTAAGACTCTGCATTGGATATGTAACGGACGTCTTGAATTACGGACCCCATCAGAGAGTCATTGATGACAACTACCCTCTTTGTTTTGCAGGCGATTTCGCGTAAAAGCAACCCCACAGGCTCTTGAAGATCAGATGTAGCATTGAAAGAAGGCTGCAAATGAGAAGGGAACTTGTTCTCGGCATTTGGGTTGATGGCAGGGCAGAGAAAATGAGGGGCTTCAAAATCGTGGAAATAAATGTTGGCAGCAAAGTTAGGATCCCACCCGTGCACCCGGACCTTCGCCTGACGGTTGTGGGTGGCACGGCCCACGAAGTGGACGGGGATGTCGCAGGACAGGATGAGCCTGGATAGATGGAGTAGCTGATTGAGGTGGCCTTGTGCCGGGAATGGTACCATAACTACCACAACTTGGTTGGCCATGTTGGTGGTCATAGTCGAAATGTTGGTTAATTTCCTGCAACGCTAGATGCTAGCTTGTCGCGATTATATCTAATAGAATAGATATACTCTGGAAGCTAAGAAAAAGCTTGCTCGATTAAAAAAACCACCGGCTAATGTCAAATCTTCGGCAATCCCTGACAATTGGTTTATGTTTGTTTCTGTGGTTTCTTTACTGGAAAATGCCAGAGAGCACAAATTTATTGGTGCATGAAGTGATGTAGGCTGTTGAATGGTTAATTAAAAAAGAAATGTAAAGAAGAAGGAAAAAAAAAGGTAATATATACTAATGGATGGACTGCATGTTCACGTGTATCCAGGCAAGAGTGAGATGTACAGTAGTGATTTTTCCTTATTTGTATTTTGTACTTATCTTTGATTTCTTCCATGAGTTGTTATTGAATACCATTAAGGGCATATAAAAGCGTCATTTTGGTTTCCATTTTCATACTTCCAATCTTGCAATTACTATTGACTTACTCCCTCAGAGTGTTGTATGCCATTAAAGGACATTTGTGATAAGACTTTGGTTTCAATTGTCATACACCCATAATTATCCTATTCTTTCTTGTCTTCACCATTTCCATGCTTCCATAATTTATGTTCTTTTTCCTCAATCGATAGAAATCTTCTTGTTTTTTTTTGTTGGTCTAATTAGAGTGCAAGAGGGAGATTTAGCTATCAAGTTTTAGAACTCGAATACTAAACCTTAACCCAATTTTAATACTTCGAGGACACTATGCTAAACCTATAATTAATCCTCTCTCTAAGTTTAGGGAAAAATTTTCTTATATGGATATTTAAATAATAATAATAATAATAATAATAATAAGATTTTCTAAGTTGAGATGAGTCAAATTAATTTAATATTAAATGTGAGTGAAAATAAAAAAATTTAAGTGGGACCAATTAAAATAAAAAAAAATAAATTTGTGTAATTTGTTTAAGTAAATAAATAAATTTGTATAATCTAAAATTATGTATATATTATACATACTAAAAAACAAAGAGAGAGAGTAAGTATAATAAGTGCTTTACAAATTGAATAGGATAAACCAACTTAATACTTACTAATTTTACTCTAATTATAGCAAAAGTTCCCTCAATCCTTGACATAATGGTGTGTGTATGTTCTTATCATTTCTTCATCCTCAACAACTGCAATTTTGAATTTTGCAATTATTATCGATTTCCTTTCATAAGTTGTTGAACATTGTTAGGGACCTGTGATTTTGGTTTTCATTTTCATACTTCGAATTTTACAATTATTTCCTTCCATGAGTGTTAGTTGACTATAAAGAACACTGATAAGCATATGATATGATTTTGGCTTCCATTTTCGCGTGCCTCCATAATTTGTGTACATTTTCTGTAGGTTGCTCCTTTCTTTGGGTTCTATATTACTTTTAGTCTCACAGTTTCCACGCTAATTCTCATATTATGGTTAATCTCTCATTAACTTTTCTTTTTTTTTTTTTTTATTTCAGTGCAAGAAGCCCTTCCAATTATGTTGTCATTCTTTTGGAGAGAAACTCTACTGTTCCATGAGCCTGTAACTATTGAGATACTGATCAGTTGGGTCTCCTTATATTCTTGACAATACTTTAAAGTCTTTTATAATTTTTTGCTCGAAATTTGACATTGAGAATGTCGCCAGAGCATTCAAAATCCCCACAGAAGACAAGATTGTTGAGGTTGAAGCTGACATTGAATTCCTCAGTGATTAATCCTTTCAATTAATTTTTGCTAAAATGCATGCGACAATAAAGTGTGTGATTATTACTAAAATATAATAATATAATATATAAAATACTTATAGTTTGTTTATAATTACATTTGTAGCCCTTAATAGCTGACCGATTTCACTTCTTGATGGAAGCAATAATATAATTTCTTTCTCAAGGACAATTAAAACAATCTCTCCTATTACCATCACTCTGTATGAAATGTTAAAGGTAATAAAATATCCAACTCTGCAGTTTTCTCAGTTTTACCATTTGCATTTAATAATAATAATAATAATAATAAAAAAACATAATGTTGCTGCCATGATTTTAATTTGCGATTTCAATAACCTTAACATTTCAAATTCTATTATTTTATTTAAATTTTCTTCAAGAAACACCATGAATTTATATATATATATAAATTATCAAAATTCAAAGTCTATTAATTAGAATCCGTGTAAATTAGCACCATATTAAAATAAATCGTGTTAATGCTTCTCGATTGATAACTACTATATGTGTGTGTGCGCGCGCGCGTGGAAGCCGCAGTGGTTGTATGCAGTGGGATTGCGTGGATATTTGTCGTTAAACTAAACAAAGTTGTCAACAAGTGGAGCAACGTACTAAAAATTGCTGTCTGCTTAGATTAGAAAAAGACAAGAAACTTTTTTAGTGGAAAATGACGGTTTCCGGAAATTGATTAGAATCCACAAGCTTTAAACCGCAAACCTTGGATTATGCTGAAATGAGCAGCGTTTCATCCACGAGCTTGCGGACAATGGAACTGGCCGTAGATGCGGTTTGTATTGGGAGGCACCAGAGTTTGTTTTCCATGGTCGTGTACTTGCCAAATGGTTCTGTAATGTTTTATACCCTTGAAATTGGTTTGGAACCATAGCAATATGTCACGCGCTCCACAAGTATGCTGTCGGCTGTCAATCTGCATTAAATTTCGCATGATTTAGCACGACTCCATAAGAAATAAGAGCTGAATTAAAGGTAATTTGCATGAACCTTTTATTTGGCATGATAAATGATATTTTTGTGCACTTTTTTTAATATTTTAATTAATAGTTCTAGAATGTTTATTTATAAATATAAAAATAATATTTATTTAAATTTAATATTATTTAATTATAAAAAAATATTGATATTATTAAATAAAATATAAGATATATATTATTTATTATATTTTATTAAATTAAAAATAAATAAACCACAATCATTGCGTCCTAACAATTCTAATTTTTGGCCCCATAACAAGATTCTTGATGCTAACAATTAGGATAGTATCGAATTAATAAATAAATGATAACGACTAGTGATAGTAGTTGGAAATACAAGAATATAGACCAGATACATGGGTCGGGCGGGCGCCGTCATAATAATCTTGGCCGCCTGCCAAGTTGTTGGAATACTGTGAATTGGGATTATACAGCAATCATTCAGTTGCTCCAGTAGCAGTTAAATTTAAAAATTTTAAATAAAATTTTGATATTCGAACATTATATTTCAGCGATGATTAAATTTTCAACATAAATTAACACTGTTTTATCAAAAATAAAAATTAAGATTAATTTGGCATCTCTAATCAAACGGGTTGTCAACTTGTTGGGATAAGATGAATTGAAAATGTATAACAATCACTAAGTTAATTTAATACTCGTAAATTTTAAAAATTTCAAATAAAATCTGAAATTCAAATTTTATATTTTAAAAATAATTAAATTATCGGATAAAATAAACATTGAGTTCTCAAAATAAACATTCAAATTAATTTGGTAACTCGCTCTTCTATTCTATTTATTTAAATTACATATTAGAAGTAATTCAGTTGGTTTTACAATTATTATACATCTCAATTTTTAAAAATTTAAATTCCCATTTTAAAAATTTCAGATTCTAATTATATTTAAAAAATAATAAATTGAGATTTATAAAAATATAAAAAATTTCTTTTATCATATAACTCATGGCATTGGCCTCTTAATGGATAAAAAAATAATAATAATAATTTGCTATATTATGTTCTTTCTACATTTTAGGGACATTATCATATTCTCATGATTGTAAATTTTGATTGTTAATAATTCATTTTTTCCTAATCTTATTATTCTCCCACTTTCCTTCTCTCTCAAAATTCCTCTGTTATTGCTTCTTCCTCTTAAGTTTATATCAACCCACCAGTCTCTCTCGATCAAAACTACAATACATAGTCATGTTTTAAAGGTAGGATTTCATGATGCTAATGGACGTCGAAATGAAAATGAGACGTATACTCTCTCTCTCTCTCTCTCTCTCTCTTCAATCTTTTGCTTTTATTTCTCATTTTAAAAAATTGTTGATCTTAGATTTAATTACTGTCTTTCATAATATATTTAGTAATTAAGAATTTATATCTTTTATCTAGAAATCTTGAATTATAATTTTAGGAATAAAGATGTGTTATTTATAAAAATAAAGATACCTATTATATTATTGCAAAGAATGAGATTACAATGCTGAGGAGATCAAAAGGAATTTTTTGCGCAATGCTGTTTTTCAAGCCAAGAAAATGACTTCCAGAAAATTAATAGAATGTATAGTTCTTGTCTTCCCTTTCAATCCTTTGGCACATTGCTTCACTTCGTTAACAATAATGTTGGACTCGAGGTGTGTTTATTTCAATGCAGATACAACACTTGCTTCGACTATTTTCTTTTTTTTTTTTTTAATCTTTCTTTATTCCTTTTTATAAGGGGGTGGTCCAATATATTTTTAATCTCCATAGCTGCTTGGTTATCTATTAAGGATCTATTCTTTTGTCTCTTGACTGCTTGGGGAACCTACTACCATTGAGACCTGTCCAGATACAAAGTGTGAATGATTCCTTTTCATTGATCATGCATATGTAAAGCTCTAGGAAAACAATCACAGAACTTTTATGGTCTATGAACATGTTTTACTCAATCAATTGTCATGCCAATGATACCACGTTCAATTTTTAACAAATAGCCCTATATATCAAATATCTTGCCTAATCAATATTCTCACCCAGAAAATTTTATAAACAACCAATGTGTTATAAATTTTTCTTAAAGATTAAGCATCGAATATGGAACATCTGAAAGTGTTTCTTCAAAAAATGAATGAAATATACTTCTTAAAAACTGCTTCAACATGCATCAAACCGAAATCATGTTAAATATTAAGAAAGATATTGATTTTCCTTCCTTTGAAACAATCAAGTCATTCTAAATAAATTTTAACAAAAATATTTAAAATCTGCGCAGAGCGTGAGCTGAGCCTTAATATAAAGCAATAAGAACATTTCTAGTGCACAAAACTCACTGTTTCAGCATGTGATTAGCCACCAAAGCAAATGAACATGATGAGTCATTGTGTTGTTTGTGTGTTGCATCAATTCCGTGTCTCAACAGCTTTTTACCATGAGTCTACAACCACAATGGATGGAAACCTCCAAACTGATTTAATCGTTTCACACTCTCATTGTTGTTCGCTTGCAATTCAAGGACTGCAAAGATTCTTGAGATCCTCCTCCTTGGCATACCAGCCTGGTATAATTTTCAAAATGTGAGGATAAAGATCCTTATAGGAATTTCTTATTGTCCCTTCAGCAACTCCAGTGGCAAGTGATATATCTGCATCCGCATGCTATTATTAGTGAAATGTATATTTATAGAACATGTTTAGTTGTAAGAGATGACAATAGAACTACTTGAGGCAATATTTTAAGGGAATGATAACAAAACACTGTTACAGGCCATATGATTACATGCTATATGAGTGGAAACACTGTTTTTCATTTATACCAAAAAGAAGACGCATGAGACTACGTTGCATGTCCGTGTAACATTAAAACAATGTCTCCTTCAAAAACCTAGCATGCAAACCAACTAGATTCTACGCAAACAAAACTGATTCAAGAAAGTGATAGAAATATTCTTAATCCAATAACAAGAAAATAATGAATCAAAATTTTGTCATTCAACAAAGAGCATAGAATTATCAAACCTCGAAGTGGCTTCTTGTCATCTGAAAGTTGAGTTATTATATAAATAACTGCTGCTGCAATAGAGATAGGGCTCCTCCTGCCAGTATGATAAAGTAATTTAAAATGTCAAAAAAGTCCAAAATGCCAACACAAAATAGGGAGTGGCTCTTTCTCTTCTCTTATTTGAACATATGCAAATGGGTTATTGTATAAATGTTTGTATTTATATACATAGCATTTATATTTTGAGAGCGAGTGAGATAGTTAAAAAATAAGCATTGCCAGAGACAAATGCGTTGTACATCCTGATAAGATGAAAGTTCTTGCAATACAATAATTATTGCTTCCTCGTTGCTCCTCTTCAAGAATGAGAAGCATCTGTAAAATAAAGGAATTCAGATTAACTATTCACAAATCTAATGGGCATAATTTTAGAATTTTGCATTCCTGGTGGGGCAGACCTTCACTAAGTGCCCTCATCTCATGGTTTATAACCTGAGCCATTTTAACCACACCTATAATGCAAGTTCATACCATCCAATTTTGTGCTTGATCCTAAATTGTACCTCAGTTATTTCTATATGGCTATCAGAGATAACAATCTCTGTAGATCATAGCCATTACTAACTAGATTGTAAGGAAGAAGAGAAATATTACCATTACACAGAGGCAATCATATAACAAGGGTAGTTTTAATAACCTTCCTTCAATGAATAATTACAATAGAAAGAGCTGCAAAATCATAACCAAAATAAGAGATGACATGGAGAAAAACATAACTACCTTATATCAAATCCTTCTGACTTCTGAACAGCCTCTTGGGCGGCTTTAACAGCTTGGTTATTCATACCAAGATTGGAACAGAAACGTCTCTGCATAAACATCCAGGATAATATCAGTAATGACTAGTCCTACCCATATGGTTGTACCCAAACAATTAAACCTATTCCCTACATGTGAAGTATTGTGTTCCTTAAACAAGAAAACTTATTGAAGAAGTAAACTGCTGCATTTTGATTAAAGAATTTCTCTTTTTTTCCAAAGAAAATAGAAGACAAACTACCATAAAATCCCCAGCATGTATTGTGCCAATCTCCACTGATTGACCAGTTTCCAATCCCAGTTGTTTAACTATGTATTCTTTTGCTCGACCAATATCCTTCTTTGTGGCTCCATTGGCGACAGAGCAAATCTCTAGTTGAAATCCACAGGTTAAAGAAGCTCAAACACAAGATAAAAGAATCAAAAAGCATCTGGAGGGTAAAAGAATCTTAGGCTGTACCCTTTACAGTGCGGGGCTTGTCTTCCTGTCGACAAGCAATATAGAGGCAAGCAGCCAATAAAGCATCCTGATTTCTTCCTCTGCTGGACTTTTGGTCTTCAACCCTCTTATAGATCTCATTAGCACGATCCTTCAATGACAGCAATATTGTTAGGGGTACAAAGATCACCATAACAATTCAAACTCTCAAATCAAGTCAGGAATGAAACCAATCAAAAAGGTGTGGTTGGTAAGTAAAGCTGGAAATATGAATGTTTCAAAAGTATCTCAGGTAGCAAAAAATAAAATGGTTTGTCCATCCCATCCCTAAATCAATTTCTGTTTCCTTCTCAATGAAATAAAAAAGTGAAGTTTCTTTTATAAAATTTTAAATTCATACTTAATAATTGGCCAACCAAATTTTCAATATCACAAAGCAAAGGTATTCCAACATAAAAGGCTTCCATATTGTGGGGTCTTGGAAGATCTAGATGCATGCAGTTTTCTCTACAATTGCCATAGAGAGTTTTTTTTTTTTTTTCATTTAAACCCAACATACGTGTCATAATAAAGTAGTCTTATCTTTACACCATGGCTCTCCTTTCAGCTTTATAGATTCCCTTTTCCCAAGTTTTCCACCAAATGAGCAAACCTTTTGTTTGACAAAGTGTCTAAATGATCAACATAGGCTATTGAAATATTTGATACATTCTCCAAGTCATCCAAAAGATTTGGGTTTTCAAATTATGCTGTCTATTTCATGCTTTGTTTAGCCATTGACAGCTCTGTTAAGAACAAAGCATTGTGCAAGTATGTTGCTACAGCATCTGCTAAATTACACTCTTGTTCATATTCTATGCAGAAATTTTGCTAAAAATATGATATCTAATTGTGGGATTTAAGAATTTGCCCAAGCCCTGAGAATTTTCTGGAATTCTAATTCTTCACTAGGCCAATACTTAGAGCTCAGAAGTTGGAAAGTTAAAACAGAAAAGGAAATGAAAGAGCAGAACAAATGGCGACCCCACACTACATCCAAAAGAAGTACAGGCAATAATTTGTTCTTCTAAACTGGCTGCTAAAAAGTATGACCCTACTTAACATTTCCTACATCCTAAAACAATCCACAAAACTTTAAATGTAGAAGAATGGTACATTCTACAGACCATCAAAGGGCCCATCCACAAAGTAGTACAGATAGATGTTTGCTTAATAGTAAAAGCAACCTCTATAATCATTAATAGTAAAAATTTACACACACACACATATATGAAGACTGCAAGTATGCACCTTGATTGTTGCAACTAGACCCAACCTGAAACAAAAATTTCACCAAATTAGATATATATTAGCATCTCAATTAGACACACAAAAGCAAGTTAAGGGATATAAGCATGTTATTAAGAGAGATTAGCAGCAAAAGTTTTTGGAATATAACCATGTTAACTAGAGATTACAGGCTTTATTAATGTGCAACATATTAGATGCATAAACAGAAAGAAATGATAGCAGGCAAGTTCTACATCACCAGTAAACTATTCATTTGAACACAGAAAAGATTTCCCATTGAACTGAAGTCAAGTATTGTCTAAAAAGGAAAATATGCAATTCGAACTTACTCCATCGAACAACACTTGACAAATGGAAGAGAATCAATCAAAGCATGAGAATTTTAAAACTGGAAAGAAAAGTATATTGCACTTAATATTCTGTTTGCATAAATATGTAGAATGCGATCAAAGAAAGGTGGCAAAGCATTCCAAAGTTAGAAATGCAAGGAAAGAGAAAACGATAAAATTCATTTTTGTCAATCCAAATCACCACATGTCAATTGCAAGTTAAAGGGTCAATGCCCAATTTGATTCTCTTTTTAAGGAAATGAATTTCAATCTCATTATGTAAATTCTGAGCTTGGACAACCAATTAACTGCAACCGATCCTTACAAGTACAATTTAAAGGATATAGTGATGTTGAGAAGACAGGAAACAGGAGAAACTTAGAGGAATTTAGGGAGAAGAAAGGATAGACAGTAAGGGGCAAAGGGAGAGCAATATAATAGCTCAATCAGTTCAACCAAATACTAGTCTGTCAAAATCCATTAAGCTTCTTTACCACACGGATTGCAGATTAAATCAAACCTATTACACTAGCCCTCTGCTGAATTGCCAGAAACAACACACACACCGACCTGATCGAAACTGGAGGGTTCAATCCGAGCTCTCACTTAACAAAAATACAATAACATAAGGAAAGTATAACATAACATTAATTGAATTCAATTCAGTTTTCGAAGGGACTCAATTAAGTTTTTTCCCTTCAAAACTTCGATCCAATAAAAAAAAAAGGGAGAATCTTTAATTTCACACAAATTCCACATCAAGATTTCCATTCTTAAACTTTCAGGGTCTGGGAAACCAAACAACACCACCAGTCATTCCAGACACTCAAAAAGAAAAAAAGAAAAAAAAAACAGAGAGAGAGATGCACTTTGATGAATACAAGAAAACATCATAAACGGCGATCCAATTCATTTTCATTTCAATCAAACCAAAGAAAAACCCACATCGCAAGAGAGAACAAAAACGAAGCCACAAAAAAGGGAAGAGGAGAAAAGAAAACCTGTCAGACATAGTAGCAATAGTTTTAAAGGCTAAAATGAGGCCTCGATCGGGATTGGAGCCGCGGTTCTGCCAGCGACCCAAGGAAGACGAAAGGAAGTCTCCGGAAGAACCGTTGGGCTTGGCGATGACGGTAGAGAGGCCGCTGTCGGCCAGGAGGGGGTTGCTTGGACCACCAACGCGGACGGGATCGTTGTCCCCGGTCTCGTTGGCGAAAGTCCTCCACTCGGAGGTCTCGTCGATGGAGTGCGACTCCAACACCAGGCCGCACTCCGAGCAGACCGTGTCCCCCGCCGAGTGATCGAATACCACCTCCGTCTGCTTCTTGCAGTCCGAACAAAACGAGTCCCCCATCTCCAATCACGCCCAGATTCAAATTTTTCCTGCAATCTATCTTTGTGTGTGTGTGTGTGTGAAATTGTCCTTTCTTTTTTTTATTTCATGTTAGTCTCTGTCTCTCCGTTTTGTTGGGAACGCGTGCTTTGTAACTTGCAAGTATATTGAGATTAACATGAGTGCATCCCGTAGTGGCAAAGGAAGCTGGCACCTTCCACATTTGCAGAGTTATACATATATATATACACGATGAACATGTTTCTAACGTTCTTGGACCGTTGGATTTGTTTGAGTTCTGTGTCTTGTGATTAGGTTAAGGTTTGGGAGGAGTGGCTCACTTTGGTCGGCAAGTCACAGGATTGTCTTTTTGTTTTTATTCTAATAATAATAATAATGATAATAATAATAATAATGATAATGAGAGGAATATATAAAATTACATAATATAGTGTCTCTTGAGGGTCAACGTTGTTTATTTTCTCGCCTATCGCAGAAGACTTAAAATATGATGTATACAAATAAACGTATTTTTATTGGTTACGCACATAGTAAACGTCTAATTAAAATCATCCTGCAATTTTTTTTTTCTTTTTTGTTTTTCTTTTTTTTTCGGAGAGACGGAAGTGATGACGAGGTTAGAAAGATAAAGTTTTGGAGAGAGAGAGAGAAAAAAAAAAAAAAAAAAGAAAGAAAGAAAGAGAAAGAGAAGTTGAACAAGATGCGTACTTGAGTTGAACTTACCATTGGCAACGTTCAGAGAGATGAGAGGTGGAAAGGGCCCTTGCAGCGCGCCTTTTAAGCGCTTGGAATCATGAATGATTGGTTCTTAAAGAGCATTTAATGTATAAGAATATAGACTCTTAGTTTTATGATTTTATACTCTTAGTTTTTTAAAAAAAATATATATATAAATGATACTTATAAAAATAAAATAAAAAATTATTATATAATTTACGAAGTTTTTAAATTATGTAACATATATTTTTAATTAAAATAAAAGTAAATGTAATATCTTATATTATTATTAAGGATATTTATTATATTTAGCTTTATTAAATACTTTGAGGAAAAAATAAATTCATGATCTTTGATATAACAACAAATAATTATTATTTCTATCACTAAACCATCATAGCACTCAAACGATAATCTTTGATATTTTTTATTTGTTATTATTTTATTTATTTGTTATTTTTTGGTATTGAGTCCGAGTGAACTCCAAATTGCTCTTCCAAGTATACTAGTTTATGGTTTTGATTTTTGATCTCGTAGAAAGATGCCCAACTCCCCCTTGAAGGGCCAAAAATGGCTTCCGAGGTCCAATTTACCATTGGCCGCCATTTAAAGTGCTTGGTAATGGACCAATTACTCCAAACTGGAGCAGGCGGAAGGCCGTATTGCTATAAGTAGGAGGGCAGAACTGTGAATATGCCATTTCATACGGAAAGTTAAAACGATGATCATAGATAGCAGTGGCCAATCCTGGGATCCAAGAAAGCTTAAAAAATATATTCTCACCCGATTGATCGTTGCTCCACAAGAGTTCATGTACTTTGCCACAAAAGTTCCAAAGGCCCATTTCCATTCCAGTCAATAACTCCACGAGCCACTACTGTTTGCATAGTTTATATAGTTTTACATGACCAAAACACCTACGTTAAGTTTGCTCAAATGAGATTAATCCCAATGAGCTATAAGCTCAATGGTATTGGAATATCTCCAAGATTAAAAATTTCGAATTCAGTTCCTACCGAAAGCTAATTAACTGAAAAAAAAAAAAAAAGATTACCCAATTTTTGTTTTTGTTTTTTCCTTTTGATTGTTTGTAAGTGACTGTCACGAGACTGTATCCCTGTATCCATGTGTGCAGTGGTCCAGCTGAAGAAAATTTTGTCTTCTTTAGCAGAAGTGAAGGAAATTGGGAATGGATGACTTCCTGATCTACATGAAAATCTAAAGCGGTTTGTCATGTTACGCAAACGGTCGAACCCTTAACAACTGTTGGGATCTTCTTGTCAATTGATCATTTTGCCCTCTAACATGCATGGCATGCATGTACCCCCCCAGAAAGCCAAAAAACCAGATCATCTCATCGGAAGGAAAAGTGAAGCGTTGTATGAAAATAAATGGGGGCTTACCTGTTCTCATATATTTCAATCATTTTCCCTTTTCTTTTTTTAATTTTCTAAAAAAAAAAGAATTAAAATACCGTGTTACACTTACACCATGTCATGCTAACGATGGTTAATATTTTAATACTCCACCGAAGAAAGAAACTGTGTCCTCAACTCTGGCTCCTGGCAGGATGTAGCATGGCGGAATGTGATATAACCTATTGGCCACCCCAAAGCTCTCTCTCTCTCTCTCTCTCTCTCTTCCTCTCGGGTATATTGGCAGAGGAGTTAAACTTCTGTTCTCTCAACTCTCATGTAATTACACAGTCATGTACATGCAACCATGCATTGAATGAAATTCAATAGTTATTCTACTATTAAGGTTAGTTTTAACAGTAGAAATGTAATAAACATTATTAATTCTGTACCTGATAAATCCCAATTCAAAAACATAATAATAATAAATTTGTCAGCTATATATAATTACATGGTCTAATGTGATGTGTGTTTATGAATTTTCTAATATTTACTATAATTATAAGTTCATGTTATGATTAGAAGAAAGTGATTATCTTTACTTTCTTTATTTCCTTTTCTGATGAGTTAAGAATCTCCTCTGGAAAAATAAAAGAGAAATCAATAATACAATAAGATTATATGTCTCCTTATGGTACATTGTTGCTTACTTGCGTTATTGAGGAAATCCAACTTCTTCTTATGCGTTAAGAAGCTATGACTCATTACGGCTACAAGAATTTTATATTAATCTATCTTCCAATACATATTCCACGCAATTCTTCTTCTTCTTCTTCTTCTTCTTCTTCTTCTTCTTTTCATTTTTTGTTGAGAATGGCATGCTTTGACCTTGATTTATGTATTGAACTTAAAAATTCTTTGCAGGTCTAATCTAATCTAATCTAATCTAATCCCAGGTTCCCAGCCATCATTCTTGTTTCCACTGGTTTTGACTAACCTTACATTAATAATGCAAATGCAATACGACACGTTGCTTACTTGTACACCTTACCAATTTGAAAAATGACAAGTCATCTTATAAATAATATTGCATCGATTTTCTTCATAAACCACGCATTAGATGTAAATGTGCCTTTGAAAATCTTATTGATAAAATCATAAATCGAAACAGTAATTGATTTAAATTTTAATATATATGATTATCATTTGAAAGAACCTCGTTTCCCCCTCTCTCTCTCTCCCCCCCCCCCCCAACATAAAACTCGAACATGTTTTTGGCCCATTCAATTCGAGCTTATTAATGACAAATGGTCTAAAGTTGAGGCGTTCATGATCTCCCTCAGTCCCATCCTCTCTCTTCCTTTTGACAGACGTATCTTAGACGCAATAATTATGCATTTATATCACATGGATGCATTAATTTATATAGTTTAGATACACTAATGCAATATGTAAAGGGTTTATATCATTACATTTATGTAATATTTTTTTTTTTATCAAAGCTTGAATCTTAGAAGTGGGACTAATTAAGAATTTTACTCTAGATAATAAATCCCACCAGTGGAATAATTAAGTAAATTATTAGGTTGACAACCGGAAAAAAGCTAAGTGCTGGCATCGAAAAAGTGAAAGACGGTTTAAAGAATTTAAATTCAGTCTAATTCAAAATAAAAATAAAAATAAAAATATACAAAAGTACTGCTAGTTAAAATACCCCTCGAACGGGTACGGCTGAGCTTTGACGGAGAACAAATTGTAAAGTGAAATTATAATTTCAAAGGATGAATAGGGAATTAGCGTCCTTTACGCGACTCCTACACCAACAACAAGCCTTTACCCTCATTGGACAGAACAGTATCAATTGCCTTGTCAGTATTCCCTCTTTGCCGCGTTTGCTTTCCGCTTTGGGCTTTGGAGTTTTAATGTGTGTGTGTGTGTCTGTGTCTCTCTCTCTCCATCGCGGAAGGAGAGAAACAGGGCGACCCCAGAAAATACCATTCCCCGTCAGCAAGCCTAACATTTTAGCCAAACCCACTGGTTCATACATCCATGCATCTCTGTCGACACCCTTTTTTTTTTTTTTAACTGTTCTTATTATTTTTCTTTTTCATTTTTCTGTTTATAAACTAGCAAAACAAAAGGCTGGCTTTCTCTGACTCTCTCGCAAAGGAGGAAACTTTGAAAAGAAATCACAGAAGAAGTCGCGAAGAAAGAGCCACAGATATCTTTTATATAATATATCTTTTTTCTGCTCTTCTCTTGAATCAAGCCATACCCCAGCACTCTCTCTCTCTCTCTCTCTCTCTCTCTCTCTCTCTCCCTCTCTCTCTCTCTCTCTCTCTCCCTCTCTCTCTCTCTCTCTCTCTCCCTCTCTCTCTCTCTCTCTCTCTCTCTCTCTCTCTCTGTTTGAGTTTGCTTTAGGCCTTCAAAGCTTGCACAGAGAAGAAAAGTTGGTGGCTTCAAGTACTAAAGAGAAAGAAAAACATTAAACTAAAAAAAATTGGAGATGGTGCACAACCATCGTTCCCATCATGTGAAAAAGGGCGAAGTGGAGCATGTAGAGGAATATGAGACACTTACCTTTGTGTGTTCAAACTCTTGTTATTACAAGAGAACAAGGCTGCCCAAACTTCTCTTTCTGCTCTCTCTCTTCCTCCTCTCTTGCTGCCTGATTTTGGCCAATTGCTTGCTCTGCCCTTCCTCTGCTTTCTCTCTCTTCAGTGAGGCCCCCTGCCCTCTCTCTTGTTTTGTTTGCTTGTATTTTCTTTCATTGGTTATTGTGTCCCTTTCTGGGTTTTTTTTTTTCTGTTCTCTTGATTTCTCTCTCTCTGTTTTTTTTTTTCTATTTGTTTCTCACAGTATTTGTGTTGCTTTTATTCTTGTTGTTTTTTTGGGCATGTTATATCTTGATGTGCTTATATTAACATTTGGTGCAGAAAATAAGGAGGTTGTCTCTGATAAGGATGCAAGTGCTTCATTGTGTTCCTCCATCGCTGAGGGTTAGTTCTCCTTCCATGTCCCACTTGCATATTTAGTCTCCTTTAGGATGCCAAAAATATATTTTAGAACTTTGAGTGATTGTTTGGAATCATATTATAAGACTAACTTTTATTTGCATAGATTCTGTGTATATGTATGTATATATATTTTTTATTTTTTTTGTTCACCTTTGCAAATTTTTGGTGGAAAATACAGGAACTATATGTTGTGAGAGAAGCGGCATCCGTTCTGATATCTGTTTCATGAATGGGGATGTGAGAACACACTCTGCCTCCTCTTCAATCTTTCTCTATGCCTCTAGAGAAAATTCAAGTACTTTCGCTGACTATGTTTTAAGCATAGTCGACAAAAATGAGGAATCTAAACACGAAAAGATTAAGCCATATACTCGAAAATGGGAAACAAGTGTCATGGATACAATTGAAGAGTTGCACCTTATTGCAAAGGAAGAGAATTATGCCATTGACCATCATTGTGATGTCAAGCATAACGTACCTGCGGTGTTCTTTTCCACTGGAGGCTACACCGGTAATGTCTACCATGAATTCAATGATGGGATTTTACCTTTGTACATCACTTCCCAACATTTGAACAAGAAAGTTAGGTTTGTGATTCTTGAA
This sequence comes from Kandelia obovata, assembly GCA_021464305.1. NCBI lineage: Eukaryota > Viridiplantae > Streptophyta > Magnoliopsida > Malpighiales > Rhizophoraceae > Kandelia > Kandelia obovata. Next base: position 7,327,057 of record CM038472.1, read on the forward strand.
TATCATAATTGGTGGTTTACCAAGTACGAAGACATCCTTTCACAACTTTCAGATGTCCCTCCTATAGATTTTAGTGGAGACAAGAGAACTCATTGCTTCCCTGAAGCCATTGTTGGTCTTAGAATCCATGATGAGCTCACTGTCAACCTGTCATTGATGCAAGGGAATAAGAGCATTGTTGATTTTCATGACCTTCTAGACCGAGCTTATAGACCTCGGATTAAAAGTTTGATTCAAGATGAGGAGCAAGAAGCTCAAGAAAAACTGAAACAGAATGTGCTTTCTTTATCACCATCAGCAGGAACTTCTTTGGCGTTCAGGAAGGCAGTGCAGGAAACAAAAATGAAGAGACCTAAGCTGGTTATTTTATCTCGAAATGGTTCTCGATCTATATCTAATGAGGGTTTATTGGTGAAGATGGCAGAAGAAATTGGATTTCAAGTCAATGTTTTGAGGCCTGACCGGACGACAGAGCTGGCCAAGATTTATCAGTATCTTAATTCAAGTGAAGTTATGATTGGAGTCCATGGTGCTGCTATGACTCATTTCCTCTTTATGAGGCCTGGTTCTGTGTTTATCCAAGTGATCCCCCTGGGAACAGAATGGGCAGCCGAGGCCTATTATGGGGAGCCTGCAAGGAAGCTTGGCTTGAGGTATATTGGGTACCAAATTCTTCCAAGGGAGAGCTCATTGTATGACAAATATGATAAAAACGATGCCGTTCTTCGACATCCTGGCATTGTGAACCAAAAAGGATGGCAATACACGAAGGAAGTCTATCTTGACAGCCAAAATGTGAGACTAAACCTCAGAAGATTTCAGAAACGGCTAGTATATGCATTCCATTACTCTGTCAGAAAATTTGATCATAAATTTCGTCTCCAACTACAGTGACTTTAATTACTTGTATCAACTTGGACATGTGATCATTTTTCTTACCAATTCATCTGATGTTTAGTTCATTAGACAGAATAAGAATGGCAACTAGGCCAGAAAGATTTTTGGCTGTTATGTGCCAATGGAAAAGAGGATTTGTTTGTAAAGATTACTGTTCTTATACATCTGTACGTTAGGCAGCAAATAATAACCCTCTTGTATGTGATACCACGATTGTAAAGACATTTCCAATTACTGCACAGCCTTTTTTTTTATATATATAATTTTTTTCTTGATTCAATGGAGGTACATTATATCATGAGTTACATAATAAGAGTAGTCTGCTGCCTCAATGTTATTTCTCCGACTTCAGAATTGGAAGTGCTACTTACAACCTATTATAATTTGATGGCAAGATCCTTCCTTTTTTTTTTTTTCTTACATGCAATCCAAACACCAGAAAACGACATTTTTGGTTGTTATTTTCTTTTTTCAGCTAATCCAAACAAGTTGTTAACAAACTCAAAGATTGAGTAACTATGAAGTCAGCATCCTATGGTGACATTGTTATGCCTAATACCGCATAAAATATGAATCTGACTGCAATTTCTGCTGGATGCGGGAGGGACTGCTAAAGGCTTAAGGTGACAATAGATTCCACAAACCCCGAAGGCAAACAGCAAAGGGAACATTCAGACGTTCTCACTTCCCATTGATTTCATGTCAGGAAAAGAATATCAGTCTCTGCTGGTAGAGAAAAATGTAGTAGCAGTCCAGATGGACGCTAAAATGGTGGTTGTCGACAAATGTGACTTATGGTCCAAAAAACAAGTGATTACTGATTTGCCCAAAGATAGTTGATACCCAGCAACCATACATGGTAGTCTCCATCCCAGTGCACTCCTATTCTTAGGATTAAAATTTGGTGTGCACGACCAAATGTTGGTTAACCATAATGGATTGGATGACAATAGTCGCTTTCCTGTGTCAGATGGGACTGAACCATACTGTTTGATAAACCAAGAGAATATGAGACAGTAGACTCTCAACCATATTCTGACATCTGATTGCAATAGAGTAAAAGGCTATGTTGTTATTGCAGCTATAGTTTAATGGAAACTGTACTTAGATCAAACATGTTTCCAGGCATTGTTTGGTATGGCACAGATTTGTGACCAGGTGGTTTGTGATGTAACGAGGACAAAATCAAATATTTAATTTTTTGGTTGAATTGGTTGCAAGAACAAGCTTGCTAGGACACTAAAGTATATGAGAATAGGGAAAAAATGCAAGGGCTTGCAGATCAAGTAAGGTAACGAATCAGTTAAGAATATTGTCAACTAAAATTTCTTATGTCCTGTACAAGAATTCTTATTGGAAACTTTTGCAGCATGTTCCCTAACTAAAACTCTGAGCATGTCAGTGTGTCATCTGCCATTAGCTGTGTTATGCTAAATCAATTGCTTAGTTGCCTTCATTGGTGAATGAATGGACTTGAGGCCTTCAAGCCTTCAAGCACAATTACAGTCTCCTCCACTTAGCTTAAGCTAAACCCATCTCTTTGTTGTCTTCATTGAAGAATGTACTACAGACGGTGACTTGTTCCTTCTAGTGTCATCTGCATCAGCACAGAACACAGGGTGTTGTCATTATGTACATAGGATATATAAAGTTGTAAACATGGAACGTGTTGGAGTAAACAATGTTTTTGGTTGCACTTGCCAGAGTCAATTGGCTTCCCTCCAAGTGAAGATCTTCGTGACCTTTCAGAACCTGATGGTTGAATTCCAGTAAGTGATTGCCTTCTTGCTGCTCTGGCATTAGCTGTCAATGGTGACTTTGGTTCAGTATTGTTGCTGGAGCAGTTGATACCCAACTCTTCTAATCGGAAACGCTGTTGATTCCTGCAGGTTTCCAGAGTTTCAACATATCATATTAAAGAAGATTATGCTCTACATCTTCATTATACTGCTCTTGTAATCACTTTAACATTCTCAAATGATAAGAAGTGAACAAGTATAGCATGATCTTAGAAGATGAAAAAAAAACAACCATTATCATCCCAACTCTAGCACTCCTACTTAAATTGATAGAACAACTCATTTAGAGGGGTATGCACTCCAACAAAGACTGAAAGCCAAAAACTCATGCATACCTCTTCTCAGAGCCATTAATCAGTTTTCCAATATTCCGAAGGGATCTCCTCATTTGTGATCCTTTTCCATGTGCACTAATAACCAAATTGGGAGAATCTGTAGAAAGAGTAAGTTCACTTTGCACCGATATCTGGACCTCATTTCTGGCAGTGACTTTTGGCTCAGGTGTTGTAAGTGGCTGGAGATGTGAAATTAGGGTTCTACAATCCTTTTTAACAAAGTGCTTTTGATGGGAAGATTTAGGACTTCGACAAGCATTGAGATTATATACTTCTATCATGGAACTTCCATTAGCAGAATGCCCATAAGGCTTTGTCATTGTTTCTGCATCTTGAGAATGGCCAAATTTCTGCATTGTTACTGCCTCAAAATGTAATGGCTTGCTTAAATCAACTGGTAATTTTGTCTGATTATCCTTCTTAACATATCCAGGGCCTTCCAAACTTAATCTCTGGGGGCGAGATTGTAAAGGAGGGGTTTTGGATCTCTTTCTTTCATCAACGTTCATGATCTTTTCCGACTTCATGTTGCTGCCATTCTCAATGCTCAGTCTCCGCCCATTTGGAGGAGTTTGTTCAGTAATTGCTTTTGGATTCTCGTGGAGGGATCTAGGTTCCTTCAACAGGTTGATCTGTGTGTTCTGCATTTCCTTGCTTGCTAATGCCTTTTTGAGGTTCTCAACCTGCACAATGCATCATAGAGTTAATCTGATATAGTTTCCAAGCCATCAATATAAGCTAGAAGATTGGTACTAAACCATAAAAGATGTTTCAATAATTACACCTCACACGTTCCTGAAAGTTATTAAATTATGTATCATCATTTACTAACAAATTACAAACTGATGTAGCATCATTGACATCATTATTTTTTCCAACAAGGTAAACATACAGATGGTTTAAATCACTAATTGTATCTTGGTACATTAACCAACGTATATATATTGGTGACAAGCAGCATATGCTGAGTTTTAAAAATATACACTTGCAACAAAGAATCCTAACATTTAGAATTGACAATTTCAGTAGTATATCAACCTGTTCTTTAAGTTGCATAATCTCATTGCTCTGCTTGTTTGCACGAGCAGCACCAAGTTCCACAGTTGATACCCTCTGAGCAAACTTCAAAGTGCTGAGAGTTTCTCCATAAGATTCTCCTTCCGGACTCACATGAGCAAACATTAATGTTTTGGCGTGGCCACCTGAAGTGAAAATTTCCAGGATGAAAACTTGCTTTACTGGTAAATTAATAACAAATAAGTGCTACTTATTTGCAAATTGAAACCTAAAGAGTCTTGCAGGAGGAGAGTAAGTTTGCTGTTTCTGTATGGAATGTGAGAATTCTTTTGTGCCAAGGCAGTGATGACATCCCCTAAACTGGAAAGAGACTTATTGATATACTGTGCCTCCTTGAGCCTATCTCCTGCAACTTCTGATTTGTCCACTCTTTCACTTCCTGCAAGGTCTACCAAATGCAGGCAACTACGGAGAGTGCTTCCAGACACATCTCTACCATGCACATGAATCGTCAGGACACTGCAGAAACATGTTGAAAGAGATTTAATTTAATCCAGCCTGTTGGCAATATGGAAGAAACTAACCAATCAAAGGTGCATATTTCTCATCTTTGCTGAATTGATATGTAAGGATTTTAACAAGCTTAGGAAAAAGTAGAAGTCTGGCTTCTCCAAGCAAATTATGGATGTTGTAAGGTATGCTGCTTCTATTAGCCACCACAAACTTGCCTGTGAGAACGGCTACTACGGTTATTCATGGCAGTGCAACAGACAACACGATTCACTTCCCCAAGTTTCATGAGATTAAGAACATCAGTTGTGGACTTCACTGAGTGCATTTTAGCATCTGGAAGACTCAAGCCATTTTCACCGATACAGCTTCGAATTTCTAATTTGCGCACAGTTAAGCATACAAAGAGTTATGCATAGGCCAAATAAATCATATGATGCAGCAAGGGAGAACGCTTAATTATCATGTGAACAGGCTTTTGAGAATTTAAAGAATTGAAAGTAAAAGGATATTTGCTGGCTGATGAATCTTCTACAATAAGGTCTCGTACTTGTTCATTATATATTTCAACCATCTGAACTTGAATATCATAATTCACAATATCTTTCCTCTCTTCAGATATCTGAAAGAGGTAATTGAGTGCTAGGTAATTAAGTCCCATGTCCTTTGTTGAGCCACCTGATGGACCACTCTGTCATCATAATATAAGATTATTCCAGATTGGGAAACACTGTCAGGCCCACAAAACATATAACCAGTGCAGATAAACAGAAAACCAAAGATATGTTTTTCCTTATCTTGTTTTTTTTTTTTTTTTTTAACTCAAGTGGCAGCCGCTCTAAATGCAATTCAGCTAAGCTACAAAAACAAGATCTCACCATGGTATATGTTTTTCCTGATCCAGTTTGACCATAAGCAAAAATGCATACATTGTAACCATCCATCACAGATCTGATTAAAGGCTGAGTGTCCTCAAATACATCATCTGGAAGAGGAGATGTAATGTTCAAAAAGCATCAGGTTTTGATACATAAAATGTAGAGAAATGGAGTATTAGGTAATACTACCTTGGGTGGCATTAGGACCAAAGACCTGGTTGAACTGAAAAAACTTCTTTCCATCTTTCTGAGACCGTAATGGTTCCGAAATCACTAGTGAACCATCCTCACCAACAAAATCTATGATGTTACTTGCTTTAGGACCAAAGGCAGGCCTAATTCTGCAGTAAACTCGGATATTACCTGAGGAAAATCTTTATCAAGGTGGACTGATATGAAATGATAACACAGAAATATACTTTGCATTTTCTTGTTGCAAGCTAACCTTTCAAATCTTGAACCATGTTATATAAGTTCCTGTTCTCTTTCAATACCCTGTGGTATCCAAGTGCAGCAGAAGACATGTCCTCTACCTGAATTCCTGAAACCATTGCAGGATATAGTTAGATTCTATGTTTAAACTTCCTGTTTATTAACTGGAACAATGTTGACATGCCTATAAGGACGAAAAATGTCGGTGGCAGAAAAAGGGACTTCTTAACATTCAGTTTAATTCAGTCTCCAGAGATTGCCAAAAACTAGAAAACCAGATAACATCTTAGGAAATATGATGGCAACAACATTCTAACATCCATATATGCAAACTTACAGCAAGAAAAATCTTCCTCAAGAAAGTTTGCCAATGACGTGATTTGTGGCTTCAAGATTTTGTAAAGATATGAAAATAGCATTTCTAACACATTATCTGCACTCTTATGGTAAATTTTTTTGTAACAGCGTCTCACCAAGCATTTTCAAGTCTCTCTGAAACTGAGATTGTAAGTCTTCAAACTCCTTTTTGGTTGATGTCAACAAGACTTGTAGATCCTGCAACATTTTGAAAGTGCTCGAAGATTAAAGTATTTTCCTTTCTTCCTATCTCTTTATTATACACATCCCAACTCAATATTCCATTTTATACCATTTGATATCCAAGTACTGGAAATATGGGATTAAAATCTTATGAGAAAGGGGAAGTCATACAACTATGAGAATAATGACACTTAACATGTAAAAGAGTACACAATGGGTAACATGTCTATTAACTTGCAGATAAAGTAAAATGTATATTAACATTGTGAGAATACCCAATACTCAATTTTTTTAATCTCCTATAAATGAACAAAATTCAAAGTGCAATTCAGTGCATTCAATCACATTATTGTTCTAACTTAAACTAAAATCACATTGTGTTGGTAGAATCAGCTAACTTAAACTAAAATCACATTGTGTTGGTGGAATCAGCTAACTTAAACTAAAATCACATTGTGTTGGTAGAATCAGCTAAAAATATGATAGCTTCTTAGCTCAGATCCATTAAAGCCATCCAACTGTTGTACAATGCAGCAATCTTTTAAGTCACTTGCCACTCAACCTAGATTATTCGAACAAAACAAAAACTCACCAGAAGTTCTTTTTCTTGCATTTGAAGTAAACGCCTCAGCGTGCAATTACCATCTCCCAAGCAACCTTGGCAATACTGCAAAACATTTGTGAAGCATCAGAACATTTCTTTGGAGACTTAATGGTACATCTGAAATATATTTAGCTCATACTAGATGGAACAGATGCTATATCAACATCAGAATGATACCAGACAGCACCCTTCCGAAACTAATCCAATCTACAAGTGGAAGATAGTTTAAGGTTTGCACAGACAAATGGAAACATAAATCATTGATGCAATTAACTTGACATAATGAAAATCTTTCAGCTCATAATGTGTCAGTCTCTAAGCCATGTATTTAAAACTTCTAGAGTTGAGAAACAAAGGAAAAACTTTCAACGTGATAATCTTGGCTAATTCCTAAGAATTACTAAAGTATTATTGAACAGGCTACAAAAAATAAAATTTAACTTTTCTTCCTATGAAAAATATTAACACTTTTAAAACGAACAAGAAGATACATACCGGAAAACATCCAAGTTTAGACTGTGAAGGCATTGTCAAATGGGCAGGTGATCTACCACTCTCTCTTTGGAATTCTTCTAGCATTGATTTCAACTGTTGTTGTGCCAGGGTGAATAACAGAGGTTTATTACAACTCCATAAAGAAGTTTTTCTTCAGTAGATATATTCTCCAGTAACAACTTTATAAACAGAGGTTCAGGAAATCAGCAATAGTTAACCAAGCTATTGACTAGATTGGCTGGCTATCAAAATCAGTTGGAAGGTCAAGACTCAACCTAGCGCAGGAGCTAGTACCCAGGAACTCCATTTCTTGTGTGTTCAATGAAAATTTATGCCAAGATCACACATCTAGTAATTTATGCTCCCATTTAGAAATCCCATCACTTTCAAAATACTATCAGAGATTTCTATGATAACTTCACATCTCAGTTGAAAAGAAAAAGGGGTGAATCAAAGTGACTTTCAGATAGCATGCAAGTATGTCTCAACATTTCAGCTAAGTTTAGGTTTCTGATTATTCACAGATCACATGTCTCTATCCTCAATTTTTTGTTGTTAATGGTAATATATTTTGATAGCGTTTGGGACCTAACATATTAAGTTTGGTTTAACCATGATGTCTAGCAAGGCTAAGGCAAGTAACTGTGTGTTCCTGTATAAATATTATCCAGAAAAAGTATCATTTAGTAAAATGAATGAGTTTGCAGGCAAAGCTATTTTATACGAGAAGCAAAACTTGTAGGATTTTTTAACCCACCTCCTCGGGGAACTTTTTATGATGTTTATCCTCCAGACAACTTGATATGACCTTGCTCAATAACTTCACAAGATCCTTAACAAAGAAACACTGGGTAAGAATTATATATTTATCAGTAAACCCATGACTGACCTTGAGTGAATATTTGTGTATGTTACTTCAAACGATGCACCCAATTCCCATTGTCATGACTAAACTCATAGCAATTTAGTGTCACGAAACTGAGCAATACCATGTTACCATTGCAGAAGGCTGTAAGAAGATTGCCATCAATGTTCTCTTTTGAGTTGGCCATGCTGTCAGTAAGCAACTGGACCATTAGATCTACAAGAAATGCAAAGCATCAGAAAAAAGATAATGTGTAAAAATATGTAGGAAAAACCAGAAAAATCAGATACTTACTATTTATCATTATAAAATCAGTGTTACTATATGAGGATAAATCAGCTAGTAACAGTAACACTACAATAGGAAATTTTTTTTTTTTTCAAAATTGCTTCATCCAATAAGGACAATGGCTACCATCCTATTCAAATCACCTGGTGACAACTTGCACCGTTGTATAACTGAAAATTGAAACCAAGCACTATTTGGTTTGTGGCTTGTTTGATTCCATCAGCATTTACAATACAATGAACCTATACTGATAGTTTCCATTTATGTGCTTAAAAGAAATCTCACTAGCATAGATATTCAAATAGCTGTATGACTAAAGCTATTGCTTAATGTTTTTTTGGACCTCCTCATCTAATGGAAAAGCAAATTTATCAACAAGTATACCTTCTAGTTTCTGAATTCCAGCACTAGGAAGTGGTTGATTCTCAGATGCAACAGACATGTCCAATTGTCTACAAGAATCTGATGAGTTTAATCGACTATCATTCCTACTGTTGGGCAGCATACTCATAGGAGATCTAATAGGCTTATAAAATCCATTCCCACCATTCATTTGCTTGCACTCATGATATGACTTGAGGGCCAAGATGCAATCAACCACCTTAGCTGCTGACCCTGCCTCCATTGTATCCTTTGAAGATTAAAACAATCAGTCAATGTTAATACTTAGCATGCAAAAACATATGCATAAATCTTTGTAAATTCTAGTTATTTTTTCTGTACCCTTTCAAGATCAGAAGCTTCAAAAGCAGGTAGCTTCAGTTCCTCAATGGCTACCAGAAAGTTCCGTAAATTCTCAAAGTATTGATAAGCCGGCAATGGCTGGAATTCTCGGGTCAGTGACCGTAATAGTGAAGGACTCTCCACAACCTCAAAATAATTTGTACGAGCATAAAGTGTTAGGAAACCACAAGTATAAATTTTGAAGCCCCTTTCAACTGCCGAAAATAAAATTTATAATTCTTGGGACTCAATTTTCATTTTAAAACAATTTGCCATTTTAATGATAAGAAGCTGAAATCCTTGATTCAGAGGGCATAATTATAGTGTAAATTGTTATGATTTTGAGTTATAAGCCACATCAACATATAACATTGACAGCAACAGAAAGAACCAAATGTGCCAAAATGAGCAGAATCAAAGACTATCAAATGTAGTACCTTGGGCACTGCCCCGGGTTGAACCTTGTTGATTGCATTGCAAAGTATTAAACCATTTCTCAAGTGAGAAATGAACTCTCTCTCTGATGGACAGCCGGATATGCCTAATGGACCCACAAGGCCATCAAGCCATGCAGCAGCTTGGAATCGCCTCCAAGCTGCAGGGAGAATAAAAAAGAAGTATAAATGCCCATTGCAACAAAAATTAAAGGAGATGTAACTGCAACAATATCCCACAATGCATAAAATATTTAAGATTATTCTCATTTACATTTCTCCTTTTTTTTTTTCAATACAATCAAGATAATTCAAAACAATGTAACTACATTGGCTAAGTGCAGATTGTTTCTTCTTTCTAGAATCTAAGATCCAAAAATAATCGGTCACCTATTACTTATCTAGATTAAATCCTTTAAAGGAAACTATAAATCTTTTATCTAATCAAGACCTTCAACTCTAGTACTATAGATATAAAACTATCAGAGTTAGAGAGTACGCTTGAACTTGTTCCATAATGCGTCCTGTTTTTACTCTTTATCTAAAATCTTCAGAAGCCACTCGTATTTTTTCGGGCAACAAACGGAAGGTATTGTAACAAAAAAAAACACACACACACACACACACACACAAAAATAAAAGAACATAACAAGAAAAGGAAAGAAAATGCAGACCCGCTTCCTCTGCCTTTCGTGAAGCCAAGAGGTCATGTAGCCCCGTTCTTGCACCATCCGCCATTGATAACCAAACCTTCTTGTTCTTATTCTTCTTCTACCAAAACCCAAAATCCAGAACAATAGCGCCAATAAAGATTTAGGGAAAAAGATGGTTCCTTTACCTGATAGAAACAGAAAGAATCATTCTTTTATGAAATAGAAATAGTCATTCAAAAAAATTAACTAAACAAAACGAAGAAAAAGAGAAGGAAAAAGAAAACCCACGTCCCAATTTTATCTTTAAAAACAACAAATGCAAAGAAATCTAGGAAACAGATGCAATATAATATGATTAAGGACCTAAAATGAACATACTTTTATAGCCTTTCTGGGTAGCTTTCTTGATCAAAATCCCTAAGGAGAAGGCCAAGAAACGAGACCCACCAGAAAGAAATGAGTTTCTGTGAGAGAAAATTTGAATATAAGTAGGAAAAAGATAAAAGAAAAAAAAAACGTCTGCGAATCTTTCACTTGAAATGTGACAGATTTTCTTTTTGTTCGGAGTGAGGCTTGGATCCGAACCTAAATTATAACGTTATAGTCTATTTGAATTCAAATCCGTGGCGAATGGGGATTATGTGCGCTGAAGGTGTATGGCAGGGAATGATCTTCACCGTTTAATCAACATACTGGTAATCTAATCTGATGGCTACAATTCACTCCATTTGGCTCAAAACTTTGGGGCTATAGTTCTTGTTTTTGGTGCTATTGGGACACAGTCTACTTGTATTCATTTTTCATTTTCATTTCCTTGCTTGCCTTATCATTGTTTTACTACTTGTATGTATTTGTTCATTTGCTAATTGCACACTTAGATTTGGTTATTTTCAACTTATTTTTACGAGTATAATCTTATTAGTTAAATGCACTTGTAGCTTGCAACACTGTTTGACATAATTAACAAACTCTATTCAAATATTGACCCAATTGAAAGATCGAGTCATTAATTCATAAATTCAATTAGTGGTTTATTTGTTGAATCGAATTTAATTTTTTTTATTAAATATATTTATAATTAATAAATTTTTTGATATATAAATTATCATAAATATAAAAATAGATAAATATAAAAATTATACTTTAATGCAACCTAATTCAAATATAATACAATAATACTACATTTACATTCATTAGCATAATCTTAATTTTTAAAATTGTGTTATATTTATAGTTCAAACAATTATACACATATTAAATGAAGTTCTTGAAAAACACATAAAATGAAATTGTTTTTCTTGCTTAAATTTTAGAATTACATACCAATAATAATAGTGGTATTTTGTTGCAAATTTTGAAGTGTTTATAATGAATTGTTATGAAAATACAATTACATTTTAGTACATCAAGTTACAGTTTTTTTTTTATTAGATTAAAAAAAAAGGAAGAAAAAGAAACTATATGTGCTAAAATTTTACAAGGCATGACTACAGTTCAAGGGCCGAACGTGGGGCGCCATAAAGGGAGCCGAATCACTTTGATAATCTTCTCCATTTTGGAAGTTATTATTTTTTTTGGTTTTTAGAAAGAAATAGCAGTTGTTAATGTTAAGTTATTAAGAACCCCCCCCCCCCCAAAAAAACTAATTTCACATTGAAATCAATAATTTTTTTTTTTTTTGAGAAAAATAGAAGTCTCATTGGAATATTAATCATTGAGTTTATATTAAAATATTTATTAACATTTAAATTCAATCCGCTTAGTAAAAAAAAACATTTACTATTCAAACACTAATAATTATGAATAATATTTTTTATATTTAATCATAATGGATGAAATATAAAATTTCATATATTTACTTAAAAATTTTAATTTATTTAGAGAGATATTATCTTAAATATTTGAATTTGACTTAATTTTTTTTTTGAAAAAATACATACATATATATGTGTCTGTGTGTGTGTGTGTGTGTGCGTGTGAACTTATTACAAAACTCCCACGTCCAATGGTAAACGCAACAAAGTTTGATTCTTCACTTTGACCATTTTACAATTTGGTAACGGTGTTTTGTTCCGTCTTTATCCGTTGGATTTGAGAATTGTTCTCCGTGCTCTATGATAAAAGACATTCTCTTCTCAAACTAGACCTCCAGCCTCATCACATGATGAGAACCACCAGGCCCGAGGCCTCAGGTCCTGCATGCCCATATTAATTCAAAGCTACAATTTGCAGCCCGCAAACAATGCGTCCTAGAGACAGGCATGATACTGAATCCTTGCTTTCCCCGCCGGGTCACATCATTCCAACGTAAGACTAACACGCATGGTCAATCCTCTAGCATTCGTACCAGGACAGACGCCATTAACAACAGCAGCATGTCCATTTACTACAAGTCCACTACTTGAGTAACTGGCAAGTCACTAAACTTGGGTTATTCTTGTCTCAGGTTTTCCGCTGATGTTCGTCCCGGGAGTGAAGTGGCTAAGATTGAATCGATCTCCATTATTCAGAGAGTTAGGTGGCATCAAAATGACAGCAATTTTTATTTTTTTTATTTTTTTACTTTAGTTTCTTGGAGGATTTTTTTTTATGTTGGAGACTTGATTTTATATTAAATTTTAGTTTTAATAATTAAATACAATTTTATATAAATTTAATGAGTCAATTTATGAATCAATTATAAGTTAGATGAAAGTTAAGTGTCAAATTATAATTGTTGATATTTAAAGTTAAAAACCAGTTAGAACCTCAATCAGAACCTTTTTTTTTAAAAAATAAAATAAAATAAAATTATAAGTTAGATGAAAATTGAGCATAGGCTTATTATATCCAATATCAGGCACATCTAAAAATGGTTCCAATTGTCAACCTGGGCTTCAGAAATTAGGTTTTAGTTTGGGAATTTGGAGTTCTTATTACTAATAGTATTAGCCTTATTGACTGCTTTTATGACCAACAATAATGTGGGCATAAGTTTACAACCTTCTGATGGCAGAGGACTCGGTGTAAATCGAACGGCAAAGTGGCGTGTTACATCTTTGCAGTTGTGGGCCCTGGTACTCCTCACCTAGCCCACTCCCCATGGGCTGTGATCCCTCCCTCCTCCTTCTTCTAAGACCCAAATAATAATAATAATAATCATAATCATAATCATAATAAATAAAAAATCATGGCATGCATTAAAGATATACCATGTAAGTAAATGAATTAATGAAATAATCTGATATTGTTTTAATGTTGTGCCATTATTCCCAAAATTTTTCCTTAGGATATACTAGGAGGCCATAATTAGTGTTAATGTCATTCTTATAAATTTTTGATTTTAAATCAATTAAAAAATTCATTCATTGGAACATCTTTTTTTAATGTTAAAACTCAAAATTTTTAATTAAAAATTTAAAATTTTAATTACCATGATGTTTTTTAAAATAAAAAAAATTATAATTATTTTTAATGTCATTTTTAATTTTTTTTTATTAAGAGATTTATTAAACTGTAAATTATATAATAGATTTAATTCTTTTTATTATCGTAAATTTCATACTTTTTATTTTTAAAATTAAAATATACAATTTTTAATAACTAAAATATCTCTCAATACACCATTCTCAAATTTTTAGTGTATTAGGACATCATTCTTTTAAGTACTATAGATTAGTTATTAATACTACAAACATTGTACAATTAGAAAATTTAGTTTGTTGAATTACTAAAAAAATGAAGATCTTTTTTAATTTAACATTAAAAGGTGAATGATATAATTATAAGTGTTTAATTATATATAATAAATATTAAATATGGGTGAATATTAATTAATATAGTCTAATTTATAAGATTATTATACGATTTTTCTTTCCCATAAGGGTGGACTTAGTGTAGAAAGAAGAAAGGAAATGCACGGCAAAGCTAGATTTTGTTATTAACAAATATTTTGATTAAACGAATTATGTTTTTCTTTTTATTTATTTATTTGTTTATTTTAATGTTTTACCAAGGGATTTTAGATGTTGCCCCCTCGTAAATTATCCTCTGTTGCTCGCAATAGTTAAAGGCCACGTGCCTACTGCTGGTGGGTTCCACGAAAGAAGCATAGGTCAAAGTTTTGGAAGCAGATCAGCAGACCAAAAAGCCCGTTAGCACGCTTTAAAGCTTTTTCCCTTTTTCGCTACCAGCTTCCAAATTACCTTATTATTATTATTATTATTATTATTTGATAAATCAACCATTACTTTTTATTTTATTTTATTATTTTTTTATATATAAAAAGTTAGAATACAATAGATGGAGCATCCAAGGGGTATCGCCATCCCCAACAAAATCCATCCATCAAACCTACCTAAAACAAAGCTTCTAAACTAAGTTTTTTTTTAATCAACAATTACTTTTATTAAAAAAAAAAAGAGAGAGTTAGAATACAATAAATTTATTGAGATTTTAAATTTAAATTATATAACTTAAAAATCTCATATTAATTATTTTTTTTTAAAAAAATAAATTTAATATATTGAATTAAGATATATAAATTTATTGTTTAGTTGAACTGCGTATTTGATAGAATTAATTAGCTGCAGGCCCAACAATTTTCCACTGATTTTACGTTGGTGGCTAGAAATTCAAATCCTTAGTATGAGGTATGCAGTTAAGACAATTATTATGTTTGGTTAACTAACATCTAATTAGGATAGCTGATCCCCCCGGCCCCTGCGGCCCCCCCCCCCCCCCCCCCCCCCCCCGGAACACACACACACACACAACCCTCTTAACCAAGTCCATTTAAATTTACTGCTGATGTTAATCACATAATTATTGGTCCTGAAATCCTCCACGTAGCACAAAACTGTCAATATCGCAAACTCTTCCAGTAGGTTAGGTTACCAATGGGATTAGACTTTGGTATAGAGGGTGCAAAGTTTGGGAGCCCGTCAGAATTGTTTTATTAAGTTCTTCAAATGTGGATGATTGTCAATCATCGACTTGCCAGGCGATTTCCTTCCCCTAGTTTATTAAGATTCGGGGTTGACATAAGGCAACAAGATGACGAGGTACGTCTGCTCTGTAAGTTTAATTGGCTTGGCTTTTCAATTGGGGTGGGGGAGAAAATGGCCTGCCACACAATTTTTGCATTCACCTACATCATCATGCTCGTCACCCTTGGCTTTCCTAATGGTTAGTGACTATACACTGATAGTTTACTAGGTAGAATATTGAGTTTAGTCACGAAGCAATACGTGGTTAGAGTGGATTTCTGTGCAAGAGATAGCTGAGAGAGTGGCATTACATTCAGCCAATACTCAATCCAAAAGACACCTGGCAGAAACCCTTCCCCCTCCATGAAGTCTTGATTTCAGGCTACCCGTTTGAGCAAAGTAAATAAATAAATGGTTTCAGTGATCATGATGATGTAAATTTGTTTCAACTCTCCTGGATGAAGATAAAACATTTAGTTCTTTTTTTTTTTAAAAAAAAAAAAACCAAGGCAATATTTACGACCAAGATAACCAAAAAATAATAATACTGGAAATTTACAAGCAAGATAACCAAAGATGAGAGGGAAAATGGAAAAAGAAAAAGAGGCATTGAAATATATATATATATATATAGAAAGAAAGAAAGAAAGAAGGTTTGCAATTTGAATTATGATCTGGCATAGTCCATTGGGGTGGAGCCTGGTAATTGCAGCTAATTGTTTTATAAAACTATTACTGTCATTGTTGAGTTTACATCAGCCCACTTCAATTGATCATATAATAATTTGACAGAGGAACTAACCATGGCTGTACAAAAATATTTATGCACCCATCATGTAACCAATATTCTTCATGGCGGCCTCGTTTAGTTGATTCCAATCCAATGGTCGACATTAAAGTCACATATAAAATCATTGTATGTGAACCAAGATAGATAACAAGAAGCTTTCCAGAACAGATTTTTGTGTTTTTAGCTAAATCAGGAAAAGATATTTATTCCTAACCAAAATATCAGATCTATGTTCCTCTGTGTGTGTGTGTGTGTGTGTGTGTGTGTGTGTGTTTATGTGAGTACTAGCAAGTAACATGCGATTCGATCACCCATATCAATGGTGGCATGGAATTAGAGAAGTGTCAAGCAGGTGGGGTGAGTTCAAATCGGATCATTTTCTGGTTTTGATTATGAAAGCCAAATTTTAACATGTCTCAATCCAGGCTTGACCTGTTATTTTTTTAAAGCAAATTTATTATTTTCCAGCTAATTGTTTAACTTTATTATATACATTACATTCTGTCACAAAATACATTATTATTTTTTTTAGAATTAACTTGTGTAAATATATATATATATATGTGTGTGTGTGTGTGTGTGTGTGTGTGAGTGTAATATACAAGATTAGCTATATATTTATATTTCTCACATTTTATATATTTCTATTATGTATGTGAGTGTGTGCGTCTATGTTCTTGGGAACACATACACATAACTTATAAAATATTATAATATATAAAAAAATCAATAATTATATAAATTAAACCGTCTAAAATAAATATAAAATACACTATTATTATAAAGTACAAAGACTAAGTAGTATGAATATATAATGTGTATATATGTTGTGTATGTATGTAGTGTGTGTCTATATATATATATATATATATTTGTTATGCCATGCTTCTGTACAATAAAGATATTTGTTATATTTACTCAAGTGACAGATCATGAATTCAAGTGATTAGGTGGTAATTGGAAAAATGTACATGTTAGACATAATTATTATATAGATTAATGTTGTTATAAATAAATAAAATTAAAAATATAAAATTTACCTTGATATTATTTATAGGCCTCAAATATGACTGTACGGTAATACTCAAATTTATTTATTTATTAAATTTTTATCTGAGCATCTAAGAGGCTATTTCCTTCAACTTTTTGGGTAATATTAAAGTGAATGACATATTAAACAAAAGGTTCCACAGACTATATTGGTTCGATCTACTCAGAGTAGTAGTAGATCCAATGCACTAAAATAATTAGAGGGCAACCAACCATGGTGGTGGTGTGTAAATAAGGTCCAAGAAATGATGATCATCACCACAAGTCGCCAGTCTCCCTTTACATTGGCCACCTCCAAACACCATCATCACCTTGTCGGCCGCTTTTGATCCTATTTTCCCAAAAGCCCGCACGTCCACTCCTCGAAAACCCTCCCTTTCTCACTTCGAAAACACAGTTCCACTCCAATTTCCAATTCTACGGCGTTCATAGCCATAGTGTGACGCAATGAAACAGCAGCAGCAGCAACGACCTACCCTTCTGAGAAACAGCAGTTGTAGCAGGAGCACAAGACAGATAATACGTTCAAACCACCTGAGATCGACCTCTCCGATGATGCCCGAACCAGAAGATAGCATCTCCAGCAAACTGCTCTCCCGAAGAGACTCTCCGGTCTCCTCACAGCGCCTCCACAAAGTCCACTCCAGGTTCTCTTCCCTTTTCCGTTCCTTATTCAAGATGATAGCCGGCCCCATCCCCACCTGTAAATGGCTGCCTCTCCCTCCTCAACTTTCTATCAACCCTTCTCAAGCCCGGAAAGTCACCGGCACTCTCTTCGGTCATCGGCGCGGCCATGTCAGCTTCGCAGTCCAGGAGGATCCCCGTTCCGAGCCAGTCTTATTACTGGAGCTTGCCATTTCAACGTCAACGTTGGTTAAAGAGATGTCTTCTGGTCTGGTCAGAATCGCCCTGGAATGTGAAAAGGCTCAGGTTCCGTCCTCCCAGGCCATCGGCCGGCGGTCTGTTAAGTTGCTCAGTGAACCCATGTGGACGATGTATTGCAATGGGAGGAAGTGCAGGTACGCAGTGTCCCGCGGGTGCACGGACTACGACTGGCACGTGCTCAGCACTTTGCAGACAATCTCCGCTGGGGCCGGCGTCATTCCGGTGGAGGAGGATGAACCGACGAGCGGCCGGTCTGAAGGCGAGTTGCTCTACATGAGAGCAAAGTTTGAGCGAGTTGTAGGAAGCCGTGACTCGGAGGCTTTTTATATGATGAACCCGGACGGTAATGGAGGGCCTGAACTCAGTATATTTCTTCTCAGAATATGAACAAAAAGACCTAGCAAGGGGCAAAGGAAAATTGACATAATGTTATTATTATTATTATTATTATTATTATTATTATTATTTTGCAATTTGTGGTCTAATATTAGGTAATACTAGTTCAAGGTGCTT
The DNA here is from genome assembly GCA_021464305.1 of Kandelia obovata. Lineage (NCBI taxonomy): Eukaryota > Viridiplantae > Streptophyta > Magnoliopsida > Malpighiales > Rhizophoraceae > Kandelia > Kandelia obovata. The sequence continues at coordinate 7,345,732 of CM038472.1, forward strand.
GTTTAATTTTATTACAAATTAGTTACTTGAATGATGTAATTTCCTTTTTCTAAATGCTTTTCTTTTTTCTTTTTTTTTTGTTCAATTTGTGCATTGTTGGGTTGTGTTTATTTTAGATTTTTGGACATTAGACAGGCCACTTCACCTCTTTCATGGAAACACTGGAAGTATAACTGGACAAATGAAAAGAGGATCGAAGAGAACTTTGTTGTATTTAATTGTGATTTTGCACTTTTTACACAAGCCTTTTGCAAAAAAATTAAGACCACGTGATAATATGTATAGGGGAGCCTGCCCATGCCCATGCGTGCTTGCCAACTTTATTACTTGTAGCTAAATGAATAAATAATGCACTACGGAGCTCAGAATTTCTGGCAGTAGGACGAACAAAAAGAAGAATTTAGAGGCCAAAACAACTGAGTAATGTAGCTATATAAAAAAATAATAATAATAAAAAAAAAGAAGATTAGAGAAGATAAACATAGGAAATAGCAATAAAGTATGACTAAATTATAATTTCTACCGAAGATAAATTGTCCTCACTGTCTTCTACCTAGCTCTGCCAGTGACGATCGACATGCTCATTGCCTTCCCCGAAAGTGTGAAGGCATGGATTTGATAATATGATTAAATGGTTTTATTGATTGTCAAAGTTAATTCAGAAATGGTGGGTCAGATTCTGTTGAACTTGTGCCTGCTGTTACAGGTACATGGGGTTTTTTTTTTTTTTTTGGTTTAAAAAAGCAAGGTTAGCACCACACTTTGACGATCCACTTTTTTTAATGAAATTTTGGAGGTGTGAAGTTGACACAAGTATAGTTATTGTACAAAGACAAGACAAGCACTTTACAATTATGGTCCGAAGCTAGGACATGGAGTACCAAATATGCTTCTTTCTTTTTGCTAGAACAGTTATTGAACCGTTCCCAAAATAAAAAATAATTTTAAAAAAAATAAAAGCATATCAATTTTTAATCTATAAATAGTTGCAATACTACTTGGTTGAATCCTATATTCATCTACATAAATTCAGTGAACATATCATCCACATGCAAATTTTTAAAATAAAAAATTTGAGAAGAATTACAGCTTTTTATTTTTTATTTTTTTTATTATGACTCGATCTTAAGTATAAGGTACTCTAATAGTTAAGGTAGAAGGCATAGCCAGTTACTAATTAGACTAATCCTTGAAGTAGTTTTGACATTAAGCCTTCTAATTAGCTTGAAAATATGAGGTTTAGATCTATCTCATCGAGAGATATTTGACTAAGCTTGAACATAAAGACATGCTATATTATATCATTCCATGCAAACTTTTTCTTTTGCTTTGTTCAAATCAGGCAGCTTAAAATACATAAGTAGACATTTCAATAAAAAAAAATTAAAAAAATAATTTAAAATGGGAAAGAATTATATTGGCATGCCATAGCTAGGTGGACTCTTATGCATTCTTTTCCAGGGTAAAATGGATTTGCAATCTACCTAGCACGACTGCCAAGGAATTTTTTTTTTAAGAAAAAAAAACATATATATATATATATACACCAAAAAAAAAAAAAAAAAAATCTCTGCTTGGACATAATTGAATTGTCCATAAAATCAGTCATAATTAGATAAATTGGTTCGTTTGGCTGGTTCAAGTTTAAACAATCAATTATTCATGTAGATTAGGCCACAATTGGTTGAGATTTTTTTTTTCTTTTTTCTTTTTTTTTTTGTCCTTTTGAGAACCTACTGCATTCTAGTCTTACAAACCGTCTTCTCCTTTTTCTGGCTTCTCGGTCTCCCTCATAACATAAAAATGAGAACAAAGAAATCCTACACAAAAGCTTGGAACTCAAAATTGGTAATTTTCATTAAAATTGGGATCTTTGCACCTGTAATCATGATTGTATTAGAAGAATACGAAATGTCAATAGTTACTACAAAAGGACGGTTTATTCAATGGCCAATTCAGCAGGAACAAAATTGAGCTACAAAATGGTTACACTGACCAATTATGTGAACTACTCTCATTTATTTGCCTCAATGAATTCTCTGTACTCTTTCTTCATTTTGACCCCAGATACAGTCCTGCAAAGCATAACCATTGAAAATGAACAACAACGTCCGAAAGCTAACAGCACAAATAAGAGTAAATGTGCAGGTGAAGAATCCCTGCGTGCATTACACATCCTACCCTAAAACTTCTCTGTGACAGATGATTCAAAAATTCCGACAATAAGATAAATATCAAATACGATGGCAAAATACGTGAAGAAGCAATTCAGAGAGGCAGAATGTCTCAAATACCATCTAACAACAAAAAAAAAAAAAAGAAGACCTACTGAGAAGAACCGTTAAGATGGCCAAAATGAGAAAGGGAATAGCCTACAAAAAAAAAACAAACAAAACAAAAAGCCAACCTGAGCATCTCCTTGTTCTTAAAGAACTGCACAGTCGGCGTGCCCATAATTCCAGCTGCTTCTGCTATTTCGGGATCTTCCTCGATATCAATTTCCACAAAATGAACATTTTGATCACATTCATCAATCACCTGCCAGTCATTTGCGACAGAAAATGAGGAAGTCATACATATGAAAAGAGATCTATTTACAAATGACCAACAGCATTGTGTGTTTAGGGGGCAATTGGATTGGAATTTCGATCCCACTAGCTTGATCAAAATATTAAGATTTGAAACTAAAGACTAGAGATGCTAAAATGACCAGAAACATCTAAAACAAATAATGGTGCATGACATCCAATATCTGTATGGTGCTAAAAAGTTTAGCCAGTATTCATTTCAATCAAATAACTTGTCGCATAATTATCTATCCTACTAAAATGTTGTAATCAAGCGTTACAATTTTGGGAATTCCATCCTGAACAAAATGAAGTATCCCAAACTAACATGGTTAAAGTCAGCTCAGAATATATTGGCATGGTGAGGAATAATTTGGACATCTAGCTCAAACAATCGAGCAAAAGACCAACTGAGGAAACAGATAAATTTCTATTGAAATTTTTTTCTTCAGCACCAAGTAAATCTTAGGAATATTTTTATTTTTCTGCTTTTCTTTTCTGAAGTCAAGGCTGTCTTTTCAACTCTTGCCCCATATTTTTCAATAATACAGAATTAAAAAGTTTCTTCATATGGTTAACTTGGGGGTAATCATTCATTTAACAGTGACATTAAATAAGTGCAAGTGATAAGTCTAAGTTACAGAAAAACCCCTGATGCACTTGCTTCACCTTAAAACAAGCCTTGTAGGATATTATAATGTACTGAAATTCCAAAGTATTTGTGTGTTACCATGCCATGTGAATTCAATTTTTGACAAATGATTCACGCACACAATATATGCTGCACTTCCTAGATCTCCATTCCCAAACATTTTACAGTATTAACAGATTTTTTTAAATTTCCTTTTATGATAGCAAAAACCTGCTGCTGGATAGGAGCTACAGTAATTGACACTGTTTCCTAGAAATACATAAAACCACATCCCAGTCATATCTGAAAGGGTCATAGTAACAATGTCAACATATACTAGCTTTGACCTTGAGAACCAAATAATGCCTAAGAAGTTGAGGAAAACATACCTTGCTGATAATGGGCTTTAAAGTTCTACATGGACCACAGGTTGGTGATGTATACAGCACACATATGAGTCTTGGACTTTCATGGTACAGCTTACGTAAAGCATACTGAGGGAAGAAAATGAAGGAGTAAAAGTTTAGATTTCTAATCCAAGGCTTATTTCAGCCGCACAAACAATAACCTCGCCCATCAAAATATGCATTAAGATAAAATTTGTCACAGAAATGCCAGGATTGTATTCTAGGGCCTGAACATGCACCTGGCCTTTATGCTTTGTAAGTGTAATGTCGAAGCCCTCCTGAACATCCCTGTCAGTGATTTCCTTCTTAACCTCTTCTCTCTGAGGCTGACATCAAATAGAGAATCATGCAGGTCACATAAGATTAGGTAGGGCCATGGGACAAGACACAACAAGAATGAACTAAAGGCTTGAAGAAATCATAGAAAGGCCATTACTGCAACTTAAGAAACTCAGTATGTTTTGCATCATCTAAATATAAGTGAGGAAAATAGCACTCATGACAATTCCATTGCACTCCTGTTCTTTTTTATGTTTTGTGATCTTTTTGGAGGAAGAGAGATAACAAACAGAAAAACGAGTTACCTGGTGGAACTCCACAAGCAGATTATTGCTCACAAGATATCTCTCAACGGATAAGGCAGCTATACATCCTGATCCCGCAGCAGTTATGGCTTGCCTCCACTCATGGTCCTATTCAAATAGGTGGAAAACAGAACATAAGACCGAGATAATTGGAATCAAACAAAAAGAAAAAAGATATTGGATCAGCAAGTAGTCTGAATTTTTGCAGCAGGATGTTAAAGTTTGGTAAACATCCCTGAAGAATGGCTCAAACATCTTGTATGATAAACAAAATGAACATGAACAATTTTCTTCCATTAGTGCAATATCAAATCCTTAATTTCAAATTTAATTGGGGTCGGTTACCTTAAAGTTTTCTTGCCATTCCATTACATTAAGAACATAATTTGGTTTAAGATGTAATTGTTCTAAAATTCCAAAAGTATTATTACTTATAATTTTAACTTGCTGTATAGGAATTCTCCAACCCATGCCTTAAACTGCAAGATTGACCTCTGTAGCATGATGTAGATTTCACACCAGTTTCACATCATGCCATGACACACGCAACTTGTGACGAAGTCCATGCATGGTGCCTTAGAGAACCCTCTAAGAAAGATAAATGCTTCTAGCCTGTGGAAACCATCACTCTCATGAAAACTCATAAAACCTATATAAGTGACATCTAAATAGCAGATGAATTTATGATATTTTTGTCAAACTTTTATTCAGAAATTTATTAACAGAAAATTGTTGTTCCCCTTTAAGCCAGAAATTTACTCATTAACATCCAAATGCAAATATTTTTCTTAAAGATCTTTAAGAGACCTAAATGTCATTTCTAGTCTATATTAAGCAAGCATCAAGAAGGGAGGCATTAGTGTAATAATGGCAAGGTTTCTCCATTATGAATTTGAGGTCACAGGTTCAAGATATAGAAACGGCCTCTGTAAAAACAGGAGTAAGGCTTTGCACATATAACCCTTCCCCAAACCCTGCAGTGTGGGAGCCTTGCACATTGGAAAAGTCATTTATTAAGCAAACATCAAGCCAAAAAGCAAAAAAATAAAAATATTAGCAACAATGAAACCAATACAATAACAAAAACAACAACAATAAAAACATTTTTCAGAATTACCTGTACATCTCCAGCTGCAAATACACCTGCTACAGATGTTTTTGCAGTACAATCCTTAACTAAAACATAGCCTGCTCTATCAAGTTCAACTTGGCCTTCCAAAAGCTGACTGTTTGGTGAGTGACCAATACCATAGAACAAGCCCTTTGCATCAAGCACGGACTCCTCTCCAGTATCAGCTTTTCTAGTTAAAATACCAGACATCTGCCCTTTTGTATTGCTTACAACGTCCACAGTCTCTGTATTGAAGTGCACAGTGATATTCGGATTGTTGAGCACTCTGAAACATTCGTGATAATCAACCTGTTAAACAAACACTCAGGGAGTTGAAAACTCAACATATCAATTGCTCATTAGTATATAATTCAGGGTCTCAATGCAAGAAATAAAAAAAGAAATGTAAAAATTTCCAAGAGAAAAACTATCAGTCATAGTTAAGCAATTAATGCACTAATCTGCAAACCTAGAGTACCACCAAGGAAGATGATAACTGCAAGTTTTTTTTTCTCCCTGATTCAGTTACAATTACTGTTTTGTGGAAAGAATTTATGTTTCCTTATTGAAATGAAACTTATAAAGAAAATTTATGCTAAAATTGTAAGTCCTTCAAGGACAAAAAAGTTATTAATTAAGAATCTGGAGTAAATAAAACATCTTGGATCATAGAGATGTATAAGTTCATCCAATTAAGTCCATTAAAAGAATGGAATGTAATGCATTTTATATATGAAGATGTAATAACAAGAAAATGCGCCAAGGATGGCAGAGAGTTGAATAGTTAAGAATAGGAACATCTTAAAAGCTTCTAAAACTTTTTGGCTAAATGGAGACAACACAGAATTGAATTGATCATTTGTACAATTGCAAGCAATTGACAGTGAACAATCAAACTCATTTGTCAAAAGAGTGCCCTAACAATTTATACACAACTCCATAAAATATTTCCATCAAACTCACCTGTCTTGCATTGCTTTAGATGCCCTGAGTCGGTCCCTACGTACAAGTAAATGAACATGACGAGCATATTTGGTTAAGTATAATGCTTCTTCTGTTGCCGTATCCCCTCCTCCAACAACAGCAAGAACTTGCCCCTTAAACAGGGGTGATGCTCCATCACAAATTGCACAAGCACTAATCCCCCTACTCCAAAATTCATCTTCATGGGGTAACCGGAGCCTTTTTGCTGTAGCTCCTGTGGCTACAATCAGGCTGTGGCTCTTGACCTAACAGGTCAAGTGATAAGAAACTTCAAATCAAAATCATAGACTAGTTATTTCCCTGGCCAGAGACCAGGCAATGAGGAATTTTCTGGCCAGCAAATTATCTAAAAGGCAATAAAAAAAAGGGTGCTTCTAGAAATGACAGACACACATACTTGATGTGGCCATCTCTTATGAGTTACAGGTGTTCTGATTCATTAACAGACAGTTTTATGGAAAATTAATGTTTTGCATAGGAACAACCGAGCATTGTCTTGTCTTTTTTCTTTCCAGGCACAAAAATTTTTGTTCTTTTTACATCAACAGACAGATCACCATAAAATATACATACTGAATGATATTAGTCAAATGTTTTCCTTTTTCTGTATACTTTTTTACCCCTTTTTTGTTCATCTTTCCAATTTGATTGATCATGCAAAGAAAAAGATCCTAACATACATCATAAAATTAAATCACATCATAAGAACATAAGAAACAAATCATAACTGTTTTTTTTTTCCAGGGGCATACTGTTATTACCCAAACATAGCAATTGGAATCAAACTTGAAACCAGAAAAAAGGTTTCAATGCAAGACCTTGGGTTAAACTATTAGTGTCAAAGTATTCCAACAAGTGCCAAAGCCACCACTTTGACAAATATGTAAAATAGCATGTCATAAAACCATTTATCACCTTACGTTCACTACTTTTTACAGTGAAGGGACTGCTTTTAACATCAATGGATTCTACATCTTCTTGGAAAAGCTCTGCTCCCCAGCGCTCAGCTTGCCGGCGCATTCTGGTCGGTACACAAAGTCAAGGGATTCAATTTTACAATTGCTTATAAGTAAATATATGACACATATGCCTCAGAAAAGAAATCAAAAAAAAAAAAGAAGAAGAAGAGAATTATCCAATAAGCTAAAGGAAAAGCAAAAAAAAAGAAGTAAAGTTATGCCCTTATCTTCACTACCTATCCATCAAATCTGGACCAGTTATTCCGTCTGGGAAGCCAGGAAAATTTTCCACTTCAGTAGTAGTCATCAGCTGTCCACCGGGCACACCACCTACTTGATACCCCTCAAACACAATCGGTTTTAAATTGGCACGGGCAGCATATATTGCTGCTGTGTATCCAGCAGGACCTGAACCTACAATTACCAAGTTTTCAACACCTTCGGCTGCAAAAGAAGAACAAAACTGAAATTACCCTTTGTACTTACTCCATATACATAGTGATATTGTGACAGTTATCAACATTACATGAGCAGACAAGACAAGCCTCAACTAAGACCTTCCAATCATCATTCCACACCATGGCTTCGATCCTTAGAATTATGCCTAACATATAACCATAATGCCAAGGCTAAAAAAAAAACCCCAAGAAATACCCAATCCGATAATCACGATATAATCAAGTCACACTCTAGTAGCTCAGCATAGCATTCAAGTATGGCACTTTCATAGCAAAATCCATGGCTAGCCAAACCCAAGCTTCACAGAAAACTCGAAAAGGTTACCAGAATCCTGGGTTATCAATATGAAACCAGATAATGCCCGTTCAGGAGCATACCCAGCAAATAACATTGTTAATCATATGAGAAAAATGGGCACCATTGATAATATCGCACGCTTAAGACCCAGTTTCTTTACAATCAGTTCACACACATGCACGCAAAGATACGGACACGGATACAGATTATATGTCCATAGAGTCGAGAGAGACCTTGTGGGGCCGGCGAGTCGGCGGCGTTGGAGGAAGCCTTGACTTGGGAAGCGCGAGAGAGGGACTGAGTGGGCGGGCTGAAACAGAGAGAGCGTCGGAGAGCCGGGAGCGTACGGTTTCTCAAGAAGAGTAGAGAGTTAGGAGGGAGAAAGAGAGAGGCCGCAGTGGGGGTTGCGGCGGTGGTGCCAGCGGTCATCGCAGAACAATGAGTTCCCGTTGTTATCTGGGCTCTGGCAGCCATTATCTGGTATTCAGACCATACAATTCAATTAAGTTACAAAATGACCGCACGCTAATATTTGTTGTCGCTGTTCGAAAAGCAACAAAATCTACTTTTGTCTCCTGGGCTTTATCCCGCTTGGTATGGGGCATCACTAGATAAGAACTATTTCATATGGCAGGCAGCCTCGCCTCTTGCTTTGTTTTAATTTTTCAACTCTCTCTCTCTCTCTCTCTTCTTCTTTTTTTATTTTTTTTTTTCGACACTTGATTTTATAGCATTGTAAGTTAGGTCACATCTAAAGTTGTGCAAATTTGATAGATATACTTGAAAAATATATATCTTTTTTTCCAATTATAATTAAGTGATATCTATCATATACTAATTTTTCTACATTGGTCCATCTTCCAAGTTATGTCAAAAATAAGTTATTTATACTCAAATTACCTTATTTACAAAAAAAAAATAAAAAATAAAAATAAAAATAAAAATATACCCTTGTGATTTTTTTCTCAAGACTTAAAAGAATGATAAATTGAGAGATCAATTAGATACCCATAAAAAAAATGATTATTAACATTTCTATAATATATATATATATATATATATATATTGTAAATAATAATAATAATAGTTAATAAAACAATGAGTACAACACTTCATTGCTTGCTGACTAGGTGAACCCTTCGAGTTGAGAAGTAAATTTTCACAAATGTAGTAAATAATACTTGGGAGACAAGGTTGTTTAAACTCCTAATTGTATGTATTCAATTCTTGGACAGGTGACTAATTTGCTCCTCTTGTATTTTGTCATGCATTGTCTCAACTGTTTTCAGTAAATGAAGGCTGGATTTTGCATGTTCGAACCCCAAGAATGATTTATATTAATTTCACCAAAACAATAAAAGTAATTCATGCGAAATAACAGACAATGATTCCTGAAACTTTGCTGCTATTTTTGTATCAACTAACAAAATAGACTCGTGAGTTATGACATCTTACATTGGATGCCACTGGACGCATTCATAGCCTGAGATGCTAAAGCAATATCCTTTATCCAATCTCAGTCTGACTTGGAAAACGAGACGAGTGGCAGACTCGAGCCCAGCTCTGGCAATGCGCAGAACTCAAGTACTCAACTCAAACGTTCAAGAACAACTATGCATGCCAAGCAGCCTTTCGTCAAGTTTTATTTTTAGTGTGTTGATTTTCAGTATTTTTTTTTAAAAAAAAAAATACAATAAATTTTAGTTATTTGTAAAAAAAAAAAAAAAAAAAAAGTGTTCAATACTGTATTCCGGTGCGCTTCCAAATTATGAGCCCACCTAGTTGTTTGGATACGTTTATTTTATAGTTGAGTCGAGGCCCAAACCAAAGAGAGGGGAGCGGCTTGGCCGCATTGATGGAGTCAGTGTGCCTCCACTTGTGGGGGGGGGGGGCCCTCACTCTCTTTTTCAACAGTGTCTTGTCATCTTCTTCAGGAATGAAAAAAAAAAGGAAGAAAGATGGGCAAGAATCTCCACGGAGCTGTCATCTTCTTTGGAAAATTACAAAAGTCTCTTTGAAAAATCAAAAGCCAAAAAGTGAAGCAGGAAAAGCTAGAAATTACCATCATTGCCATTTCCTCAGAACATTCCGTAAAAAATGTGCAAGGGATTAGGAATGAAAAATCAAGTGCAATTTTTTTTTTCTTTTCTTTTTTTTTTTCTTTTGTCAACTGCACCCCTGTATATATCGGATGAGTGTGAGCATTTTAGCAATTTCTCTCCATTTTAGCTCGTAACTATAAATGCCTAATAAATACTATAGAGATTAGGTAATTATTAAGAAATTATTTAAATTGCATTTTTGTTATATGTGGATGATTTGGAAATTGCTGTTATGAATAGAAAAATAGGATGTATTGGGATAGAAATATAAGAAATTTCTCATCGTAATTAATTTCATTTAACATAGATGATATTCTATCTAAATTGCATTTAGTTTACTATATATTTCAAAAAAAATTTAATTTTTTTGTTTTAAATAATAATAAATTTTATTATTATTGAATTTAATTACTTTCTTTTAAATGTGTTTAGCATAAAAGGTATGATAAGATAGTATATTTATTATATCTTATATTTAGTAAATAATTTAAATTGTATATCATTAAATTTTTATGTCATAATTATGATTTAATATTATTTTATATATTTTTGTGAATTAAATTATTTTGTATTATAAGTTAAATTCATTTATTAAATATTTAATTTAAAATTTTTCTCTGTTTTTTTTTTAAAAAAAAAATTTACTTTTGTCACTGTATTTGTCGTTGTTGCTAGTCACGATTACCCCTCTGCTCCACTCACTCTGCGTCCTTATCAGCGTCACCATTTCTCTTCTTTCTATTTTTCTTTCTCTCTCTCTTTTTATCTTTATTTTAATTTCATCTTTTATTTATATCTCTCGTCTTTTTTTTTTAAAAAATATATATACGAGAGAATGGAAGAAAGAGAAAAAATAAAAAAAGATAAGAAAAATGTAAGAGAGATAGAAAGAAACATTAAGAAAAAAAAATAGCTAGAAGAAAAATATAGAAAAAAAAAAGAATGCAAATTTTTCTATAAAAGATTAAAAAGAGAGAGAGATGGAAAGAAAGAGAGAAAATGCTTGTGAAAAGTATAAAAGTAAAAAAAAAAAAAAAAAGGTGAGAAATGTAGAGATGAAAGAAAAAAAAAAGGTGAAATAGAAAAATGAAGAGAAATGACAAGATGAAAGAGACAGAGAGGGTTAGAAGAATAAAAAAGAGAGGGAAATCTTAAAAAAAAAAAAAAAGGAGATGAAGAGATGAAAAAAAGATAAATTTTAAAAAATGAAGATGAAAAAAATAAAGACAAATTGAGAGGAATGAAAATAGATAAAGGGGGGAGAATATATATATATATAAAAGATTAAATATAAGAGAGACAAAAATAAAAAAATATAAAAAATAATAAAAAAGAGACAAAAAAAAGTAAGAAAATATTATCATTAATGAAATTGTTATATTTTTTATCAATTAAAATATATAATTAAATTTTTATTCCTTAATTTATATAATTAAGTAGACAATTTTAAAAAATTTAAAATAATTAGCAGTTAAAATCAAATAATTTTTGTGATTTGTGATAAAATAAATTAAAATAATAGTGATAAGGGTTAATTATGTAGATAAAATTGTTTTAGCAAGCCTATATTATTCAATATCCACACCTTTATTATTTAATTACGTGAATAAACTTGAGGCAATCACCCTCACTACTTAGTAGTGCTTGCCAAATTGAAATTCCTTTCTTCATTCCCTTCTCAATTTTTTTCTACACGGTCAACTAACCTCGGCAAATCCACCTAAAAACTTCTCTATCTATCTTGCGACCCACAAACAGCTTCTTGGTATGCAGCGTATCCATCCTCTGGAATTGATTTATATTCGGAAACAAGTTTTTCTGTTTCACTTTCTCATGCAGAAATGTAGTGTTATTTCTTCTGATAGATGGATGTAAATATGAGATGTGAAGAAAAATCAAGCTATTTGGACTTTATGTGCTGATCCCAATAAAAGAAAAGAAGAAGAAAGAATAAATTTTTTTTTTTTTTTAAAAAAAAAAAACACTTTCTGTCATCTTTGCAGAGTGAAAAACTGAGACCCATAATACAACAGTTGACAAAAGAGGGATGTTCTTTTGAAATGCAAAGAAGAAAACAAACATAGGGGTAGAAAATGGGTCCAACCTAAGGCTTGGGCCATGGAGCATAGTCTATTTGTTGAGGTCGAATTTGACACGAGCATGGCAGCAGCAATTTAGAGTAGCATTCACATTTCACACAGTAAAATTCTCGCTTGGTTTGTCAAATGGAAGAAAAGAAGCTGTGGTTGTTGAAGTTAGAACACTGACAAAAACTAGTACGCACATGGGAATGGAATTTTAAGACGTTGAAACTGTTTCAACAATGAAATTTATTATTATTTTTATTTAATTAAAAAAAAAAAAAACAAAACAAAACAAAACGAAACAAGATTAAGATTAAAAAGGGATATTGAAAACCAAGTCAAGAAAGCTCGGCTGCCCAACAAAAAGCAGAACCTTCTAATATGTCCAAGGGTTTTCCCCCGAGTTTCCCTTTAACGCTTGGTAGCGCGTGCACATACGCTCTGGTATTTTGACAGGGAATATACTTTATAAAAACACCCTATGCTAAACAAGGATAATTACGATATAATTTATGTTATTTAGGTAGCATTTGGGTCTAATATAAAATGAAAATTGGTTTTATATAATGGAATTTTATAGAAATAATATAACATATTTTCATTTAAAATTTATATAATATTAAATATTATGTAAGTAATATAAAATTAAATAAATAATATATTTTAAGTATTATTTATGGGTATTATATCCAAAGATTATTATTTTCTCTTCATAAAATACTTATGGGATGTGCAGTATCATTTAAAATTTCACTCTTTTTTTAAAATATGAGAGTTAAATAGTGTATACCGTCATATTTTTTCACACTAAATTTATTGATGTTGATATTTAAGTATCTATTAGGCTGGTAAAATTAAAAATTTTTAACATTTTACTCCAAGTCCAGTGTAATACGATGAAAAAAGAATAATTTATGACACCACTTATCATAAGATGATTAATTTTTTCTTAAAAAATACTCATTGACATATAAAATATTATTATTTATATGATTTAAAATTACTTAAAACGTAAGAGTTGAGTAGTGTGTGCTCGTCACACTTCACATACTAAAATATTTCTCATCTTGTTTGACAACTTATGAGGAAGAAATACATCTAATCAAGCTTAATGATACTTTTGGGGGATTTTAAAAAGTTAGGGGGAAGAATGAGTAAATATTATTAAGTGGACGCAGATGGGTAGAATGATTGAACCGCCGCTGGTCACAACAATAACGGATCGTGAAAAGAACACGCTTGTTTTGGGCAAGTGAGACTGTCCTCCTCAGTGTGGAAGTTTTCGGAGATGAATAAAATATTATAGCACACACGATAAAGTCGTAAAGTTCGGTTGTCCCCTTGAATATATATATATATAATTTTTTTTTTTTTTTTGGGGTGCATTTTCTGCATGCGATGAGCCATGATAGCTGGGGAAAGTAATTAAAGATGACACAACTTATAGAGAAATTATGGAAAGAGGAGTTTGGCACGTTACATGCAGATTAAAGAATTGGAAAGTAGCCGCACACCATGAGGTAACGAAACTACTATGGGTTGGTGGGGAAAAATATGGTGTCATGCACGCACTGATCTCATTGGAATCACCACCAACCTTTCCTCTAATCTCGACCGTTTATCATCGAATTATTAATGCTATTCGTTTGCTTTGGCTAATTTTCTGATCTCAAGCTTTCCGCTAAGCACAACATATACACATGATATGTGATATATCTATCCATCTTATATTTCATATATAGTATGAAAGGTTCGTGTGCTAACGCTTTATTTATTTATTTATTTATTTTGAGATATGCTATGTCCCTCGTGTCGTGCCAAAGAATAAAAATTATAACCTGTTGATTGATGCGTTTCATCTTTTAGAGGGTATCTGATGGGTCAAGTTAATGCCATTTCTGTACAGGCAGTTCCGCATTCCGCTATAATAGTAGAGAACTTGACAACGGACTTGTTCTTCATTGACCAGTCAATGGAAGCCCCCACCCCCCAGCCATTGATCTCAACCTCTCAAGCCATAGAGCAAGGGAAACGGGCTTAGAAGATGCCATCCTTAGATAATGATCTTAAGCTAGAAGCATGCCAGTGCTTACTAGTTAGTATTGATAATAACATGCAAATTGGTATCTATATACCCATATACACGCTAAATTAAAAGGTCATTTTTGCTATATTTATTCTTTCTTTCTTTCTTTCTTTCTTTCTTTTTTCTTTTAGAGTCAAACATTTCAAGTTTTACCAAATTTCACTTAAATTCATTTAAATATTTTTAATCATATTTTACTTAAATTTTTTTTCTTTCAATTAACTTGACTCTCTTTTTAAAGATTCTAATTAGAAAATCACATTATTATATTATAAAATGCATGAAATGTTTTACCCGATTATCCATACACACACACACACACACACACACACACACACACACACACACACAAACACACACACACACACACTACGTTTCAACCATTTCTTTAATTCCTTGGTCACTAAAACAGAGAGAGCGGAGAGGGAGAAAGAAAGAAGGAAAAAGCTCTTGCATTTCTCATGAACCGTGGAGTCGTGTTGGGTTTCTATTGTTGGGGTTGGGAGTTCTTAGCTGCCCTTCTTCTCTTTAGCCACATCTATAATTGAGCCTCCAGCTCCAATTCATCTCTTTCTCTTTTCAAATTTTTCTCTCTTCAATCACCTTCTCATCTCATCAAAACGTTCATGGATCCTTCGGGGAATGACGACAAGGGTTTATTGGAATATGTACGAAAGTCAAGTCCACCACCCTTCTTATTGAAAACCTACATGCTCGTGCAAGATCCGGCGACCGACGGTGTGATATCGTGGAACAGGGACGGGACCGGGTTTGTGGTGTGGCAGCCGGCAGAGTTTGCTCGTGATCTCCTCCCTACACTCTTCAAGCACAGCAACTTCTCTAGCTTTATCCGACAACTCAACACCTATGTATGTAGAGCTACAGTAACCCTTTTGTTTTATTCTTTCTTTTCTTTTCTTTTCCTTTTTTTCTTTCTTTCTAGTATCTATATATATATATATATATATATATATATATATATATATATATAGATATAGATATCGGTTTTAGCTTGGTTTGGTGAAAGTTGAATTAAGTCTTAATTCAAAAATTGATTCCTTAAGGTGGTTGACTTATACAGAATATTGGTTAAAGGGGTCCTATACTTAATCATCATCGTTCTTCATGGGGCATATTTAACTAATTAATATTGTTTAGGAAAAAGAAAATTCATCCACGGTTAATTCAGAAGCGTCATCCCTATGCACTTGTCCATCATATCATTTCAGTTAAAATAAATTGAAGGAAACCATGAAAAAGGAAACAGAAGATAGTTTAGAGTCTGTTTTTGGGCTCATTCAACAGATAAAATCATGCAACTCCCTTAACATTGAGTAAGTATATAAGAAGTTGCTGGTCTATGAAATCTAAATAAGAAATTACAATTAAAAGTCTTTTTTTTTTCTTTTTTTTTTCGGTGTTGTTGGAGAAACGTGATTTATTTTGATGGAAAATCAAACAGAAGGGTTGATCGAGAAATAGAAGAAAGAGTGAAGGAATTAAATGAAGGTAGAGGGTAAAGGTTGTAATTTTAGTTTTTTACTTTTCGTTTTAATAGGATAATAATTCTTCAAGTTTCGGTTACACACGGCCTTGTCCTTCACGTAACTAGTTAGAAAGAGACACATGTGGCTGCAACACTATGACAAAAAGTTGAAAGTGAAGCCGGTGGATTTGGGATTAAAGCTTTCAAAAAAAAAAAAAAAAAAGTATTGAACACAAGTAGATACAGATTAATGATGACCCTTAACAGTATTATATATATTTTTTTATTTTTTTATTTTTGTTAAAAAAGTGAAAATTGTAACTAAAATCAATGATTATAATTAAATTCTGTTCACCCAACTTTTTGTTTTGTACCTGTAATAGAACTCCAAAGCTTTAGCATAAGGATTTTCAAGTTAGGCCCGGAATTCTAATTAAGAATACAGTAGTAGAAAAGGAAAAATAATGCCACCACCAACATGGTAGTAGAGTTATTAGGTTCTTAGTCTTAGTAATCGGCATCACACCAAGCATGAACGAACAAGAATGAAAAATAAATGGTGAAGACCTTAAGAAGCAAATATACAGTTTCTTCTTCATATCATAAGCTTTTTTTCTTTCTTTCTTTCTTTTTCTTTTTCCTTCCCTTTCTCTTTTTGTAAACAGGGTTAGAATGTCATCCATTGCATGTCTATGTCATGGTGAATTGGTGATTATGAATCTGTTGATACAGGGTTTCCGCAAGGTTGCCACAAGCCGATGGGAGTTTTGCAACGACCTGTTCCGAAAGGGAGAAAGAGAGATGTTGTCCTACATTCATCGAAGAAAAGCATGGTCTAGCAATAAGCAGCAACACAACAATGGACCACCAATTAACCAAGCCACACAGTTGGAGTCTGATGAAGATCAAAGATCGTCATCAACTACATCATCATCGGAATATGGTAGCCTTATGGAAGAAAATAAGCGCCTCAGGAAAGAAAATGGGGTCCTGAGCTCGGAGCTTAGCAGAATGAGAAGGAAGTGCAGGGAACTACTTGACTTGGCAGCCAAATATTCACATTTGCAGACAGAAGAGGAAGATGATGAGAGGCCAAAGTTGTTTGGTGTGAGGTTGGAAGTTGAAGGAGAGAGGAAGAAGAAGAAGAGACAAAGGGGAGAGATTAGAGCAAGCTCAAGCACTTTAATTTCCCAATCGTGCAAATAAATTTCAATTCTCAAGTAATAATTAGCATGAACAGTAGAACGAAGCGAGCTACAAAATATTGAAGTAGCTTGTTCATGAATATGTACCGAGATATACTACTTGGTTTTATCTGGGTTAATTAATTAGTTTAAGGGGACATAATTGAAAATGGGCACACAAGCCATACAAAGTCATGTGGCTATGGGAAGCCAAACATGAAATTGTCAAGACTGTATAATACAAGCCCACAATTGCCTCCTTTATTTCTACAAATTACTGGCCTAGTCCATTACAAACTCTTATGTATTCTAGAAGGTCAATTGGTGAACGATGAGACTTCTCAAGACTACTTGCTCCTCTTCCTATGCAAACAGTGGAGGCAATGATACCATATATTTCAGTTAGTAGTGAGTTGGCCTAGGCTTGACGATTTTGAAGTTGAGGAAGTACTGGGTATGCATTAAACCAGAAGTTAATGTTAAGCGTTGAAACAGTTGTTAAGGTTGGCCATGCAAAGCGATTAAAATGAATCATAACAAGAAGTTGCAAATATGGAATAATAAAATACATGATAGGTAACACTCAATTTTAATTAAATCTTCTAATTTTGGTCAGCTGGGTCAATCTTTGTCGATTCTATATGCAATATCATCAGTATCTACGAAGGACCCATCTTCACAGATGGAACAACGTAATACCTGAGAAGCACCTTCCGGCAACTTCTTGCCAAAACTTTGCATGACTGCATTCACCGTAAGCAATATCGAGATGAACCCTTTAGGAGAAGGAGAAGAAGAAGAAGAAGAGTTGTTCAAGTCCCAAGCTTCGACCTTTTCATAATAAGAATCGAGGCAATAACTAAGGTGGTCCAGAGAGTGTCTCCAATTCTTCATAAATATCCATTGTAGAGATTTAAGAGGAGGAGGTTTTAAGTGAGTAATAAATTTAACACGATATTTTAATACAAATCTTAAAGACTTGAATTTATAAATTCTTTTTTTTTTTTTTGTTTATATACAGACGTTCCGTTTAAAATCTCAACACTTTTGCCTGATCAAGTTTTGCACTTTGGAAATTACAAAATTGTTGCCTGTGTAGTGCTGCATACAGAATTTGGTGTGGGTGATAATGCCATTGTTGCAGCCCTGTACAATGTACTAAGTCTATGGATATTTAATTTTTGCTTCAATTATTGATCATGACCCACTTATCTAGACATCTCTTGATCTACAATCTAGTCTTTCTACTCTGTCAGTTGTTTTCACACGTGTAAATCAAATTGAAAGATTCCTATATGTTGAATATGCTCGTTTCTGCATGCTGATTTCGTTGTTTCCTACATGTATTCAAATTGAAACATTCCAGCCTTGGTGTAACGGTATCATAACCTTCTTTTTATGAGATGACAACTAAATATAAATTTTTTCCAATAAAAAAAAAAAACACAGCTATTAAAAGACACAAATAAATTCACTTCTTCTGAAAATAAAGTCACCATAGTATCTCCCCCCCCCCCCAAAAAAAAAAAGAGATTTTTCATTGAATTTGTCAACACTTTGGTACCATCATCGACCATTTTGTATCCCTGAACATCTTATCAAAAGGGAATTTCTAGATTCCCGTGGATGACTCCATTGCATGGAAACTAGACAGATTCTTAAAGACCAATATACTAAATTGCAGTAAGTTACTTGAAATGCCACTCAATGGTACAGTACTGAAGTCATTTTTAAAACTAAAGTTTTCGAATTTTAGTTCTAGTCAGTGCCAATTAAACCAGAAAAGGCTGCTTGAAATATATCGCTGACTTGCTAGAATTGGTGAGATAAACGAAGCTTAGCGTTGATGTGTTCCCGATCGGCCTGGTTTTTTCGCAGTGCTTTTTTCGAAAATGTATTTTAAGTCTCGGAGGGTTCTGAAGAGGACAAGTTCAAGTGGTAACTTTCTTCCATCCTGTAATATTCATCAACAAACTTGTTCATATCCTTCTAAACTCAATGTATATAAATGCACTCATCGCGTACATACACAGCGCTTTTACACCACTTCCAACAACTTCAGATGTTTCCTGAACTACCTGACCTATTTTTCTGCTTCAACACTTTGATACCTGATTGACTGTCTGGCCTTGAATATGTCCAGCTTCAGCGCTAAAGAAAATAAAACTAATTCCAAAAGATTATCTCTGCCATCTAAGGGGAGTCCTCAATACTTTCACAACACGCTGCTGCCTAAGCTAGATGGCCTGTTCAATGAAACCATGGAGCTAGTTTTGGCATGTAAGGAGGGGGAAAAGGGTTGGCACGGAGGGGGCAATGGATTATTGGGATTTGCATTTTCATTATTATGATCATTGCGGGGCCACTTACAATTATGCATAGTTATTATATATGCAGAAGAAAATCATTTATATTTCGCTTTTATGATTTCAGAATTAACTTCCATCGCCATTAACTTCTGGCGTGCACGAGAATAATGGCATGGACAATGGCCTTCCGGCCTTGCAGCAATAGTCTCCATTACAGAGGTTACAAGCAGAAGAAAATCATCTGACAACTCTTTTAGGATCTTGCATCAATCCAGCAATCTTTTATTGTGTTGTTATGTATAACCATGGCGTAGATTCCATGAGGTTTGAAGTATCAAGCAGATTTGGATACGCAAGTGAAAATCTTAAGTAACTCACCAAAATTGGGTGTCGTAATCTTTATAAATCTTGGGCACAAGTTCTTTTCCACCTTTAGAGTCATTACCATACACGAAGCCTTGCAACCCATAAACTTGTGAGCCCCAAGCATCTCAGATGTCTTCGGCCAGAAATCAGGCCTTAACAGCCCATCTCTGGGTTCTACCGCTGTAATTGGGTTGTGTGGCCTTCTTAATGACCTATTGTGTCGAGAGCACTCTACTCAACTTTTATATCTTAAAAAAAGAGAGATTTTGGATCATACTTTAGGGAGAAAATAATAACCCCATAACAAGTAGTATCAGAACTGAACCATCCCAAATCTGATGTCCGCCACCAAGCGCTCTAAGCCCAAAATTAAGGGGGAGTAGGCAGGGAATACCCGGTTCACGACAAGAACGTTTGGATTTGGTGGAAAGAAATGTGACGAAATCCTACATCGAAAAGTAGAAGGGGATCATTGAGCCTTATAAATATGAGTTCAGTACATCCATGGAGAGGGTAATGACTCCTATCCCACCGTAGACCTCCGCCTTGTCGATGAGCTTGGTGTTTGGGGAGAACGTAATGACTAAAAGCGACTCTTATACAGCTTATTTCTGTTCCTTTTTTTTTTTCTTTTAATTTTAGCTTAATTCTTTACGTCCCTTAGAGTTCAGAGTGAAAGTTATCCAACGGAAGTTGGAATGACTTGAAATGATAAGCATGCTTCTATGCTAACTGTGTGTGTGCGACAGACATGCAAGAGTGTTGGATGTTAAAATCTAGCCAGTTGGCAGCATCCCATTACCCCCCCTATACGCTGCAACAAAGTCACCGAACTAAGTGTGTGGTTACCAATCCAAAAACACTTGAGATTCCGGATTTTGCCTATTCAATCTCCAAGTTTGCACACGTGACATGACAAGCATCCACAAATGTCACTACCCTTTTGCAATGCATGAAAATTCTGAAGAAATGCAAAGTAAAGTATGAGTTGGCTGGTGAAGCAGGACAGTTTAATTCATTATCTGGGTTCCCCATAGTTCTGTCAATGAGCTGCTTCGACAGGTGCAATGCAGGCACAAGACTAGAAACCATAATCAACAATGGTTTTTCAAAATCCCTGAAATCCGAAACGTAACCAATACGTGCCAGGAACATAATGAGAACAAGGTCATTTAAATACAATCATTAAGGATGTGACCCTGTTATCAATATGTTCAAGATCCAGTTTCAAGTACAAATAAGAATCTTCCTTGTACTGACATTGAGCTCAAAACTTGTACTTTTATGCACATGCTTACTTGAAAGAAAGTCATGTCCCCCCCCCCACTCACAAGAACTTTATATTTATAAAACTATGCAGCATAAATCTGGTATATATGTTGCAATACATTTGGATGTGTTGAAACATCCAAAAATAAGTAATTGTCTATCTACATTGCTATTTGACTTCATATCTCATATATAAACAAATGTAAAACAAAACTGTAGAGGGCAAAACAACTATTGTTGAAGAAAAACCTGAGCTATCAGAGTGCCTTGTCCTTTCCTTTCTGTAGTGTTGCTAAAATTTCCCAGATATCTGCATTTTTATTTTCTTTTGATGCTTAAGAAATGACTGCCTCATAAGATGTAGAACAATAATGCATCACTCCTCTGGGCGAAATAAAGTATACGTTGAACTAGACTCTGTCTTTGTAACCTACAAACAGCGCATATTTCATATAATGAATATGATGGAAAGGAAACCAGGAAGGGATTTAAATTCTTAATTCTATTGTGGTAGAAAAATTGCAATGATAAGAAATGAACGTAACTATTAGTTTGTCCCAAGTTCCCCAATGAACATCCATTATTAAAAACAATACAGAGATTGCTATTTACTGCAGATAATGAGACAAAAATGGCAATGCGTCCATTAAAAAATAACTGCCTCTTTGTAAGATATAGAAAAAAAAAAAAAAAGAGGAAGAGATTTAAATTCTAAATCCAATTGTGGTAGAAAATTGCACTATGCCGTAAGAAATGAACAATAAAACTCTTAGTTTGTCATAAGTTCCCCAATGAACATCCATTATTAAGAAAAATACTGAGATTCCTATGCACCACAGACAGTGAGACAAAAATGGTAATGGCATGTCCATGCTTTAAAAAAAGAACCTCTTTGTAAGATATAGTTCCACACCATTTTGGATATATTCTGAATTATTTAAAGAAAAAACCTATTTGTTTTCCTGGATAGTACATAGATCAAATTATGGGAAGCAGATACACAAGATTTCCTTTATATGTGGTCTCTACAGGGTGGTGCCATCTTAAACTAAAGAACTTTTATGAATTCTAACATATATGATTCATAAGTGCCTCATGGAATTAGACTTTTAGTGAAGAAATGTCTCTAGAACAAGAAAGAAAACTAAAGAGAGAATGCTGATTGAAAATGAACCAACCTCAGAATTACGGGAAAGTCCTGCAGGAAGAGCAGGGACAAGTGATGTCCAGAGGATGGGCTCTAAAGGATCTATAGTACTGTAATTGGTTAGAAGAGGAGCAGACAAGAAAGGAGTCAACGGACACGTGTTTCTTTGAAGAGACAATCCTCCACTCATTCCTAACGGAGCTCCAATTCTCTCACTACCACTATCATAACTTGTAGGCTTCTCAATTGCTTTGCCATAGTCCATCTTGTTAACACCATTTTTATTTTCATTCTCATCAATCTCATTGCTGTTTCCCTGCTTTTTTGATGCCTTCTCTTGCAAATTCTTGTAGGCACCTGATTGAGACAAAATGTTTAAGCAAGAAAACGATGAGCCTTTTTGCCTTTTTCCTTCAAGATGCATGCCCAAACAGGGCATCTGGTATGGCTCAGTGGGCTGGATTAACCATTCCAATGTTTTAAGTTCACTGCCAATATCTTCATGATAGCCATGTTTAGTTTTTTCTGATGACTTTGAGATAGACTCCAGTTGACGTGTTTTATTTGATGCCCACCACTTGATGTTATTTGTCAGATCAATCTTTCTCTCAATACAAAAACTGCCAACAAATTCACTTTCTGCTGCTGAGTCATCACCTGAACCACAAAACAACTCACCATTGGACAGAGATAAATAAATTGGAGTTTAACTAGGTGGGAGAAAAGTTACACATGCAGAGTCCTTCAAGAATCAATTTATTGCCCAACATGCTTGTAGATATATATCTATATGGCATTGCATTCATTGTTCTTAAATGTAATAAAGATCAACTTAAGTAGTTTATGGAACTTACCATAATTTAAGCTACTGAAGTATTCAGATCCAGTCATACGGCCCAATGATGAATCCCATCGACTGCTTTGCAATAGTAAGATATATAGATCAAATGGAAGAAAGTCAAAAATTGACAAAACACAAGGTAATATGTACTTATGCATGCATAACCAAAGTAAAATAATCAAAAATCTTCATCCTCGTTCTCCCAAAAAGTTTTCACCGCCTTCATAAGCTTATCATCAATTGTGGAGCATTTTCCTTGACTATTACAATTTTAAAAGTAACAAAAGATTGCTGCTACAAAGACCAACCTGGTAGCGTAAAATCTGCTTCACTAGACATAATTGTTAGACCACAGAAGCACATTTTAAGTATAATCAGTCAAACATTCAAATTTGCAGTGCTCAAAACTAAAATATTGAGTGAAGTTGTCAATCTATCTTGGCCACAAACCTCAAGCGGTATCATGAAATATTAACACAACAACGTGGGAGAAGCAACCATAGTGCCAGAATAGTAGCATCATAACCCAGTGTAGTAATTTCTAGAATCTACATGATGCACATCTAAAATCTGAATAACTGGTAATTTGGGTACATCTAAGTAGCATTAAATTAAAAGCATACCTGGACAGTCCACGGTACTTAGAGATTCCTCTTGAAAAGCCACTACTCTTTCTGCAGAAAACAAATCACAATAATGAACAACGAAGTAATAGTTGAAAATGTACTTGCCAAAGATGCATCCATACCTTCGAAGTGATGCAAGGTATTCCTCTCTTGAGACATTCTGCATTTCGTTGAGATCTCTTGTATAATCAGTAACCTACAGGACACAGATACAATATTTTAGGAATGACAAAAGTACAAACAAAAGAGGGAAAACACACCTTGTATGGTCAACATGAAAGAAAATAGCTTTACAAAACTGCCAGAATCAAGTAGATAACTCATTTTCCAGAAGTAAATAATAGGATAAGAGACCTTTCTTGAATATAATTTGTCCCTGGGAGAAAAAAAAACTCCAACTTAAATGTAAAAATGATTTGTCTATTAAAGAATTTTGTCCATCAATAATATGGAAGACATAAATCAACAAACCAAAAAAAAAAAACACAAAACATAACATGCTTCCAACTTGACAAAGACAAAATGTACAAAAGCATAATGGTCATGATTTTTGGCTATGAAAGGTTGAGAATCAGAAATGATCTTACTGGAAAATTAATGAGGGTCCCAGGACCCCAATATTTCAAGGCAGCAAGATCATATGCTCTAGCTGCAGCCTCCTCATCATCATAAGCCCCTATAAACATACACTTGCTGAATCTAAAAAATACAAAAGAACGCAAAACTTCCAACAACAAGACAATGCCATGCTCAAAACTTACCCAAGTATACTGGGAAAACAAGTCATGCCAACCATTTCATGCGCAAGAAGAAAGTAAAACAAATGTCAGTTTGCATAACATATATGTATGTGCCTCTGTGTGTGTGTGTGTGTGTGTGTGTGTGAGAGAGAGAGAGAGAGAGAGAGAGACCTTGCTTTATCTTCTTATTCTGATTCTGGTTCCACGTAGTTTTATCCCAAAGATGAGCTTCATAACGACCAGTCCACCTATGCCTACATTCCAGTTCATGAAACTAAAAGCATTAGTCTAAATTTCAAAGGAGCTGGAGTATCACTCTTCTGATGTATCAAAAACAAAGAACAACTGGAGTGTTTGACAAATGGAATGGGCATTTTAAAATGGGGTAAATCGAAACCGGCCAAAAAAAATTCAAGCCTTGCAGAAGTGCTAAGGCATCATCAGGGTCTAGATTGTTTCCAATTTGTGATTGACAAAACAAAAACAAAAAAGGGTCTTGGTATATATGATCTACTGCAACCACACACAAGGTCGAATCATAACCCTTAGATTCAGGACAGTCATGTGTAGAATACGAAATTTTTGTCCCAATTATCATCAATTCAAGTACAAAAAACACCAAGTTAACACTGCATAAAAACCCGCTACTGTAAAAAGCAAACGCGCCACGGTGACACATTTCATCGTACACATAAAGCATAAAATAACTTCAAAAAAAAATAAAGAATTAAAAAAAAAGACCAAAATTTAGATATCAATTAGTAAGAATAACAAAAGTACCTGGTGACCCCACGGTAAATGGAGCTGCGTTTACCGGCAGTGCAAGGCGGCATCTTGCTGATGCGTTCTTTGGCAGTGCAACCTCTCTCTTTCTTCGCTTTCTTTGCCACCATTCCTCTGTACAGTAACAGCTGATCGTTTGCCATCGCCGCCTCCGAACTCTCCGCTCCACCTCCTCCGCCTCCGCCAGCTTCCGGCTTCAGACCATGATCCGACGAGGAGGAAGCCATCATTAAAACAAGTAAATGGCTACAGATAGATAGAGAGAGAGAGAGAGAGAGAGAGAGAGAGAGAGAGAGAGAGAGGGGCGACTGAGCCAAAAGCTCATAAATTTTTAACTTTAGAGATGGAGGAGTTGACAGTAAATAAGTAAGGAGTGGCTCGATTTCTTTTGTTTTCTTCGCATTTATAGTGAAATGGCGGATGTGTCCTTATCCCTGTTTGAAAAGCCGACGCGTGGATGCGGAGCTTTCTGAAGCTTAAGAACAAAAAGGTCCAGTAACGGCTAGCGCGCAGATAGGGGGCAGTTTGGTAATTTAATCGGCGTTTCCCAAGATTAGCACCCGTCGTGCGCTGTCCAGTAGACACGTGATTTGAGTGGCTCACGTGACGCTGCTGTACATACATGGAATGGATCCAGCTCCACCTGCCGTTGATGTTACAATGTTAACGAAGATGACCGAACTTTGTTTTAATCCCTCGAAAGTTGTTAACTGTTATGACACGTTACAACTTTTCTCGGTTTTTGTGCATAATTGAAACCCAACGGGCAAATGTGAGCAATAATGGGGGAGGGGAGGCAGTCTTAACCTAATTATTGTTCAGCAATTTCGAAAGTTGTGAAATTACTGTACACATGATGCACCCTTTTACGCATCATTAGCATTTTGTCAAAACAAAGCATCTGCTACAGAGTTATGGACAAAACAAAAAAGGGCCCTGCCAACTTCCACGAGTAGCAGTAGCAGCATTACCTTCCAAAACTGGACTTCCCTGCAATCACACCATGTAGAACTGCAAAACTGCACTCTCACTCTGTCGCTCTAAAGGTTGTCCCGTAGTCTCCAATCTGTCTCCCCATGAAATGGGCAGTGTTGGAAATCTGTGGATAACCAATTCTTCAGTGTCATCCAAAAATGGAAGATATTTTCAGGAACTGCTTTCTTACACAAGACACGAATCCACTTTCGCTTGTTTCTATGTACCTAACTTGCCTGGATGTTGGTGAAGCCATCTATGCTAACAAGAAGACAACAGTGATGGCTAATAGCACAGACAGCTGTGTTTTCACTATTGCCTCTAGCCTATCATTAGGCCAGCTCCAATCCCCACTTTGACCTATACTTGCCAACTCTTCCATTATTCCTGTGTCCAGACAATACGAATCCCCTATTCGACACTGCCAGGAATGTCACCTTTGAGATGTCAATTATACGAGGAAAATGTATCCATGCCAACATCACGTAGTTGTAGCTCTACAAGTTGCTTTTGCCTTACCACTTCCTCCTGCCCCATGAAACTTTAGCAGGAACATCAACTGAACAGTAGCTTACCCTTTTGCACCAAACGCAGCAATATCTCAGATGGGGATCTTGCAACAGTGTAGAGATGGGACTGACATGAACCAATCTTTCACCTTTTCACTTCAGACCTATTCCAATTTGGCCAGCAGGGTGGTAAGAAGGGGATGATCTCAATCCTTGCTCACCAAAATTTAGTTCCCATACTTCTCTTTCAGTGATACTGCAAAATATCATGACAAGAAAAGGCTTCAAAATTCCAGTAAGTTTATCTTCCAAAATCATTGTTGCAATGCAATGTCCTTGCAGCACAGTGTCAATGCGTAGGTATAGCAAAAGACTGTTCAAGACATGAAATGGTAATTTTGTCACTGAAACACTGCACCCGATGTCATTCCTGACAAACTGTATATTTAGCTAGGCACTCCTGCATCAGTTTTGTCCAAGACAATTTACACCATACATTTAGGTGTCCTAACGCCAAGTAGACAGAGAAACCAAATGGAACAGACAATATATGGTATCATTGAGCTCAGTTATGACCAGAAACCAATGGAACAGACAATATGGGCGGCCTGATACAGGATGCACCAACTGTCCTTGTTTAGATGTAAGCATTTATTCTAACTCAACACATGCCCTTACAAGGAAATAGAGTATCTGCATACCTACTCTTTCTCGTATGATAGCAGCATACTTGGCTCCAGCACTTTTTTCTGCAAAGCAAATTATGTCACGGTACATCTCATTAGAAGGCCTAGTTCCTGCATCTGCCATCCATTCTAATACCTGCATTGACAACTTGCTAAGTTTCTCCATCCACCAAATTTATGAAAGCGAAGGACTAACGTGTTAATCAATGATATGCATGAATCCACGTCTTTTCTTAGAAACATTTGCAGGGAAACAAACAAAGAAAACTAGCAAGTTCTCTTGTGTGCATGTCGGTGGTGCAAAACAAAGACAATTTTTATCCTAAATAATTTACATGGCGGTAACAAAAACACATATAAAACCCATAGCAAATCTGACATATGGAAGAAATTCCACTGAGGGCCAACAAGATCTATATTGTACGTCAGTACGTGACATGCTTCAATTAGTCTATGCCGTTACACCAATGCTGTCACAACATGCTACACCTAGATATTTTGAGGACACTTGACCACAGAAATCCTATCTACTGCAGTAGGGTATCCTCAAAGAGGATATATCCCAACAATTGTAAAAGAAGAAAAGATATACCTCAATATATTTTCTCCAATTCCCAACAGCCAAAAGGTTCTTCAACAATATTGAATAAGTGTTGAAGCTGACTTCAGCAGCTGATGCTATGATCTTGTAAAACAACTGCATTTTTTTCAGAAGCGTAATGTAAAATTGCCTCACATGCCATCAAGAATAACAAAGTTGCTTGTACAGTAGTCAGATGACACAACTGTTAAATAATATTCTTGAAAAGATCTCAACAGAAGAATGAATAAATCAAAAAGGAGGTTTCATTGTCATGTTGTCTGCTACGGGTTCAATGCTATTGTAGAAACATGTGAAAAAAATTTCATACCTTCGTCATAGACTCAGTCCTTCCACTCTTTCCAAGCAGACGCAGAAGCTGATTCAAGAGTCCAATTGAAACTACAGACAATGAGGGCTCCATCAATTTAACCAAGTCAAGAGTTGTCTTCCAATCTCTTAATCTGCAAACATAGTTCACATGTTAGTCCCCAGGTAAACAATAATGTGAAAATGTACTGATAATGAGAGACTGAGAATTCTATTACATAGAAGAAAAATCTTTCACCACAGAAACAAGAAGATGAGAACCAAAGGAACCTATTAAATTCGGATGAGAACCAGAACATGCTAACACTGTCATGCTGAAAGCAGAGTGTTGTTATATATTTCACATATTGACCAGAATGAAAGTTAAATATATCAGTCATATCTTGATTTTTGTTTTCTCAATTTTTGTTATCAGCGAAGGGCGAGTCTTGGTGTAACAAAAATGTTACTCCATAGTCACCTGGTGGTCACAGGTTTGAATCTTGGAAACAGCTTTTTTGCTAAAACAAAGGGAAGGCTGTACACATCAATCCTCCCTCCAGACCCCACAAATGTGGGAGCTTAGTGCATTGGGACACCCTTTAATTCTTTTTATCAATATTTAATGACTGGTTAAAATGATATACTATGTCAAAAAGGTGCATTGGTAGAGATATAATCTTTGACTATAAAACATAATCATAACTGAAACTCATTGTCAATACAGTAATAATGAATCCAGTGATGGATTATATTTTTGTAAATAAACAAAGGCTAGATTATCTAAATTAACATTCTAATGAGATCAAAAAGCAAAAATTGGGAAAAATAAATTATAGAACAATCAATAATAACATTGTCAAATGATACGGCTTTTCTTACATGCTCCAATGTTCTTTGGTTTTTGTTCCAGGTTACTTTGCTCTGTTTTTCACTTTTAGTTACTATATAGCTTTACAATACATCTATTTAGCTATATTAGACAAATCTTTATATCTGTGTCCAACTTGAGTTTCAATGAAACATCAAATGATAAAAAGCATGCGTGCAGGCCTGTGGGTTATGACAAGTGATGGAATTATGAAACTTCGAGATGTATCAAAATGGTAAGAGAAAGCAAAGCATCAAGCAGATGAATTTCTACATTGGGAAGAATGAGTGATTACTTACAAGCTGCAAGCAGACACCATTTCATAGAAAACAGCATCGCCAAAGGGGATATTATTTTCTCTCATGAACTCTGACAGAATAATAACCTTGGATGGCTGACTTCCGTTATTAAAAGCTCTCATCAGAGCTGAGCATGCAATAGTATCTGGTTTGATATCAAATGATTCCATTTCTTCAAGTAAAACACAAGCTTTTTCCCAGTACTCTGGATTAAGCATAAAAATACAAGAGCTGTTATTTTGAAAGGACAATCATTTCTGTGACCAAATAATTATATTTATTGTTCAATGCACAAATTCACCTGCAGCATTATAAGCATGCAGCATCGTGGTATAAGTGATCAAATCAGGAAAACACCCTGCCACCTTCATCTTGTTAAAAATGGATTCTGCTTCTGTGATTTGTCCCTAAAATATAATGAGAATGAAGGGGGTAGAGGAATGAGATTGCTTTTATGTTATAACTAAACTAACTGAAGGCATATATTGCAAAGTTACTTGCCTGCTTGCTGTAAGCACATATCACAGATGAGTACACCTCCTTGGTCAAAATAACTTTAAGATCCATCATTTCAGAAAAGAATTCAAGTGCCTCAGCATATTTAGACATCTTGCAGCAACCACTTATCAGAACTGTGTAAGTAACAGAATCAGTCATCACTTTTCTTTTTCTCATAGATCTGTACAAAGCTGTAGCCTTTTCATGTTCCCCCATATTCATATAACTACTGATTGCTGAATTATATGCAATTGTATTCAGTTTGATGCCTCGCATTTCAGCAGCTGAAAGCACTGCATCAATATTGACCTTTTGACCGCAACGGCCACATGCAGCCAGAAGGGTGCATATGGAGACAACATTTGGTTGAATGCCATCTAGCTCCATTTCACGCAAAACTTCCACAGCTTCTGCAAGCAAACCATTAGACCCATAGGCGTCAATCAGCGCATTGTAGCTAACAAGATTTGGCTTCGGCTTGTTTCTCTTCATCTTCTCAAACACTTCCCTTGCCTTTAGAGGTTGTTGTGACCTTCCATAGGAATTGAGCAAAGACGTATAACTTACAATGTCCGGCAGAAAGCCACTTTTTTTTATTTCATTAAAAACTGTCATTGCCTCTTCACTCATTCCATGAGAAGCATATGCTCCAATCAGTGCATTGTATGAAACAATATTAGGCTTCAAGCCTTCTGCAAGCATGGTACTGAAAATAGCCTTACAATTTTCAATCTGCCCACTGACAGAATACAAGTGGATGATGCTTGTAAATGTTACAATATCAGGGTGGCACTCTGATCTCTTCTCCCTCATAGAACTGAAGATGTCAATAGCTTTCTCATACTGACCAAGCTTCACTAAGCAATATATCACTATGTTAAGGGTTGTTGTGTCAGGACGAATATTTGTACCTCTCATTAGCTCAAAATAAGACAAAGCTTTTGAATACTGAGCCCCCGTCTTGTATGCAGATAGAACAATATTGTGAGTCACGAGATCAGGCCCAACACCATTTTCAGTCATTTTCTTGCAGACTTTTAGAGCTTCTCTCCAATTTCCACTAGATCCACAAGCATTGATCAAGTTGTTGTATGTTGAGCGACTGGGAGGAATCTGCAGGATAATATGTTTAATATTAGATGCCTCTCTTTTGCAGAATATATTGAGACCCTCAGGAACTTTGATGTGCAGGCAACCATAACCATGCATACAACCACACATGCATGCTTCCATGTGCGCATGCACACACACAAACACAAAAACACACAAAAGAACTAAGTTGCTAGCTAAGAAGAACATCATGTTCAGGTCCCTGCAAATTATTCTTATAGACTATGTACTTTGAATTTCCACAACCCAATGGGAGGCCTAATTTGTCACATAGAACACAGAAGTTGTTACTCCATATCTCTCAGAATGAAGTATTAAGCAGATACGCACAGCTGCCCTCAACATGTCCTCCATTATGTTCATAGCCCAACGCCATTGACCCACTCGACCGTGTGCATTGATTAGAGCATTGTAGGTTTCAGCATCTGGTTTGCACCTGGCGGATAAAGATTGTTATGGAACTATATGTCATCAAAAGAAATGTGTAAAGGAATTCATAGCCTTCAACTTCCACCACAATGACAAGAAACAATTAAACATTAAATTCTAATTTAACATTTGTGACTCAGAGAACTAAGGATGTATACGATCACTTCAAGAAGAAACAATGCAATCACAGCACTGTTGGTATTAACATAAATTTCATATTTCACAGTAGCTCCAAACATGAAGAACACTAATTCCAGTTTATTCAGTGACTTATACAGTAATGTCCAAAGTATCAATTACTTAACACCATTGTCCATCCCAATGATACAACTAAATTGTTACCTTTGCAAGTAAATTAACATACAAAGATCAATCAACGGTGCACACAGGATGTTCCTTGCAATAAGAAACACTTATACTATCCTATCCAATATGAAAAGGTGCAGTGAGGTGCTGGTAGGCAACAATGCAATGGCTGTTTAATTTTCCATCAAGTACCAGAAATTACTGAATGGCTGTCATACAATCCCATCACTCCATGTTGTTATGCATTAACACAACACAATACAGAAAATTATGCAAACATGGACAACGAACTCAGTACATTGTAAGATTGATTTAAATTTTCTAATTTAACAGGTTAAGAAATCAGTTTTTTAACTTGCTAGCCCCCAAATAGCTAATTGATAAATAAATAGCTGACGAAAAGAGAGGAGAAAGCTCATAAATATGGATCTACTGTATGCATAATAATGGTATGGAAAAGGGACATCCAGAAAATTAAATGTTGACTAACTGCATCCTGCATGTTCAATCCACTGGTATGTCTGGGTATTGATCTCAAAGCTTGCCAATGCAAAGAAACAATGACCATTCTGCAATAGAGAAGAGTATTTTTATCCTAATGGTAAAGGCCACATCAGTTGATTCTTAGATTTTTATCATAGCATGCAGAAATTATGGCCTGCCCCCACCTAATTCACTGCAAAATTGTTGCTTTACAGGTATAGCTGCAGAGTACATCTAGACTAGAATAAGACCAGTACAGCAAGCACAAGAACAAACACCACAGCTTCCTATTTACAGATCTTATGTAAAATTTCTTCAATGACAGGAACAGGTTAATTTTATGACAGCATAAAAAGGCCATAGAATGTTACAGATGTAAGCACATATCAAGCCCTAGAAGCAGCAGCTCTCTTTATCTTTTTACTTAGAACTATAAGGAGCTTCAACTAGGAAAATAACAAGCTTACCTCCACTCTTGCATCTCAAAGAACAAACCTCGTGACTGATCAATCCTATTATGTCTGGCATGCAGCCTAATCATCATGTTGTAAATATCATTGCGAGCACAATAGTTTTTCTGGGCTTTCATCCACTGGAAAACTAGTATGCTGTGTTCAAGTGAACCCCTTTGTGTTAACTCCTACAAGAGACACAATCATCATACAGATATACATTTTCACTTGCCCCTTAACAAGTTCAGAAAATTGCACCCATTCTATGCTCAACTACATTGCCTGAAAACAAAGGCAACACTGGAAAATGGGATGACAAGTTTTATGCCTGTGGTAGTTGGATTAAACAGCAGGCATGCCTAAAGGAAACTACTCAAACATTGTTGAATAAAAACTGAAATTGAGTTATTAAAATTCCCTTTGTATGCAAATGATAAATTAAACCATGTGAGACTAGCCTAATGTTGAAGTTGTCCAAAATATTGTTTGGACAGGCGGCAAGGTTCTGTGTTGAATTTCCATTCACACTACGCATTAAAAAATGAAATCAACAATTGAGATTCCAGGTTGGCCATTCGCCAATTCCACTTGTGATAGGCGTGTATAAGACAGAATGGAAACTAACAAGATTCCAAAAGGTCTAATCAATAGACTTCCATAGTTCGATTACAATAAGCCAAAAAATATACATATATAGATGATGTTTTTCCTGCTAAATAATGAGGACGCAACCAACCCAAATACAGGAAAAGAGAGATAGAGATGCTCGGCTTGCCTTAATAAGGAGAAAAAAATTCTTTCTGGCGAAGCGGCCAATCCAGCAGTTCAAGAGACCGTGTACATCATCAGAGGGCTGGAGCCGAAGAACTCTGTCGACAACCTCGGAGATGGTCCAGTCCTTCTGGAACCTGTCTCCTCCAACTCTGACACGATATTGCTTGGAAAGGTCGGCTTTCCTGAGTCCGGTCAGCTGGGTGGACACATGGTGCTCGCCCTTGTCGTAGTCCACCTTCACTAATTTCTTCTCTTCAAACGCCGCCGCCGCGTCGTTCTTGGCCTTCTTGCACATGATATTGTTCCTCTTTGTATGCGAGCCTGAGAGAGGCGGTGGGAGAAGGTACACGACTGCTGCCATTTCTGGCGGAGAACGGAGGAGAGCCAATGGCCACCGCCACTCAAAGCGTCAGTGTGAGCGGACAATTGGATAAATGGAAGATTAGATAAACCTCCACCCCCCCACGTCGAGGTTTAGCGAAAACGCATATAAATGAAGGATAACTCCGTAATTTCACCATGCTCATTCGCTCTGGGCTTGGGCCTTGGGAGTTGGAGGAGGACAGAATTGCAATCCACATTAAAAATTGGAGCGCATTCTGAATCCTGTTAAATATTGTCCTTTAAAATTAACGTTTTTTTATTGATAATCATAGCTTGTTATTGGATTCAAGTAAATTAAGGCCATGTTTATTCCATTCCATTTCACCCAAAACGATAAAAAAACAAAACCGGGGGGGGCGGATTTATAGGTTTCATTATTCTCATTTTTAGCTCATTTTAAGTACTATATATATTTTTTTTTATTATTATTATTTTTTTTTTTTTTTTTTGCCACTTGATATAAATGTTTGCACTTAAATGCACGAAAAGAATAAAATCCGCCACCTGCAAACAAACATGGACGGGAGATCATCAAAGGTCAATTCATAAAGGATAAACAGCCCTCCCCCCCCCCCCCAAACCAGCACCAGCCAAGCTTTGGGGGCGAAGCAGTTCCAACGAGAGTAGATGCCTTCCAGGCGAAGTCACTTCCAACTTCCAAAGCAAAGGGCAGCTATTGAATGTTAATCTCTTCGTTATTATTGTCTATCCATCTATCTATAAAATACGCTGGCACAGTGACTCAGCCACGAGTCCAATGCGTGTTGGAATTGAGAGTTGGTAAATGCTAATTATAGATGGCAAAGCAAGTGTCCCTCACTTCTGATCTTGACTCGGTTCTATCTGCCTTTCTATCTGAGGAGGAAGAGGAGACCGAGACTGCCATTTTTCCAGTTTCAGATGGCAAATGCTCTCAATTTTTGCAGCTCCAAGAGGTTTTGATCGGTTCTGCAATCGTTAACTCCTCGGAGGCTTCGATGTCCTCATCGCCACCATCAAAGGTGATGACTAACACAACTGGGTCAACATCAGATATGGGATTGGAGGAGCTCTTCAAAGGAACGGAAACTGTGGAATCCTCGCAACCCTTCTTTGAGATTTGCGCGGAAAAGAAGGAGAATGATCAAATGTTCAAAATACAATCATGCTTTCACTCCTTTTGCTCTGACTGCATAAGTAAGCACGCGGCTACTAAGATCCAGGGAAGCGGTAGCATCACCGTCGTTACGTGCCCGGGAATAGATTGCAAGGCCGTGCTGGAACTGGACGCTTGCAGACCCGTCCTGCCGAAACCAGTGGTCGATCTGTGGGAGGACTTGCTCTGCCAGGAGGTGATCAGCTCGAAATGGCGGAGGTTTTACTGTCCGTTCGAGGACTGTTCGGCCATGTTGGTCTACGACAATGCTGATTGTGATGGAGAAATAGAAGACAATGGCAATGTCGTTAGAGAATCGGAGTGTCCGTTCTGTCATAGGTTGTTTTGTGCGCGGTGCAAAGTGCCATGGCACGCAGGAGTTGGATGCGAGGAGTTCCAGAGACTCAACGAGGACGAGAGAGGCAGAGAAGACATAATGCTGATTAAGCTTGCCAGAGACGAAAGATGGAGTAGGTGTCCCCAGTGTCAATTCTACGTTGAACGTACTGAAGGTTGTCCCCATATCGTTTGCAGGTCGGTGCTTTTCTTCTCCTTTCTTTTCTTCCCTTTGAACTCCTTTTACGTTTTGGGATTTTTTTTTTTTTTTTCAAAACTCTTAAGGAGTCAATTAAAACCTAGTATTTGTATTAGATGTGAAAGAGCAATATATATATATATATATATATATACGAGACTTTGTTCTTTTCTATCACCTTTTGTACGGTAACTTCTGCAATATCTTGAGGCTGTTCGTACTACAATAATAATTTTAACTGTGCTTTCTAATGGCCCTTTCCCTTGCATTTCGCTGCTGGAATGTGAGGTCTTAATTTTGACCATTATGTTTGCTTGTTTGAGATGTAGAAGTCAGTCTCATCTATGCCTTTTACTGCACTGTAACTATATGTAACCACATCCATTTTGTGCGATTTGTTGGTAACAGTTTTATGAATATGAATAATATGACCATTCAAATGATTAATAGCATTTTGCATTCAGTTAAACTTGAAAAGGGGCACTTTGGGGGGTAAAGGTCATAAATGATCCACTGGTCATTGCTAATTTGATGTATCCAGCAATGGCTTATGATTTTCTCCTGAAGAGTGATTTATAATTGTGAGATGCAGGTGTAGGTTTGAGTTTTGCTATGGCTGTGGGTCACAGTGGACATCAAATCATGATGGTTGCTCCAGTAATTGAGTGATGAAATTCAGCTAGTAAGCGTATTCAAACCATTTCAATTGGTTGTGAAGGAGGAATGAGCTATGCCTGTTGTACTCATTATAATTTTGTAGTATCTATCTCAAAAATAAAATAAAATATTAAAATATTAAAATTTTAATTGTTTAATATGACAAATATATACTACTTAATTTTCATATTTTTAAGAAATAAGAAAACTTAGTTCATATGATTGTACTGCATACCTAATGATAATAAGTGGTGTTAGCCATTGTACGACCCTCAGCGTGAAAACTTGATTGAAATAGAAGCAATGCAAATTATAAGATCAAGCCATATTAGTAGTATAAATACAGTGCAAAGCAGAAACGAAAAATGAAATAATTTTTAAATTACTAATAATATTCAAATCATGATTTTAAATAATAATAATAATAATAATAATAATAATAATAATAATAATAGTAATAATAATAATAATATTCTCGTACCAACAAAAAAGGGTTGTGCAATGCTAAATGTGATAGGAAAGAGGAGTTTTGTTTTTTTTTTTTTTTTTATTTATTTATTTTAATACGATGATAAACATGATTTGTGAAATGATGAGAGTCACCAAATATGCATTTACAAATAACTTAATTTTTTTAAAAAAATTAAAGATTAATAAAAATTAAAAATACATGATTTAAGATTACGAAATTATAAATACATAAAAATTAATTTGATTATTTCTTATCATCTCAAAAATTTTAAAATCTCTCACAAAAAAAAAAAAAAAAGAAAAAGAAAAAGACAAGGCATATCAAGTGACACCACATTCCGCATGACTACTATAATATATAGATACTCAAGATCTCCCTAAACATGTGACATTTTTTTTTTTGAAATCACTTTTCAAGATATTTTTTTTATTACTCATTATTAATTATTAATTCAGACATTTGATTTTTAATATCAAATCTCCAGTCTCCTTTACACTACACTTTTTTGTTTTTGACTCATCACTAATCAATTGAAAGATGAATGCACACTCCAATTTCTCAGTTTATGATATCAAACCTATGAATGTAATAATACCAAAGTGCCAAACAAAAGAGAAAATATGGAGAGAATTACAAGAATATACTGCGTACTATTCAAGACTAGGATTGTTACACAGAAATTGACCCTGCCCACTTAATATTGGACTCGCAGAAGTAGAATGGACCGATAGTAGGGAATCGGCTACATAATCTGAGATAATTGTCTAATTGCATACATATACGGATGCAATCCTGAGAAATCACACGATTATGGAAGAATACACTAGGTGGATTGTGAATTAAATATTCTTGCCACAGCAAAAAGGGTACCATAGAGCTTAGCTTTGCTTTCCTTGTCTACCCACCTAAATATGAAAGGGGAAAAAAACACTACTTTGTACTTTTTGGGCATGAGAGCCAAAAGTAGCCGACTTCATCAGCATCAAGGGTGACTTAAAAGTTGTCAAAGTTAATTGTCCCTAAGGGAAAACGATCCGATGGTGGGAAAACCTAAAACGGCACCGTAGCTGAAGGATAGCATGGAAAAGTTTTAGGTAATTCATTCCAATCGCTGAAATCCGTAAAGAGAAATAGAATTGTTTCTTTTAAATGTCTAAATTCATGGAAAATTAAGCTCTTTAATTTGGAACTAATAAATGAGATTTGTGCCACTCTCTCTCTCTCTCTCTCTCTCTCTCTCTATATATATATATATATATATAATTGCAAAATCATATTAAAGGCAATCAACATGGAAAAATGGAATACAATTCCGTACAGAGGAGGAGAACGTCCAAGTTCAACTCATAAAAGAGAAAAGCCCCGCCAGCTGGAGCGGCACAGCCTTACAGGAGAAGTTGTCCCAATGAGAGTTGACACCTTCTAGGCGAAGTCACCTCCAACTTCCGATGCCCAAGGGGAAATATTAACTGTTCATTTCTTTGTTCTCATTGTCTATCCATCTGTCTATAAATGCACTGGCAGGTTGAAATTGAGAGTTGGTAAAATACTAATCATAGATGGCAACTCAGGCACCCTTCACTTCTGATTTTGACTCTGTTCTATCTGAAGCGGCAGAGGAGGAAGAAGAGGAAGAGGAGACCGAGACTGCCATTTTTCCAGTTTCAGATGGCAAATGCTCTCAATTTTTGCAGCTCCAAGAGGTTTTGATCGGTTCTGCAATCGTTAACTCCTCGGAGGCTTCGATGTCCTCATCGCCACCATCAAAGGTGATGACTAACACAACTGGGTCAACATCAGATATGGGATTGGAGGAGCTCTTCAAAGGAACGGAAACTGTGGAATCCTCGCAACCCTTCTGTGAGATTTGCGCGGAAAAGAAGGAGAATGATCAAATGTTCAAAATACAATCATGCTTTCACTCCTTTTGCTCTGACTGCATAAGTAAGCACGCGGCTACTAAGATCCAGGGAAGCGGTAGCATCACCGTCGTTACGTGCCCGGGAATAGATTGCAAGGCCGTGCTGGAACTGGACGCTTGCAGACCCGTCCTGCCGAAACCAGTGGTCGATCTGTGGGAGGACTTGCTCTGCCAGGAGGTGATCAGCTCGAAATGGCTGAGGTTTTACTGTCCGTTCGAGGACTGTTCGGCCATGTTGGTCTACGACAATGCTGATTGTGATAGCCGACTACCCCCCCCCCCCCCCCCGCACTCCTCCCCCGCTCCCCCCCCCCCTCGCAACCTCTCCCACCTCCTTCCGTCACCCCCCCCCCCTCAATTCAGCATCAAGGGTGACTTAAAAGTTGTCAAAGTTAATTGTCCCTAAGGGAAAACGATCCGATGGTGGGGAAAACTAAAACGGCACCGTAGCTGAAGGATAGCATGGAAAAGTTTTAGGTAATTCATTCCATCGCTGAATCCGTAAAGAGAATAGAATTGTTTCTTTTAAATGTCTAAATTCTGGGGAAATTA